>OU015502.1:114511834-114899334 GCA_907164885.2 Dolomedes plantarius
ACATAACTTCTGAATTTCGATCTTTGAATTAATTTTCTCAATACTGTTTTCTTTTTACTGATGTTTTTTAACTCCGAAAGAGAAGGAATACAATGCTCACTATCCCCTCCTTTGGCCATCTTGCCGCTTAATCAGCCAAAGGGCTTGTTCACATGGAATACGTCAGCGTCAGCTTTACTCGTTTTAACATTTTAAACCAATCACAGGCCTTATCAATTATTTGGCTAATCGTTTGGGGGTTTGTAATTGGTTAAATATATTTCAATGCGAGTAACGCTGACGCTGACGGATTCTATGAGAATAGGTCCAAACCTGATAGTCAATCGTCAGACTTCCAGGTTGTATGCGCATGTACACTTATCTTCAGATCTAATAATTACGCATGTTTTGAATCTACGTTGAGGTATAGCGATTACAGAAATTGGAAGCTCCGTTTCGTCTTACGTTTTCTCATAAAATAGACTGCAGAGTATTGGAACCCAAATCGTCAGAACTTTACCATCCTTCAAACAAGTAAATACAAATATTTTAACCGGGAGTTGTGAATTCTAGATGAAGATATGACGCTTACAGTAACTGTAAGCTCCATTATTTTTAACGTTTTTATCATGCAATTGACGGTAAACTATTAATCCTCAGATATTGCCAGAACTTAATCCTCTTCAGACCAAGTAAATACAAATATTTTGCGACGAGTTATGAATTTTACATTGAATTTTACCACGAGTTATGAATTTTACATTGAGATACGACGATTATAGAAATAAGAAGCTCCATTACCTTTACAGTTTTACCGTAAAATTAACAGTAAAGTATTTTCATTCTAAGAGTTATTGCCAGTACTTTAATTTAATATATTTTTTTATGATGAGTCCGTGCAGAAATATGTATGCGATATCTTCATACTGTAATTTGAAATTCTGTCTGTTTTCTATATATTCCTTCACCTTTAGACAGATCTTCAAGCAGTTATATTTTTTCGGACTGTAATTCCCTGCTGGTGTTGTTTGGAGATATCTAGGCGTAGATTCAACCAGAAGTCTATAATTTACTTCAAGAATATTAACCCGAAACAGATAGAGGTTCCCAGATCTACTTGTTTTATTAAAATACCCCTCTCTCTCACACACACTATACAATAAATTGCAAAAAATTTCAGTATTAAAGCTTCTTAGTGATTCGTCATTGATCATAGATCTGGGGTTTAAGGTACATGTTGAGATTGTCTTGTATCTTTACTTACCGGTATCAGATATGTCTTTGTTTTTTGCTTCTTTTATGACTTTTTTTTTCACTGAAATGTTGAGAATATCTATACTTATATATAAAGAAAGAGCGATTTTGTACGTGGAGGGTAATCTCCAGAACCACTGCACCTATTTGAAAAATTCTTTCACTGTTTGAAAGGTACATTATTCCAGACGGACATAGGCTATATATTATATATATCTGATCATCTATACTTATATATAAAGAGAGAGCGATTTTGTACGTGGAGGGTAATCTCCAGAACCACTGCACCTATTTGAAAAATTCTTTCACTGTTTGAAAGGTACATTATTCCAGATGGACATAGGCTATATATTATGTATATCTGATCAGTAGAAATAAAGTTAAGGGCTTAATCCTAACAATCTCCATTGTTACCGCTACTGTCCTCTACCGCTTTTTGTGCCGAGGTCTTCAACGATCCTTTGCGTGGTGCTATCACGGTGGGCTTCTGTTCTGACAATAGTGGTTCGGACCTAGCCGTTCTCCAGCACGCCTTTCTCTTTTAAAAATTAACTTTAATTATTTACTAACGTAATATTAATTTGAATATTATTTTAGGAATATTGTTTGAAAAAAAATTTAATATTATTTTTAAAAAAACATTCTTTACTTAAAATCCTTTTTTTATAATTTTTTTCTTCTCTGTTTTAAAAAATAAACTTTAATTAATAACTAACGTAATATTAATTTGAATACTATTTTAGGTGCTTAAAATAATTTAAAAAACATTCTTTACTTAAAATCCTTTTTATATTTTTGAATAAAACTACGGTCTCAAGCACACCTCTTTCTTTTAAAAAATTAACTTTAATTAATAAATAACGTAATCTTACTTTGAATATTATTTTAGGTGCTTAAAATAATTTAACAAATATTCTTTACTTAAAATCCTTTTTTATTTTTGTATTTTTATTTCATCTCTTATTCTAATTTTGTGATACCAATGTGTATCTATACTTCTATAATAATATATAAGGAGAGAGAGCAGATTTTGTATGTGGAGGGTAATGTACAACTTTTGTACATTAAAATGTACCTTACATCTTTTCCTTTGTCAACCGCAGTCAAGTAACCATAGCAACACCCTTTAGCTTACGGGGTCTGTTTTTCGAAATCGCTCTTTACAACGGGAAAATGTTATCTACTTCCTATCCCCATTTTACGTAGGGACATTCAGCGTGGGGGGGTCAGGGGAAAGAGTGGTTAATTGCTTTCTTACTATTGAAGAAGAATTTCAATAGTAGTTCATCGGCACTCCGTGCCTCTTTCATCTCTCAAAAGGTTGAAAATGGATGAACCGCGGGTGAACCGCCCTTCTGATGTCTCTCGCCTGAAAAGAAATAGTCTCTAGCTAGAACAACAAAAGATTATTATTCAGTCCTTTTCGGCAAGATTCACCCTCCGTTCCCAGAATGTCACCCAATTGTTCTTTGGGGGCAAAGACGTTAGGAAAGTCGCAACGAAGTGGAATTCGAGACTATATCTCTGCCGACATCACACCGTATTTTTCGAGAGTATGTGCTTCGGATATATGCTATCCCACCCCGTAAGGAAAGGTTTAATATTTTTAAGATTCAAGTAGAGGAGGTATTGATAAATACAAAAAGGATTTTTGAAACTGGCAACGTTAAAGGGTTTATTGAAGAAAACTACATTTGGAACTACGCATTTTATTGGACATTTAAGGTAAAAAAAGATTTACAATTTATTGGCTATCAACTGGAAAATTATTGGTATAATATTTTGTTTAACCCGGACAATGTCGGGAAGGGGCGCTAGTAATTGAATAAAGCCATAACAGCTGAAATCTATGAATTGAAAACCAGATCAGATAATACTCGTACAGTCAATAAATTCGGGGACTTTATTTACTGCAACAACGAATACACCTACAAAGTCTTCTGAACACAATCACCTTCAAAATAATGTCCTTCCGCAACTATACACTTCTGCCAGCGTTGATAATCTTCTGGAAACAGTCCGGGAAATCGTTGCGTGAGAGCTGTCGTAAAGCGGTTGTCGCTGTTGCTATCACTTCTTCGGCATTTGCAAACCGCTTGCCCTTAATGCGATCTTTCAGTTTCGGGAACAGGTAGAAATCGCAATGAGCGAGGTCTGGGGAATACGGGAGTTGTGGCAGAACTGTGGTGCCATGTTTAGCAAGGGCTTGTTGCACCATCAGGGATCGGTGCGCGGGACATTGTCATGCAACAGCATCCACATGCATACAAAAAATGTCATTGAAGCTACTGAAAATAGTTTTTTTATTGTTTTCAAATGTGGCATTTATGTTTAAAAGTTAAGGAAAATTTTTGGTGAGTGCCATTTTCACCTCTCGTAAATGAACACTACTTCGTCTTCCTTGATGAAAATGCTTTCTACGTTCTTGAGTATCGAAATTTCGTATTTTTTCTTTATTCTAGCACGGTCTAAAAGGTGTTTCATTAAGAGGTCAAGAATAGTATTTATTATTACGAAATAAGAAACGTGTGTTAAACGTTTTCGCATGGCTGTAATGAGAGTGTATCTAAGTACAATGTTTCCGCAATTTTTTTATCGTGTTAGAGCGAAACCGTGTTGTAAGATGCCGTGCTGTAGGAGGGCTACCTGTGTATATATATATATATATATATATATATATATATATATATATATATCTTACAACACGGTTTCTCTCTAACACGATAAAAAAATTGCGGAAACATTGTACTTCTATAGCACTAGATAACATGATTTTTGTTTAACGCATTTAAAAACTAAATTACCTAAAAATAATGACGGGGAGGAATAATGAACTATAGTGGCTTTACATGAAAATGTATAGACAAATCATAATTTATTCATTTATAACTCTATAAAATTACAAGAAGGCTTAGCTGAAAATCTTGAATCAATTTTCCTGAATGCAGACCCTTCCGCTGAAAGAAGCCGAAAATTCAAGAGGGAGCTGCAAAATTGTCTATCTCTATACCGTGAATCTACAATGACCTTGTAAGAACCAGCAAACAAACCAAAATTACAGATTTTTTAAAGAGGATAGAAGGTGCAAAAAATCTAAATGAAGAAAAAGGTTCTGAAAGTGAAGGTGATATCGTTCAACTAAAAAACGTTCTCGTTTGATTGTACTGAGCAGTGATAAGGAAGAAATTTATTAAAGTCACATTAAATGAAAATAATATTTTTTTGTTTCTTTTCGTTTTGTGTTATACATAGATTTATATTTTTAATAAAAATTAAGTTGCTTATATGGAATTAAAAATTTTTTTAATAAGTTTTCAGAACGTAACCCCCCCCCCCTTTTGAACTGTCTCTGGGTCTCATATAAGACGGTTTCACACAACACGGAATTTTCTAGGAACCTATCTACCGTGTTATAGGAGTGTTACCTGTATATAATTAGGAGCACCAAGGTGTTATTGATTAAAATCGTTATTTTTTCTTCCTCTGTTAAATTTTGCCAAGGCCTGGCTATGTAGCTTGTTATACAGGATATTTTGGTGAACTTGACGAAGACAGAAATGCGAATAGGTCTGGGGGAAAACAATAGCACCTTCACCTTAATGCTCAAAATATGCGTGTATCAAGCGTCCGTTAGATTGACCTACTTATGAAATAATTACAATTTTCGCAACGTATGTTATAAACAACTCACGAGATTGGAGGATGGAAGTTCTCATGCAAGGAAAAAGTTTATTACGTTTAAATGTAAGTTTGAACTTAAAAAGAGACAGGATTTTCCTCAATTCAAAACTCGGGTATGGTAAAATGAGCCAATTCGAATTTTTAATGCGGGTTTCAAGAAGCCGGGAGTTTTCTTTTTCATTATGAATGTATTAAGAACCGTTGAAAGGGTTCACCACTGATATCCTTAAAGCGAGGATATAAAATAATTTCATAACCGCATTTCGACATCGAAATCACCGTAAATCCTGGGGGGGAAATGAATAAATATACGTTCTTTAATGTCCTCGCATATTCGAGTAGCAAATAGTGATTAAGGTAAAGCCGGTTTGATTCAAGGTCTGCTAATTCTGGTCCTCTAATAATGTCTAATAAGTCGAGGCAAACGAAAAAAAAAATGCACATCCCAACTTTCATCATTGGTCCTTCCTACTCCGAGCAAATTTGCGGAAGGATTTAAAAAGCACTCTCATTACAGCCATGCGAAAACGTTTAACACACGTTTCTTATTTCGTAATAATAAATACTATTCTTGACCTCTTAATGAAACACCTTTTAGACCGTGCTAGAATAAAGAAAAAATACGAAATTTCGATACTCAAGAACGTAGAAAGCATTTTCATCAAGGAAGACGAAGTAGTGTTCATTTACGAGAGGTGAAAATGGCACTCACCAAAAATTTTCCTTAACTTTTAAACATAAATGCCACATTTGAAAACAGTAAAAAAACTATTTTCAGTAGCTTCAATGACATTTTTTGTATGCATATCTGTAACGTAATCAAATGTTGTACACTACTTTGAGTTAATCAATAACATTTTTTTTTTTCTGATGCGAAGGCACTTTGTCGTGAGACATTCGCCTTTTGTTATTCACCACGATTCACTGGCTACTTTATTTTTGGAGCACCCTATTGGTGAGCCAACATTACGCACTATGAGGGGGACGACACGGAAACAACCAAGCCTTATTCGGTAATTGAACCCAAGCCCACTGCGTGCAAGCTCATGACGTTAAACACTATACCGTATGGTTGACTAATCAGTAACATTGAGTAATTTAATAAGTATAAAAACAAACTAACAGAAATTCTCCACAAAATTTATATAGATTTATTGTTATGAGGACTGCTTCAAGATTTAAATTGGCTGTAAAAACCACATTGAGTAATACTCGTATAGTCAATAAGTTCGGGGACTACCCTCCCCCCTCATGCCCGGTGTGTGGGGGAACCGAAATAACGATGTGGTTTGCAAGTCTGGTTATCTGTGTACGCGTGAGACGTCACATGATGCTTTGCACAACTGCTAAGATGCGCATCTCATCATTTGGCTGCAGACTGTCAGCCTATGATGTCGATGTAGCAAAATGTCCTTTTTGGAGCAACGTTCCAACATTAAATTCTGCTACAAATTAGGAAAAACCACTTCAGAAACGTCACGGTTACTGCAAAAAGCGTATCGAGACGAAGCTATGTGCAGATCGAAAGTTTTCAAATGGTACAGCTTGTTTAAAAATGGGAGAGACGCTGTTGCAGATGATCCGCGAAGTGGGTGACCAGTGACCCCACAAACGGAGGCGAACATCCAAAGGGTAGGAGAAGTGGTTGTTTGGTTGGATGAAGTTTATTGGCGCAAGATCTAGAAAGGACAAGCTGCGCCAAACACAAGGTAACATCGTCAACAAATGGTATGTACAGGTTCTTCGTCGTCTCCGGGAGGCAATCCGTGGTAAACGTCCACACGTTTGGAAATCCAACATGTGGATGCTGTTGCATGACAATGTCCCGCGCACCGATCCCTGATGGTGCAACAAGCCCTTGCTAAACATGGCACCACAGTTCTGCCACAACTCCCGTATTCCCCAGACCTCGCTCATTGCGATTTCTACCTGTTCCCGAAACTGAAAGATCGCATTAAGGGCAAGCGGTTTGCAAATGCCGAAGAAGTGATAGCAACAGCGACAACCGCTTTACGACAGCTCTCACGCAACGATTTCCCGGACTGTTTCCAGAAGATTATCAACGCTGGCAGAAGTGTATAGTTGCGGAAAGGACATTATTTTGAGGTGATGTGTTCCAGAAAGACTTTGTAGGGTATTCGTTGTTGCAGTAAATAAAGTCCCCGAATTTATTGACTGTACGAGTATTACTATACCTGGTTTTCAATTCATAGATTTCAGCTGTTATGGCTTTATTCAATTACTAGCGCCCCTTCCCGACATTGTCCGGGTTAAACAAAATATTATACCAATAATTTTCCAGTTGATAGCCAATAAATTGTAAATCTTTTTTACCTTAAATGTCCCAATAAATGCGTAGTTCCAAATGTAGTTTTCTTCAATAAACCCTTTAACGTTGCCAGTTTCAAAAATCCTTTTTGTATTTATCAATACCCTCCTCTACTTGAATCTTAAAAATATTAAACCTTTTCCTTACGGGGGGGATAGCATATATCGCGAAGCACATACTCTCGAAAAATACGGTGTGATGTCGGCAGAGATATAGTCTCGAATTCCACTTCGTTGCGACTTTCCTAACGTCTTTGCCCCCCAAAGAACAATTGGGTGACATTTTGGGAAACGGATGGTGAATCTTTCCGAAAAGGACTGAATAATAATCTTTTGTTGTTCTAGCTAGAGACTATTTCTTTTCAGGCGAGAGACATCAGAAGGGCGGTTCACCCGCGGTTCATCCCTTTTCCGCTTTTTGAGAGATGAAAGAGGCACGGAGTGCCGATGAACTACTATTGAAATTCTTCTTCAATAGTAAGAAAGCAATTAACCACTCTTCCCCTGACCCCCCCCCCCACGCTGAATGTCCCTACGTAAATGGGATAGAAATGTAGATAACCATTTTCCCGTTGTAAAGAGCGATTTCGAAAAACAGACACCCGTAAGCTAAAGGGTGTTGCTATGGTTACTTGACTGCGGTTGACAAAGGAAAAGATGTAAGGTACATTTTAATGTACAAAAGTTGACATTACCCTCCACATACAAAATCTGCTCTCATCTCCTTATATATTATTATAGAAGTATAGATACACATTGGTATCACAAAATTAGAATAAGAGATGAAATAAAAATACAAAAAATAAAAAAGGAATTTTAAGTAAAGAATAGTTTGTTAAATTATTTAAGCACCTAAATAATATTCAAAGTAAGATTACGTTATTTATTAATTAAAGTTAATTTTTTAAAAGAAAGAGGTGTGCTTGAGACCGTAGTTTTATTCAAAAATATAAAAAGGATTTTAAGTAAAGAATGTTTTTTTAATTATTTTAAGCACCTAAAATAGTATTCAAATTAATATTACGTTAGTTATTAATTAAAGTTTATTTTTTAAAACAGAGAAGAAAAAAATTATAAAAAAAGGATTTTAAGTAAAGAATGTTTTTTTTAAAATAATATTAAATTTTTTTTCAAACAATATAAGAAAAGAAATCTCGTGATCAGCATTTAATAAATTAAACTCTAATAATTAATCTTTAAAAATTCACCAAAAATCAGAAAATAGATGTAAAGATTCGAAAAAGATTTCATTTTAAAGGAATTTTTATGATCTTTCTCGTGATATAAATTTTATAACCCTCAGATTCTAATTTTAAATGCAAACTTAAAATAAAATTACAAGAACAGCTTCAAAATTTAACTCAAAAAATCTAAGAAGAATTTTTCAAAAAATTTTATTAGTGCACCCCTATACTATAAGAAGAATCGCCATGCGAAGTTTCAGCCCTTTATGCCCAGCGGTTTGGTCTGTGCGTTATCTGTCAGTCAGTCAGTCACAGAACTGTTTTATATATATAGATATACACTCTCAGACACACACACACACACACAACAGCAGCAGCAACAACAACAACAACAACAACAACAACAACAACAACAACAGCAACAACAACATTAAAACAAAAAAAACCACCAAGAAGGAGTTATCCGAATGGGACGAAAATCGGTAGATGTGATGTACATGTACAGAAAAATAAATGATTACAATTTGAGAAAAGTTGGATGATTTATTCAAGAGAAGGAGCTTCCCAAAGTGAAAAAGTCAATAATGCGTTGGTCCACCTCTGGCCCTTATGCAAGCAGTTATTCGGCTTGGCAGTGATTGATAGAGGTGGCGGGTGTCCTTCTGAGAGATATGGTGCCAAATTCTGCCCAATTGGCGTGTTAGATCGGCAAAATATCGAGCTGGTGGGAGGGCCCTGCCCATAATGCTCCAAACGTGCTCAATGGGGGAGAGATCCGGCGACCTTGCTGGGCAGGGTAGCGTTGGGCAAGCACGAAGACAAGCAGTAGATACTCTCGCCGTGTGTAGACGGGTATTATCTTGCTGAAATGTAAGCCCAGGGTGGCGTGATATGAAGGGCAATACAACGGGGAGTAGAATATCGTTGACGTAACGCTGTGCTGTAACGGTGCGGCGGAGGACAACCAAAAGGGTCCTGCTATGAAATGAAATGGCACCCCAGACCTTCCTTCACTCCTGGTTGTCGACCCGTATGGCGGAAGACATTCAGGTTAGTATACCACCGCTGTCCGGAGCATCTCCAGACAGGTATTCGCTGGTCATCGGGGCTCAATTCGAAGCGGGACTCATCACTGGAGACAATTCTACTCCAGTCAGTGACATTCCAGGTCGATTGTGCCCGACACCACTGAAAACGGGCTTGTCGGTGTACAGAGGTCAATGGTAGTCGGCGCAAAGGGCGCCGTGAGCTCAGCCCCCTTTCTCTGAGCCGCCTATGAATGGTTCTTGTGGTCACTGAGGCACCAGTTGCACGTACGATCGATGATAATGATGAATCTGGGGCTGTGAGTGCCGCTGTGACGATTGCTCGGTCCTCACGTTCTGTCGTTTCTCTAGGCCGACCGCTTCCTTCTCGACGCGGTGTTCGACCATGATTCACCCATTCCTGCCAACATCGTCTAATAGTGGCATCGCTCCTATCCAAATGTCGAACGATTCGCCGATTAGACCAGCCGGCTTCTTTAAGCCCAACGATACGTCCTCTCTCAAATGCTGACATCTGCGCATATTGTTCGCGCACCTTTATGCGAGGCATTGTTACTGTCTACCTGAGTACACGGAATGAAATTCGCAAAGAATTTGTGACCTGGAATCGAAATTTCTGCTCTGTAAAAAGCGCAGAAATCCTGCGCAGTAAAAATGCGCTGCAGTGTCACATGTTCATTCATTGGCCACCAAACTATAAAATTTTGCATTTTCCGTCGAAACCTGTATGCATATCAATTTGTGTCCAATTTGCATTACCCCTTCTTGGTGCGTCGTGTTTTTTTTTTGGGTGTGTGTGTGTGTGTGTCTGTCTAGGAGTGTAGATGGGAACAGATATAGGTACCTGCACGTTGTAAAAATTTGAAAGATAATATAAGACTTATTAATTATATGAGAATCACTGATATTTTCTTTTCTATCTCTTGCAGTTTAAGTTAAAAGTTGCCGATGTTCATCAGCCCCATTACGATGATCACTATTATCTACGTTGGCTCAGAGGTAATTATGTCTCTCTCTATAAAATGTGTCAGTGAGGCTTTCGCTACATAAAATAATATATATATACATTAGATAAGACATTCTCCCCGGTTTTTCATGCGGAAAACAGGGCAAAAGAAGTGGTGCTTTTGTCAAGCAAAATAAACTAAACGTGTTTTCCATAACTCAGCAGGCAATTTGATTAATCTGACATGGCGTCTATATTCAACAGCCTTATGGCCTGTTTCCATTGCATTCGGAGCGTTACGTTACTACGTTGGCTCTGATATTTTTGACATGGCCTGTTATTGGTTTGGGGTATTACGTGGTCAACGAATATAGCTCTGTGACTGGTCAAAATTTTTAACGCTGATGCTACATAACTCTCTGGATTCAGTGTCAATGTTCACGTTGCCAGAGTCAGCGTCACTTCAATCGAAATATTTTTAACCAATCGCAGACCTTAAAAATTTCGTAGTTAATCGGTTGGAGGCTAGTGATTTGTTAAAAAATTGTCATTGCGAGTAAAGCTGACGCTGACAGACGTTTTGTGAACTAAGCCTTGAGGCGGTACATCAGTTGACTTATAACAGATCTACAATTCATATGTTAAGCAACAAGGAATTTTCCTCTTAGTAATTATCTAATAGCAGGTTAGTAAATGTATTTTTTTATTCTGAAATTTTTTTAATTGGATGTGGACCTTTAAGTGCTGTGCGAGTGTTTTTCGTATAAACTGTTAAAAAATATAAAATTTTATGGCTGTGCCCTCTTATTCTTAAGGTCTGCCTTCATGAGCGAAAAAACGGAAATCAAAAATATGCATTCCTTTATCTGTGATTAGAAAAATAAAATTTTTCTAATCACTGTGAAAATTTTTCTTTGCTTAGCATGGGGATTGAAGTTCTGTGAAGTCTGAAATGTTTAAGTTTTTATACTTAAGTTTTAGATTTAATGACAGTTCCCTAATTCTTATTGCATTACATAAATAATATTATACAGTTATTTTGTTTTGGTGACCTTTCTCTCTAAAAGACTTGCAACAACATATCGAGGAAAGAGGCTTAAATGTACGTGAACTGTAAACAGAATGGCTAATAGCATCACTCTTCTAACTTTTTTTTCGTTTTTAATCACATTTTCATAACGTAGTAGAATCTTAGAGCATATTTTGCAATATAACAGTGACTGTAATCGTAGAATGGCAGACAGAACGAAATTATCTTTCTTTCAAAGACAATCGATTCAGACTTTCGTAAATAAAATTAAACAATTCGCGTTTTCTTTGCAGTACCTTACTATTTCAAAACAAACGTTTCATAACAGACGTTTTAGGTTAGACATTACGTATTATTTGTTATATCTATCTATCTATTAAGAGACTTCATGAAGAATGACATTCATTTTTGCGAATAGTTGTATCACGAGGAAATGTGGTTTAAAACTGTTTTGTTATTGTGTAGCGGCAGTTGTGTTTCCTTGAATGGGACTCTTAATGCTACTTTGTTCAATCACGCTGTGATAAGAATCTTTCAGAAACGCACATTTACCCCAACAGAATGCTTCTTTCGTTGTAAACAAAAGTACTGTCTCTGACGTTTCTCGTTTTAACGAAAAAAGTGGTCTATTATTTTCCTTTTCAAAATATTGCAAGTATTAGAGATATCCCTATCGCTATGTTAGAATACAATTTTTTTCATAAACAACACTCGCTTAATCAGCACAACACATTTAATCAAAGTTGATAATAGCGCCCTTTACACGTACGCTCTTTCCCGCGTGAAACCACAATCTCGCGCGATTGAGTACACGTGTGAAGGTGTCGGAGAGGAAGGGAAAGTTGCTTTGGAGCGTACTGCAAGTTTTCCCGCGCGCAATCCCGTACGCTCCAAGCACTCGCAAAAGAGCGTACGTGTAAAGGACGCTAATTACGTTACAATTTAACGCGGTCTCTCCGGCTCACGTCGTCGTCCACGTCTGTCAACAACCCAACCGCGTTGCCATTCCGAGAACGCAAAATAATAATAATAATAATAATAATAATAAGAATAATAATAACAATAATAACAATAATAATAACTTACCATTAGATGGCGCTCATGGGGTTAAACTTTTGCGATTACACAAGTTAGGGCCTGTTTACATAGGAGTCCGGGTAGCGGAAGCGTTAAAGCATTGAAATATATTTAACCAATGACAAACCTCAAAACAATTAGCAACGAAATTTTTAACGCCTATGATTGGTTTATTTCGGTCTCAGCGCCATTTTTCCTCTTCCCCTTCCGCTACCGGACTCCTGTGTGAACAGGCCCTTAGAACTGATTGCTATCTACATAAGGGCCTGTTCACATATCAGTCTGTTAGCGTAAGCGTAGCGTACTCGTATTGAAATATATTTAACCAATGACAAACCTCCAAACGATTAGCAACGAATTTGTTACGGCCTATGATTGGTTTATTTCCGTTTTAGCGCCAACTTTCCTTTTACGCTTACGCTAACGGACTGCTATGTGAACAGACCTTAACACAAATTACTTCTCAGTAACTCAATGCAGGAAAAACGGCCCGCAATAGCTCTATATTTGCGTGAATACGGTATCCTGAAATGGACAAAAATAGAATAAAATGAGTTTCATGATAATTTGGATAAGTTTGACTGAGTTATAGGTAAAGTAAGATAGTTTAATATTTCCTTGCTGCTATCTGAGGCGTGAAAACTATCCCTTGTGTTACTAAAAGTTGACCACAACGCTCTCAACTAACTGAACTCGAAAAGGGAAGTAGGAATCTGCTGTTAACACTAAAATACTATTTTTGCAGAAAAACGATAAAAGTCAGCATTACTAGACACTTTATTAAAAAGATGTTAAAATACGTTAATTTAGTATCATTAAATTTAATTTTTTTTCATCTTTAATAAATTATGAAAAACTAAATGTAGAAACGATTTTAAAAATGGAACAGTTAATGACCACCATGATAATGATTCTAATAAACGCAAAAGTTATATATTTTGTCTGTTGCTAATGCGGAAGCACTTCTCCGGACACATTCGCACCATTCACTGTGGTTTTTTATTGACTCCTTTTTATCTGGGAGCACCAAACAGGTGAGTCACCATTGATCCCTTCGTGCCACCTCAGTTTCGACTGAGCAACCCCACAGGCGACATCTGGTATTATTTTATCTTCCCCCACCCACATACCACATGGAAGGATTTCCGACGTACGGATTTAACGTGACCATACCCGGTGTGGACACGAAGGCATTAAGTGGGGCTCGTCAGGATTTTAACCGAGCTCCCTTCTTCCGATATCCATAGCGCCAACCTCTCGGATACCTCGAGCGAAAAAATATATTTTTTTATAAGGAATTTTCAATAAAGAAAGGGAATTTGATATTAAGGGGAAAAAAGGAACGGTTTATTTATTTATTTATTTATTTATTTATTTATTTATTTTTTTTTGGGGGGGGGAGGCTGGCTCAGTTCCTGTGAACGATTATCTAAAAGTTTTAAGCTAGTAATCATATTTTGGTGATAGTTTAGGTTGCAGGCAACCTACGTAGTTTCGCTATTTTTATATTTAAAAGTTAAAAGTTCAACTAATTTTAAGATGTGATTTCTGTTTCTATAATTTTTTATATTCGCCTTTAACAAAAAGATACTATTGCTTCCATAAATGACCATCAAGTGCGAAATTCTATTTAACAGAACAAATATCCTCATCAACTAATCTGTATAATAATAACACTCAGTTTTATTGCCTGTAATTCAGTTTAGCAAAAATGGCCGTATTTGTCATAATACAAAACTTCTCATATAAGCAGGAACAAATAAATAACATGCTTGTTAAAATCTGGACAAATATTATTATCGCATAGTAATAGCATTTGTGCCATAGTTTATTCAGTTTTAAATTTAGACTAAATATTGCGGTTTCATATCACAATTTACTTTTGCCATCTGTCGACTGATAAAGAAATCCTATGTTTGGGGCACAATAATGTTAATTTCAAAGCCGGAGTACTAATTTGGTACTATGACCTTAATTCTAAGGGCTTGTTCACATAGGAGTCCGGTAGCGGAAGCGTTAAAGTATTCAAATATATTCAACCAATGACAAACCTCCAAACGGTTAGCAACGAAATTTTTAACACCTGTGATTGGTTTATTTCCGTCTCAGCGCCATCTTTCCTTTTACTCTTCCGCTACCGGACTCCCGTGTGAACAGGCCCAAACTGATAAAGAAAGTAAAATGATCTTAACTGTAACTCTGACTGATAAAAAAAAAGAGGAAAATGCTCGAATGTTTATAGAGACAGAAAATCAAAAAAAAAAAAAAAATTATCATCAGATGCATTCTTGCTCGAGAACAGAGAAGTCCCTTATAATAAGGAATAATTTCTGTTCGTGAATTATTTATTACACGAACCCATCGAAATACTGAATAAAATTATCTGAAAGTAAACGTTTTAGGGGGAAGTACTGAAATTTACTTGTATTCTCTCTGATCTGTGAAAAATTGGTGAACGGATAACCGGTGGTCTACAAACTTTTAAAATGTCATATCAATTTTGAAAATCTCTGTGGGATATGAGACGAAACTCCGATTACAAGTACTTTTTAAGATTTGGGCAACTGTATGTGAGCTTACTTCGGAGTACTAGATAATATTTAAGATAAGAATCGATACATAATTACAATATTTTAGTTAGTGCATAAAATCGAATCGTAGAATTTTTTTTTTTATTTTTTTTTTAACCTAAGCTATTTAGAGCTTATTTGTTAGAGGAAATAATTTTACATGAGAGGAAAGAGGCTATAGGGAATCATTTTTCCGTAAGTGCTTAACACTGCGTGATTCTATCGATGAATCATAAAGCATCCCGTTTTATATATCGATTAATTTTGTACCTAAAAACCTTTAAAAATGTTATCTTAAAACCTTGAGGACTGATGATTGTATATATATATATATATATATATATATATAAAATTAAACATGGTGTGATTTTAAAAAATATAAACAACGCTCATTGTGGAAAAATCAACATTTAATTGAACTGCAAGAACTCAATATAAACCATATTTGAATAATTTGGCAAAACAAAAGAAAAATAATTATTTTAAGGCTATTAAAACTGTTTAAAAATTTAGAAATATAAATTTCTCTAACAAATGAAGAAAGTTGTATTTAATAAAAACATTATAAAAAACAACGCTTATTTTTTTTCATTTCAAATATAAACTTTTCCTGTTTTTGACTCTGCTATGTATGTAGACATTTCCAAATAGCTCTTAATACTGGTTATCTTGGCTACCTCTTCTGTATGCATTTACCATCATTCAGTGGGGGAGCCAATAACTACAGTTTCAGAATTTTGTGTTCATATTCAAAACTCTTAATCTATCATCCTTTCCATTTTTCAGCCCGGGAGTTCGACGTCGAGAAAGCAGAAATCATGATGCGGAAGGTAAGCACGAAGAGAGAAAATAATTTCTAGCTCATTGTATAAGATTAGTGAAAATTTGTCAAAACGCTACCATCTATATATTTAAGTTGTTAAGTCGATTCTTTGGACAGTCCGTGGGAGAAAACTACCGCATCAATTTACTTCATTTTGGTCTTAAACGAAAGATTTTAATCTATAGATGTGTCAAATTTGGTTTCCGTAACCGCAATTTCTATTAATTTGCGATAATTTACAATTAAGAAATTGCTTTCTGCGCATGCTTAGTGACATGTTTAAATCTGGCTTTAGATACTCACTAAGCATATACCATATGACCATAGGAAAATGTGGTTTAACTGCGTTCCCTGGGATATTCCCTCTACGGCCACACGAGCGTTTTTTCCCTCAAAACCGCAGCGGGAAAACAAGCACCAGATAAGCTTCTGTAACATACATAGACCTGTAATATACATAGACCTGTAATATACCCTTATTTCAGCTCGATGGTAACATAGGGGTGGCCAAACGCAGCTGTTTTTCTCGCTAGCGGGGGAGTTATCTGTCGCGTTCTCAAGGTCGCCCGCTGGAGGATAGAACCAGACCTATTTTTCTAGCGGTTTGTGTAGATTTTCAAGCTGCGGGAAAAGCCGTAGCGGGAAAAAACGCTCGTGTGGCCGTAGCAGATATTTCAGATTGTGACATAAGGGAACCAGTATGCCGTGAAAAGAGAAATGGAGTAAGCTGATTGGTCGGCTCCAGGTTCCTAACTATGCACTATTTCACGAAGCACAAGGCCACATAAACACATTAAGGGTCTGTTCACATAGGAGTCCGTTACGTTGCGTTAAGGAAAAGATGACGTTGAGACGAAAATAAACCAATCATAGGCCTCTAAACGATTAGCGATGAAATTTTTAACGCCTATGATTGGTTTATTTTCGTCTCAACGTCATCTTTTCCTTAACGTTACGCAACGGACTCCTATGTGAACAGGCCCTAACTTGTTTTTGCGCAAGCTCCGTGACATGTTGAAATCTGGCTTTAGATACTAAGCACCAGACCGCATAAACAAGTTAATTTGTTTATTCAGAGGAATCTCTCTCTCTATCCTTTTTATTTTTTATTATGTTTGGGAGATATAAAATTAAACCTGACGGTAATTGTTAATTTCGTGCTGTTGAGTAATATTTATTTTTAATGAGTTCAATAGTAATTTTTTAAAGTGTATTTCTCTATTCTTAATATTATGATTTTCAACATTTGACAATGATATGTTGATTATAATTTGTGTATTAGTACATTTATTTACTATCCAGCCGTCGTGTTTTGATGGGTACCAACTTGTTATGTTTTTTTCCCCTGCAGAATCTGCTATTTCGAAGGAAAATTGGAGCCGATACTATTCTAACGGACTATAAACCCCATGAGGTGAGTACTACTCATACTTTATCTACAAGTGCTTAACACTGCGTGACCTCATCGATGAATCATAAAGTTTTATAGATGTGTTAATTTTATACCTTTAAAATGTTATTCTAAAACCTTGAGGACAAACATAGTTTGGTAAAAAATAAATTAAAATAAATAAAATCGTTTTCTTTTTAACGTAGGATTGCGCTCCTCAATAACGGTCCTTCGGAGAGAAAAATATTGTCCGGCGTCGCGAGTTATAATTTTGGCAGTGTGTCAAATCCAGTATAGCAGTAAACAGTTAAACAGAAAAGTACCAAAATATTTATAAAGAAAAAAAAAAGGGTGGGGGGAGGTAAGCAACGATAAGTAATCCTACTTTAATAACCCGCGGTAGTATCTGAAATACTTTTTTTTGTTATTCAGGTTGGGCGCTCGCCCAAATCTTTATGTCCCTCCGTTCGGCTTATAGGGGTGAAAGGAGGGTAGAAGCCCCCACCTGTCATCGCTGAAGGTGCTCGTTCTAAATTATGGTAGCAGCCTATTCACAGGCAGGGATTCAACCCCGGAAGGCCTTGGTCTGTATGTTGCCCCTGCCTGGTACATTGGAATGGCTGAGGTGGCTGACATTTGGTACCACAGTCTGTGGGTTCGAATTCCACGGTAGGAAGGAGTATTAGGAATTGGCTTTATACTCTATATCAGCACTTCGTAAATTTTTTTTCATTCATGACCCCTTTTTGTCATCGAAATTTTTTCGCGACCTCAGGAAATAAAAATATAAAGATAAATATTTTCTCAAAAATTATTTATTTCTTTGGAAGAGAATACAGTCGAACCCCGTTATAACGAACTTCAATGGACCAAAGGTTTTGTTCGCTTTATCCGGTGGTTCGCGATATCCGAACCGTTAAGAAAAATGCTAGAGTTCACAAAATGTATAACTCATTAGTTGCAATGTGTATTCAATAATAATGTATTAAAAATTGATAAAATCTATTAAAAATTATCATTAATGAATTAAATCGACTAAAATCGATTACATTAAACTGACTCAATACTAATTAAATTACGTACAACAGGAAAACGGCGGGACCAAAATTTTCGTTCGTTATATACCAGGTTCGCTATAACGGGGTTTGACTATATACCTATGAAAAATAGTAGTGTATATGAAAAACAATAGTAAATAAAATAAATTATGTCTTAAATACTCGCAGCGGGCGAGAAGAATTAAATTCATGTATCGGAATTAAATTTTCGCGACCCCAAAATTTCGCTTTGCGACCCCATTTTGGGTCGCGACCCCACAGTTTAAGAAACGCAATCTGTATTTCTGTCTAATAAATCCTAGAGTTTGAAATGATGACCGTAGTGCTTTCATTTAACCTCGTTATTTAGTTCTGGAGTTTTTATATGTAGAGCTCTCTAAAACAGTATTATTTGGACTGAGAAAAAATAAGAGTAAGAGAAAGCCCATAAGCATTTATTTTAATTGTGCGTGCTAGTTCTGGTAAAACCCATGGTACAGACAATTTATGCTTTGATTTTTTGCCACGCTTATATTTTCCGTACTCAAAAGTTTAGGGGAAGAATTCAGTTAAGGGTACTGCTTCGTCAACATTGTAAATGTTCTCTGGGGAACATTTTATCCTCCTGATTCTTTTTGTCTTTCTTCAGCACCGATTTCTCTTTCCGTAAACACTTTGTAACGTGATTTAGTATCTGTCAAGGAAACTCTTCTATCATCCGTTGCTGGCCTTGAATAGTTAATATCCTACAAAGGAGCAAGTTGTTTTTTTATTTATATGCAAACCATCGGTTAATTTATTAGGATGTTTACTACATATTTTCTCTGGGAACCACTTTTTAGTGACAGCACGTACGGGCTTCTCTCTTCTCTTCTTTGGATATTAACCTTCTCCTTACGGGATGGGACAGCATGTACCCCAAGAATACGGGCCCATTTATGAATGAATATATATATATATATTCATTTATTTATTTATTTGTTTATTTATTACGTGCGCGCGTGTGTGTGTGTGTGAAATTTCCCGTTTTAAAGAGGTAGTTGGAAAAATGTGCCCCGTAAGCTAAAGGTTAAGTTGATTGGAACTTTAGCCTGCTCTGATTTTATATTATTTCTTTAAAAATGGGGCAATCAGACACTGTGGAAATTTACTTATTTATTTATTTTAACGTATGATTACGTTCCTCAATAACGGTCCTCCGGAAAGAAAAAAATTCAGAGTCCGTCACGACGAGCTAAAATTTTGGCAGCGCGCCAAACCCAGTAGCAGTAAACAGTTAAACAGAAAAGTACGAAAATGCGTCCCCCCCCCCCGAAAAAAAAAGAAAAGAAAAAAGAGTTAATCAACGATAAGTGATCCTGCGTTAATAACCCGTGGTAGTTTCGTTAGAAGAGACTACCTGATTTTTTTTTAATTAAGCAGAAACTGTATGGCTTTATTCCTGTATCAATGCATTCCTGTCTCCAGCTATTTTTTCCTGTCACTGACAACGTTCCTAAATCTTGCTGCACTACGTGTCTACGAAATATCAACAAAAAACCGCTTATGAGAATAAATGGAGTAAGAAATAAGTGTATGTCATGAAGTTAGACTGGAGAAACATTCCTTCACCAAAAGCACCCAAAACCGGTGTTGTCGAGAGAGATTTTTAGTTCATCCTATTTAGTCGTTGTAACGAAGTCATATTTTAGTGCTGACCATCGATAAAGAAATATGAACTGAACACATATTTCATTTAAACTTAAAGCTGAATAGAATATAAAATATAATAAAATATGACTATGTTTCCGATTAGCTACCACACTTGCTGTTATCACTTTTTGGGGAGATTTCTCTCCAAATGTAGTAAGTTTGAATTTTACATCGCTTCAAAGAATGTTGTCGTTCTTTATCGGCGAATCCTAAAAAGTTAGGGTAAACCGAAAATATCGCCAAATGGTAGCTTATCGGAAACTAAAATCTTAAAATTCCCTGTAAATCGGACGGACGGTTGGGACGTTTGTCATCGAAACTATAATATATATATTTTATAGAATCTGCATGATCATGGATTTTTGTAGTTGTTATCCAAGAGATGACCAAAGCATTCTGAACTTCTACCTATGTATAAGTCGGTAACCTGAAACTCGATTTTGAAGAATTTGTTTTATTATCTCTCTACTCATATGATTGGTTTAGATTAACATTTTTATAAATATGCTGCTAATGTGAACCGGTTTTTTTCTCTACTGAATTATGGACAAACTGCGATTTTATTATCAAATTAGCTGAATACCCGTGCTTCGCTACGGAGTACATTCAAATTAAATACAACCATCAATGTATGCAATTAATGTAAATATTTATTTATATATATATATATATATATATATATATATATATATATATATATTTATTTATTTATTTATTTATTAAAAAATCATAACGGATATTTTTATAGGCAAAATAATATAGAACAGAATATTCAAATTAAATACAACGGTCAATGTATGCAATTAATTTGTACGTTTACGTTTAATATCTATAAAACATACTAATTTGAATTAAATTCTTTAAAAGCTTCCATCTCAATTAGTCTAGTGGTTAAATTTTATCTTTTTACCGTATTTGAATATTTTTTTGTCAATTTATTTCGTTGTTATGCACATGACGTAAAATTAATTTAAAGTATCACAAAAAAAAAAGAAACCACGTGATCAACATTTAATATATTAAATTCTAAAAATTAATCTTTAAAAATTCACCATAAATCAGAAAATGGAGGTAAAGATTCGAAAAAGATTTCATTTTAAAGGAATTTTTATGATCTTTCTCGAGATATAAATTTTATAACCCTGAGATTATTATTTTAAATGCAAACTTTAAAGAATGTTACAAAAACAGCTTAAAAATTCAATTTAAAGAAATCTAAGAAGAATTTTCCAAAAATCTTTCTCAGTGCACCCCTACACTGTAAGAAGAATAGCCATGCAAAAGTTCAGCCCTTTAGGTCCATGCGTTATATGTCAGTCAGTCAGTTACGGAACTATCTATATATATAAAACAGTTCCGTAACTCACTCATTCATTCACTGACTGACTGACTGACATACAACGCACAGACCAAACCGCTGGACCTAAAGGGCTGAAATTTTGCATGGCGATTCTTCTAATAGTGTAGGGGTGCACTAAGAAAGATTTTTCAAAAATTCTTCTTAGATTTTTTTAAATTAAATTTTTAAGCTGTTTTTTACGTTTGCATTTAAAATAATACATTGAGGGTTATAAAATTTATATCACGAGAAAGATCATAAAAATTCCTTCAAAATGAAATTTTTTTCGAATTTTTACCTCCACGTGCGTAAAAACTAAATAGACAAAAAAAATATTTTTTTCTCTTTCTAATGCAGCAGACGATTGGATATTATCCAAAAAAATGCATATCCCTTACGATTTTTTTATAAATATATATATATAGATAGATATATATTTTACATCAATTGTATACATTGATCATCGAATTTATTATAAATATATATATTTATTTTTTGGCATAAATTGCATACGTTGACCGTTGTATTTGATTTGAATGTACTCCGTAGCGAAGCGCGGGTTTTCAGCTAGTTTTATATATATATAGATGAATAGATTAATATAACATCGGAAAATGCAACGGAAATCGACGAAGAATTAAAATCCAGTAGAAGCGATTAAAGTGGGATAATTTTAGCCTCTCGCATGCTCATAAATCTCAAACTGAGAAATTAACTGTATCGTATATGATGTCTTTCGAGATTGATTATTTAGGATTTATCTTGCAGCTTGTAGACAAGTACTACCCGAGGGGTTACCTGGGACCAGACAAGGATGGTTGCCCCGTTCGAATAATGCCTTTCAAAGAGCTGGATCTGCGAGGTAAGAAATTTGCAGAGCTTTTATTTTTTCATCTGTTATCGGTATGTTATCTTCTAAATACGTCTGGGGTCTGGGACACGAAATGCTAAATAAATAAAAAAAATTAATGTCTTAAAGCCTAATAAAGCGTTTTTAGAAACAAAATAACGCAAACCCCATCTTTCGACTATAATTACATTTCCAGATAGATTACTTTTTATGCTGTACTAGCTGAAAACCTGCACTTCGCTACGGAGTACATTCAAATTAAATACAACGGCCAATGTATGCAATTAATGCCAAAAACAAATAAATATATATATTTATAATAAATGCGATGATCAATATATACAATTGATGTAGAAAAGAAAAATATATATTTTTAAAAAAATCGCAAGGGATATTTTTATAGACAAAATAATGTCCAATCGTTTGCCGCATTAGCAAGAAAAAAAATTTTTTTTGTCTATTTAGTTGTCATGCACGTGACGATAAATTTATTTAAAGTACCAGGAAAAGAAATCACGTGATCAGCATTTAATAAATTGAATTCTTAAAATGAATCTTTAAAAATTCACCAAAAATCAGAAAACGGAGGTAAAGATTCGAAAAAGGTTTCATTTTAAAGAAATTTTTATGATCTTTCCCGTGATATAAATTTTATAACCCTCAAATTATTATTTTACATGCAAACTTAAAAAACAGTTACTAAAACAGTTTAAAAATTTAATTTAAAAAAATCTAAGAAGAATTTTTCAAAAATCTCTCTTAGTGCACGATCTATAAGAAGAATCGCCATGCAAAATTTCAGCCCTCTAGGTCCAGCGGTTTGGTCTGTGCGTTGTATGTCAGTCAGTGAGTCAGTTACGGAACTGTTTTATATATATAGATTATCTATGCTCACCCTATTGTACATTTCTACTTTAAATTTTTTTTGTAGTGAAATTTTCCAAGATTTCCGATTGTTTTTTAAAGTTATATCAAAAATTTGTTAGAAGGTATCGGTATTAATTTTTTTTCTTCCGTCTTCATTAACCTGTGATTAGGATTTTAGTTTAGGAAATAATTAATATTTCCCAATAATTAATAGTAATTATGAAATAAGGATTTTAGTTTAGGAAATCCTTAAAATACTTTCCCAGAAGTCTTTAAAAAAAATTAAGTAAATAATTATTTTTTCCCTGTATTGCAATTAAGCTTTATGAATAAAATTTTTATAAATTACAAGATAAAAAGAACTTTTTATAAACCACGTTTTTAAATTTTCTGTTGAATCATATAAACTTGACAATTCTCTCTTAATTGCACAAACCTTCACTTAATTATTCTTTTTCACTTTCTTTTATTTAATTTTAATTACTTTTTAGTCGTTTTCACTATCCACAGACTTTATAAACTGCTAACTTTTATAATTTTCTGAAATCTTTCGCACATTTTTGTAAACAAACTAAATTCACACGTATTCTGTTTTCAAAATCGTCAAACGCCGTTACGCAAAAGTGCTAGCATTGAATTCGATCGAAGCGCCACCTTGCTGATTTTTTTGGCTAAAAGTATTAAAAGAATGCATTGTCATCGTGTTCTGAGCTATTCTAAAAGTTTCAAATGTCTAGCTATTCGGGAAGTTAGTTAAAAATCGATTGCAATATTTGTACTGGACAAGCACAAACACAAACAAACAAACAAGAAAGCGAGTTAATAAAAACATGGTAGTAAATACAAATTGATTTAGTGCCCCTCCTGTATGCACAAAGGGTGAAAAGTACATAAATAGATTTAGTAACTGGCTTGACTTGGCAGATAATTTTAAAAATATGCTTTAAATTTTTGATTTTTAATATTTTATTCAGCAAAATTTTGAATTGTTCAAGTATTTTTTTATATGATTGAAGATTCATTTTTAATGACTTATTTAAGAGTAAAAAAAATGACTTCGAAATGCGAGTAAATAAAAAGAGTTGTGTCTCAGACTGCCTTAAAACATTATATGTGTTTTGATACTCCAACTTGTTAAGTGGTGGATGATCTTTCAGGCTTCGTCTATTCTGTGAAAAAATCGGAAGTGCTCAAGTTTCTGACCTACCTCTTCGAACAGGACATAAAGGAAATGCAAGAGATGAGTGAAAAGGTGAGTCATTTTAGGTCAAATTATTTTATAATGCATCGTTGACGGGCAGACCTGGATTAAAGGGGTAGACAAAGAGGACGGGGTGTCCAGGGCAACTAGTGGTTAATGCGTCGGTATTCGGCACTGAGGATGCTCGGTTTGAATCCTGACAAGCACCACTGAATGCTACCGTGTCTAAGATGGAAATTGGCTCATTAAATCTGTACATCGGAAAGTCCCTTTGAGTGGTTTGCAGAGGTGGGAGTAGGGTACGAACCCACCAGATGTCGCCCCTGGCGGTTCTCAGTCTAAATTGTGGTGGCACCAGGGCAAAAGTAGGACTCCCTCCTTTTTGTCCAATAGCATGTGCTAAAACCGGAGCCAGACCGATTAACCCCTTCCTTCTCGCTCCCGTGAAAATCACGGGGAGAGTTTTCTCCTTCTATTTCTCGTGCCCGTGATATTGCCGGGCTGGAGTGTCCAAAAGTAACGCCCCAAAAAGATTAAAACAATACATTTCATCTACCCTGAAAAAATGTTATTTCTTATTTTGCATACCAGATGGCAGCACCAGACTATTTATAATGTAATTGGGGATGGTTTATTTTAAACTAGATATGACAGAACAAGAAATAAATGGTATCCTCCGAAAAAGATAGACACTTTTATTACCGTTTTATTGAAAATTATGCTATCGTTAAGGGGTTAAGCCCTGCAAGGGACATAGCGAGGGGGCAGCGAGCGAAAGCGGACGTGGTCAATCCCATCTGTGAAGAGACACCGGAGGGTTTAGTGGTATCCATTGCTGGGACATGTCCAAGTCAAAAGAGGTTGTTCTTGATATTTTAAAAGGGGCTGAAAATTGACGTTCCATAAATGGATTTGATTAACTATTAATGCAAAAACAAGAGTTCTAAACTCTAATTAATATAATAAATGAATTGTTTTTATTGAATTTCAAGGGAATTCCTTTAAAAGTTAAAAATCAGAACATTTATTGCTAAAAACGATGCTATCACCGTTCGTATGCAATCTTCAAACTTCCTTTTTCAGTGAAACATAATTAAAACTGTCATCTAAAAGATAATTAAACTATTTAATAAAGTAAAAGACTAAACATACTTCGGCCACTTCAATATTGTCAGATAAAGGCATTCTTCTTTAGAAAATACAGACTTGGCCCGATTTAGAAAATTCTTGACTATAGGCAGAACTCGGGATGGGGGCCCCCTAACACTAATGTGGGCGTAAAATTTTCAAAATTGACACACACACACACACACCAAAAATAAATAAATAAAAAAAATTTTAAAAAATCATGAATAGTTGTGAAATTACCATTTTACCAAGAATTGGCTATTTGAAGAGTAGAGGCCTAGAACATTATCAAATAACAAAAAGCATTACAATATATTAACTCCATCATTAAAACACAAATACACTGCTGGCCACTCACTGTAAATGCAACACCCTGAAGGAAACATGCAAATAACATGAAATTTACAACATGCATTAGTGGAGGTGAGATATGCAAATGATTAGAATTTCAGCGCAGATGCACATCACGCGCGCCTGTGGCGCCACTTCAAAGCGCTATTTAAGGCTTGGAGATTTCAACGATTTCAAGTTCGGCAATTGTGTTTTTCTTGTGGTTTTAAAAAAAAAACGATCAGTTATGCCTCGTCGAAAACAGCGATCATCTTTTGATCAAGTATCCGAGTTCGACAGAGGAAGGATAGTGGCCTACCGAGATTGTGGATTATCTTTCAGGGAAATCGGTAGTCGTGTTGGACGAAACCAAACAACTGTAATGCGGATATGTGATCGTTGGATGCAGGAGGGTACGACGGACCGGCGTGTTCGATCGCATCCACCTCAACGCACCACTTCACGTGATGACAGGCAAATTGTACGCATGGCAGTGACGGATCGCTCAGTCACATCACGAACCATAGCACAGCACATGCAGTCTGTAACGCATCATCCAGTGTCTGCGCGTACCATTCGACGCCGTTTACAGCAGAGTGGTCTGTTCGCAAGACGTCCATTGCTTTGTCTACCCTTGACGCAGAACCACAGACGTCTCCGCCGCCAATGGTGCGATGACAGAAGGATGTGGACGGCAGAATGGAATGAAATTGTCTTTACTGACGAGTCACGCTTCTGTCTGCAACACCACGATGGTCGCATTCGAGTCTGGAGACACCGTGAAGAGAGGATGCTGAACAGATGCGTTATGCACCGCCACACTGGTCCTGCACTGTGTATTATGGTATGGGGCGGTATTGGATATCACTCTCGCACACCTCTCGTGCGCATTGTCGGTACTTTAAACAGCCAGCGCTACATCTCCGAGGTGTTGGAGCCAGTTGTCCTTCCTTACCTTCAGGGCTTGCTCACAGCCATATTTCAACAGGATAATGCGCGACCACACGTGGCACGCATTGTCCAACGGTTCTTCGTCAATCGCCAGATTGAATTGCTTCCCTGGCCGCCTCGTTTTCCGGATCTTTCGCCGATAGAAAACATGTGATCCATGGTTGCTCTACGATTGACCCAGATTCCATCCCCAGCTGCCACAGCAGATCAACTTTGGCAACGTGTGGAAGCTACTTGGTCTGCTGTACCCCAAGAACTCATCCAAAGTCTCTTTGAATCAATGCCGAGGCTTGTGGCAGCGGTGATCTCCAACAATTTTGGCAGGAACCACACTTCACAGAAGTCTATAAATTTAATCATTTGATACTTGGTCAACATGTTATCTACAAAATAAATTTTGTTGTGATATCTCTTGTCTTTCTTGGTGTTGCAATTTGGGTGGCCAGCAGTGTACAATGCAACCAGAAAAACTTATTAATCCCTTATATACACTATAACATTGTAACGTTTTCCTGCGATTAGTGTCAAAAGCAAACACTTTAGGTAGCGTCACAGGTTACGTGTAAGGCAGACAGCTTAACTAAAATCGAGACTTTTAAGATTAATGAATTACACTTTTATGTAGCAATCACACGGTTAAGCCGCGATCTAATTTTATATAGTACACAGTGAAGTACGTAGAAGTCGGAGTATTTCGAGGAATTTCTGGAACCTCTCGAGGTAGGGACACACTGACGCTGTAGAGAGATGAACTGCCGATCAGGTCACGGAAGAAATAGCCGTCGAATTCAGTTTTTTAGCGAAAGATGAAGATCAGATGAGATTGTATCTCCGCAGATGAAACGTGGATTAACACAGAGTTTTAGTCGGTTCGACACACACTCTTCCACTGGAAGCTAGCAGCTTCTCAGAAATAACAAAACTGGGGAGATCAAGTTTCGATCGCTTTCCCCGACCTTTCTCGATGAGAAACGGTCTTCTTCACGCAGAGGGCTGAGCCTCAAAAAATAGCAAAGTCACTCAAAAAGGTAAAATTAAAAAAAATTATTTTGAAATTTTTTTTTTTTTCTTTTAAAATAAAAATTTTGGGGGGCCCCCATACCGGGCCTAATGGAAAATCAGGGCGTGGATACAGATACAACCATGACGGACGAAGGCACAAAATGATAAGATTCCATCAGTAATTGAGAAAACTGAAATATCTTAGATAAGGCCAGGACTCTGACTTCGAGGTTTCAGAGGCTCGGTATCTATACCCGTTACTCATGACACGCTACTCGCATAAAAATGCGAGATGGAATTTCAAGGAAATGTGAATGGGGCATGATACGATGTATTCGAAGCTGATGTCTTCCAGATAGCGAAGTGATGAGCGTATCCCAAAGAAAGGGGACAGGATATAGGTCTTAATATACAGATTACAGAAACAGAAAAATAAATAAAAGCCTTCATACAACTGTTTATTCTTTTTTTACAGAAAATTTTCGAATTGTAATCTGTTCTGAAAATATGTATCATTTGGCTTTTCTGTACCAAATATACATTTATATATTACTGAGTGTCCCGTGCTAAAATTTCGCATGCGAATAAAATTAACAAACAGGAGTTCTAAACTCTAATTAATGTAATAAAGGAATTGTTTTTATTGAATTTCAAGGGAATTTATGAATTCCTTTAAAACTTAAAAATCAGAACTTATATTGCTAAAAACAATGCTATCACCGTTCGTATACAGTCTACAAAAGATAAATTTTATCGCGAGGTGGAGGGTTTGTCGTAGGATGAAAGAAGAACCGGTTCATTTGTAACCATTGTTTATTTGTTAAATAAGAATAGTGCGTAGATAAGAATAGTGAGATAAGAATAATGTGTAGATAATGCAAAACCGATTATAAAACACCTTTAGACACAAAATTGGAGGTGAAGCATGGCACAAAACAGAGGAACGTGAGATATGTACCCGTCAAAATACCTTTGTAGACAATATGAAAAGTTACGTATCACACAAACTCGGGGAAAATGGGATATTTACATTGCAAAACCTTTGTACAAACTATTTGGCAATGCCGTAGAGACGCATCCAGGGAAAGAACCTTAGGGCAAAAAGTCCAATTTTAACTTCGATTTTTAAACAAACAATACAATAAGTCATTCTAAATTAACAATTCGTCATAAGCAGAGAACTTAATCTTTAAAATGGTACCTCATTTATCGATTTTTGTTAAGTATGAGAGGAGAAAAGGAATCGTCAGCAAAAATCAACTTCTAGAAATAATATACATATATGGTTCTAATTTTATTTGTCTGAAATGCATTCGTTATGATCTGTTTAAAATGGGATTTAATATGTTGTGATAAGCATGGGGTGCAATTAAAGCTCTGACTTATGAGCTATCCACATTGTATGATGGTTAGCGGGAGAAACTACGATAGCATTCGCCCGAAATCCTATCCCTGTTAAGGAATGGATTTCCTGTGATGTGCCATCATATTATTAGACAACAAAGCTGGTCCACCTGTCTATTCCGATAATAAAGTAGCCAACGGTGTATTGCAGCGAATGCTCTCATGGATGAGTGCCTGCCGCACTGTGGGAAAATTATATTAATGTAAGAAAAATGTGCCAAATGCTTATGAACACGATAAATTAACTCTATGAACATTAAAGTCGATCGTAATTCTAACTTCACATTACTTTGTAAAGATGCTTTCCTGTATAATTTAGCGGATGTTATTGTGACCACCTTTAATCTTTCTACAGGTGGGGAAGAATATCGAAAAGCATTCCTACATAATTGATGTAGATGGATACAGCTTTAGACAAGCCACCAACAGGGACTGTAAGTACTGAGTCATTGATTCCCTGATTAAAATATTAATATTCATTCTAAACAACTCGAAATTCATTGTAAACATCTTGTGTGACGTAGTAACACGCCACTCTTGTGATGTCATTAATATCTTTTTTTTCAAATGACGTTAGTAATGCATCCCCACAGGTCTAGAGCTCCTAAATATCCTCATTTACTCATAAGCCTCCATCTTGTCTTCGCATGTAGCCAAAACAAATACTTTTGTTGTTGATTTGTACACCACGTAATACTTTTGTTATTTTTTCAAAGCCAGGTTGCATAGCATCGTTGTTAAAACCCACCGATTCCGCTACTATTCGAAACCGATTATCTTACTCTGTAAGCCAATACTTTGCATGCATACATGACAATGTATAATCAGAAGTAAAAGGTTTTTGAAGCAGAGTATTTATGCGTAATAAGTTTTCGTGGTGGTATAATTCAAATCTGAGAATCTGGAGAGTATAGCAGATGTCTTAATTTGAGTCAGTAACAAGAATCCGGCTAGCTGAACATGGACTTTATTACAGGACATCTTGTTATAAAATACACATATACAACGGACGATTACATATCTTACGAACACACACAATTACATATTTAGCACACTCTACTGAGAAGACGTTCACCGCTCAATGCTTCGTCACGATCCTAACTTCCGGCGAGCCTATTACCAGTACTCGGGGGGAGAAGGTTTAGTGTCGGCGGGGTGGAAAATTATATTTGTTACAAGAGGCGTATAATTTTTTTTTTATTTATTTCCCGTCTTCAATGAATTTTAAAAATATAATGGACTATACAAGTTTTCACAAAAACGGGTCAGTTAAGGAAAGACTTGGAATGCAGATCGCTTCTATATGCGGTAGATCAAAATGGCGACTTTAATTAGCGGTAATGGGCAACAAAATGTCCAATGCTTCAGCTCGGTAATTTAGGAGCTTTACAGAGATCACTTATACCAAACTTGGAAACAAAAACTCTTCCAAAAATATCGCAAGTATTCCTTAAATACGTATACTTCAAACTGATAGTATACTACGAATATTAAACTGGTAATAAGATCTTGTTTTTCGTTTCTGAACAAACGCACCAGAATATCATCCAATAGAATGCGTATACATACAGTCACACTCGAAATTTTTATCAAAAATAATTATCAAACTGCCAAGGTTTTTTTCCCCTCTGAGCGAATAATTATTAAAACTGACAGACATTACAATCTCTATGCACGTACGAAATAAACCTCTAACCTAAATTAAATGTGCCGACAGTTTTGCAAAATTTTGAGGAAAAGGAAATTAGCCTATTTGGCTGCCATCTATTGCTATACAGTCGAACCCCGTTATAGCGAACATGGTATATAACGAACTCACGGATATAACAAACGAAAATTTTGGTCCTGCCGTTTTCCTATTGTACGTAATTTAATTAGTATTGTGACATTTTAGCGTAATGGATTTTAGTTGATTTAATTCATTAATGATAATTTTTAATAGATTTTATCATTTTCTAACACAAAATTATTGAATACGCATTGCAACTAGTGAGTTATACATTTTGTGAACTCTAGCATTTTCTTAATGGTTCGGATATAGCAAACCACCGGATAAAGCGAACAAAACCTTTGGTCCCTTGAAGTTCGTTATAACGGGGTTCGACTGCATTGTAAATTAAGAGTAGCGTTTTTGATAAACTATTACAAGGACTGTGCATAAAAATCTTCCATCTTTATTTGTCAAACTTTTGTTTTGATAAAGATTAGGAAATTATGAAAATACATGACACTTTCTGACACATTTCAAAATTACTGTATAATTATTAGTGTTACGTATTATAATTAATCTTCGATTTTTCTTCAAATCAAAAATGCACATACAGATAAAAGTTGGCATCCTGCTCATGGAAGTATGAATCAATCAAAGAAAACTATAGTACAATTGCGTTTTGGTATTTCCAGACTGAACGTTATGATCAACAACATACATGTTCTTGGTTTATAAAATTTTAGCAAGTAACAAATCTGTTATCCTACAAGTTTTTTGCATGAGTATACGTTTGTAAACTTAGTAGGTGAAATAAAAGTTAGTGTTGGGAAATAACTAAAAACCAGTGCGACATCTTACTAATACCAACCAAAGTGTCAGAAAGTAATCTAAACAGATAAAAGAAAGTCACTGATTTCCAATTGATTACTAACCTACCAAATGCAATTCTGTGACTTTCATTCAACATTATTCAATTGGTTGGCATCAAATATATGTATATCTTATTAAGTATTCTGTTAATTATCCCAAATAAAAATAGTTGACTAACAAATGTTGAAACCCATGTACCTGACTTATTTGTAGTAGGTTATTTATGAATTTGGGACTTTCATTTAACTATTTAGATTACTTTTTGATACTTTGTTTGGTATTAGTAAGATGTTGTTCTGGCGTTTAGTTATTTCCCGACACTAACTTTTATTTCACCTGTGCTATTTAAGTATGGCAAAAGCTCAAATTTCTGCGACTAGAAAATAACTCCAGAGACGATGAATAATTTAAAAATACGTTGAACCACAAAGCTATTAGAATAGAAGCGTTCAAGTAAAATACATGGCACCTGTGAAATGTCTTCCAAGAATCAAGGAATCCTCAATGTGACGTATTCCAGGCGGTAGTTGATGATGCTAATAAAAGAAGTTAAGAAAAGTTATCTCCAGTGCTGCCATCTAGTATTAGAAAATATAGCATTATGAACAGTATGTCAGCGAATTTATCTATAAATAAAAAATGTTAGTTATATGCAATTGATAACGGAGAGTAAGTAAAGATGTAATTTTGAAAAATCCTTTGTATTTCTATAACTTATTTTTAACAATTTAATGCTAAACTTATGAGTACGTATATTAATATTTTACATGTGTATTAAACTAAAAAAGAGTGCCAAATAATAGCAATTTTGTTTCCATATTGCTTCAGCTGTAATAAGTTACTGATTTATTACCCCTACTTATTTTTTAAACTTATACTCAATAAATTAACAATATATTATTAACAATTTATTTCTATTTTTTCTTAAAAATTAAAATAGACATTGTTTACTAAATTAACATTGTTTTCCAAAATTTGAATCTCTGACGAATGGTTTATAACCTTAGATATTTCGTAAAGAAAAATTCTTTTTATTTCTGTTATATTGTAATTGAAAAATTAATAAATAAGCATTTAAACTTCTTCCATCTAAACTAGCTCTCATTTAGTAATATTTTTCCTCACTTTGGAATAAATTGTATTAAAAAATTTTGATGTATTTTTCCTAAATATAAGTTCTAAACATATTATACCATAAGATAGTTGTGTAAATAGGGAAAAGTGTAAATATTGCAGAGCTCCTCTCGTGGTTGCAGTTTTTCTCTTCTGAAAAAAAAAGCCTTTATTTTGTTTGTTGCTTAGTAAATATGTCTTCTACTTTTAATACTAATGACAACTTGTCTGGTCTTACTTTCTACCAAATTTGTTTCACAGAGGAGAATGAACTCCTATTTCTCCCGTTTAACCGCTGCCCAGTGAAGGTATACCAGATGGCTCTTGTGTTTAAATCATGCAACTATCATCTTATTCATTCAAATTTAAAAAAATCAACAGATGGCATGGTGACATTCAACGTTTCTGATCTTGAAAATGCTGATCAGATGCAGATGGAAGCAGCTACGTAGTTTCCTTTATTTTCTACTCGTGCTAACAGCACCAATTCAACTTAACCTGACAAAATCCTGCATGACATTTATTTAGCTAGTTATTTTAAATTTCCGCCCTTTTTTCTTTGTTTGTCTTCCTTGTGTGTTTGTAATTTTGGTTTGTACATTGCACAAATTTTAATCCTTGTGTTCTTGGCTCTATCCATCATTTTACCTTTTATTCTATGTACAGTCGAACCCTGTTATAGCGAACCCGGCATATAACGAACTCACGGATATAACGAACAAAAATTTTGGTCCCGCCGTTATCCTATTGTACGTAATTTAATTAGTATTGTGTCATTTTAGCGTACTGGATTTTAGTTGATTTAATTCATTAATGATAATTTTTAATAGATTTTATCATTTTTCAATACATTATTATTGAATACACATTGCAACTAATGAGTTATACATTTTGTGAGCTCTAGAATTTTTGCTAACGGTTTGAATATAGCGAACAAAATCTTTGGTCCCTTGAAGTTCGTTATAACGGGATTCGACTGTATTCTATTATGAACGTTTGGCGCAATATGTCTCTAGCAGACCTTGTCCCAATAAAATAAAACCAACAAACCATTATACTGTTCATTAAATACGGTTTTTATCAGATTTAAAACTGGATTATGAAGAAATTCGATTTCTAAAAACCTCTCCTGCGCATACCGTACGACATGGCAGAAACTGAAAAATTCGCTTTAAAAATCAACGCTCCGTTGCATGATGATGCCATAATTCAGAAAAGTTGTATCATAGAACGGCATATCCAGGTTCAGTGGCTGCATATATAACAACCAATGGACAAAATCCCGATCGAGGAGAAAGAACTCAAGGGTTGGAATGACACAAACCTTCCATCACCGTTCTCCATATTGTCTTCACAAACAAGCATGTTCATCTGAAAGGATGAACAGATAATGTGCTATACATGTTCTAAAAATGTATAATAATTCATAATATTTAAGGTATCACATATTTCTATATCATAATTAATATATTCTTTATTAGTTGTATAATGTATAATGTAACATATTATAAAAATGTGGAAATAAGGCCAAATAGCTAATTTTCCATTATTAATAATTAAGATACAATGATTTTGCAATGCCAAACAGGAAATTTCTGAATTTTTTTACGGGCATGAAAAAGTTCATTTCTCTTTGTTCTACTTTTTAGCCATCAATATGCTAAATGAAGTTTTGAAACTTTATGAAGCGAACTATCCAGAGAGAATGAAAACTGCATATTTTATAAACGGTAAGTACACAGCTAATTATACCGATTGAATATTTCTGTTTTCGTAGTATCCAGTGGTATCTCAGGTTTTGATAATAATAATTATTATTATTTTTATTTATTCTTACTTTTTTTTATTTTTATCTTTGTTTTATTTTATTTTTGCTCTTGAAAACCAGATTTCTTTGCAGCTTACATTCTTTATTTAACAAGCATTTTTCCATGTTTGTTTTATGCAATTTAATAAATAAATAAATAAATAAATAAATATACAGTTGAACCTCGATCGATAGTTTCCCGAATTATCGTTTTCCTGTATGTGTGGTTCATTTCATCCAGTCCCAACGATCATATTGCTTTGTTATGTGCCCGCATCTATCGTTTTCCCCCATTTATTGTTCATTTCAGTTGATCCCTTGAAAAACAATAGATCGAGATTCCACTGTATATATATGTGTGTGTGTGTACGTATATCGAACCTGGTATATAACGAACTCACGGATATAATGAACGAAAATTTCGGTCCCGCCGTTTTCCTATTGTACGTAATTTAATTAGTGTTGTGTCAGTTTAATGTAATCGATTTTAGTTGATTTAATTCATTAATGATCATTTTTTTATAGATTTTATCATTTTTTAACACATAATTATTGAATACGCATTGCAACTAGTGAGTTATACATTTTGTGAACTCTAGCATTTTTCTTAACGTTTCGGATATAGCGAATCACGGGATAAAGCGAACAAAACCTTTGGTCCCTTGACCTTGAAGTTCGTTATAACGGGGTTCGACTGTACACGGATGTATGTGTGTTTACTGGGAGGTAATTTTATCTCAATTATCTTGAGGCATTGACTGTAACTCATTTTAACAAACTGTATTAATTTCGAATATTTGGTTCCTTTTCATTACAAATATTCTTAAATTAATTTATTTCATAAATCTAAATTATATCTTTCTCATATGTGGTTACCGGGCCTCACAATTACTTCCATGATACGTATGGGAAGAAGTTGAAGTTCATTTCGCAAAATGTCTCAAAACTTTTATGCTCATGTAAACTACGAAAGGTTTCACTTTAAAACCCATTTGTGGATATAATACCTGTTTTAAGTTACGTGGAAAATTAATGGACTCGATTGCTGAGGCGGGATAAAACTTTTTAACTGCGTAAAATGGATACAGTGAATATAATTTCTCAATTCAAAATTTAATTAAAATTTTAGAATCACCGCCCAGATTTTCTGACTGATATCATGCGCAGGTTAACTGCATCCTCCCTTGTCAAGAATTAAAATCGAAAAAAAAGTGCTTAATTAAAAAATGTATATTTAATGCATGTTTGTATATCTATTTCAACAGCGCCTGCTTACTTCAATTTAGTTCTGAATCTTTCGAAGCCATTTCTATCAGAAAACACGTTAAAGAAATTCAAAATATTTGGCAAAGGTAAGTGCAACTTTTGAAATTAAAAAATTATCTTTATACCTTTTCTCTAATTTTTTTCATCATAATAATTATATTGATTAAAGAGTATACACCTTTAAAATATTCCCGAAAAACAACGGAAGCCAGTAATAGGGCTTTTAGCACGGTAAAGTTTCATAAAATTATATTTTGGTGTAATTACGTGTATGCAATTAGAGATGAACTTTCAGTTGCATGCTGAAGGAACCGTTGACTTTTCGATTCAGTTAGATGTCACGTGAGTAACATCCGGTTTTCATTAGTACTAGAAAAGACGTTGTCTTCTGTTGGCTGTCAATTGCCATTCTTTTTTCGGTTGCCTTGATTCCAAAAAAAAATACTGAATAAACTCATTACGTTTTCGGATTATTTTAAACACATTTAGCATCTCCTTAGTTTATATTACTTATTTTTAAGGAGTAAATTTTGTGTAGAAGCCATGGGAGACTGGGCCTATTGGATTCAATTGGGCCAGCGTACACTGAAAAATTAAAAAATTTGTCTAAAAGGAAATAAATTTTAAAAATCTGGTTTTATAAATTTGCCTCCCCCTGCCCTGCTTTTATTTATTTAATTATTTTTTTAGACGAGATTTGCATTGTCTATGTCTCTATCCTGATGAACTTAGCATGTGTTATTAATTCGTGAACATTTAAATATAAAAAAAATAAAACTTTCATTCGAAATTTAATATATTTTTTAACATATTAACGTTTCGTCAGTGTACCCATGGTGTAGTGGTTATCACATCTGCCTAACACGCAGAAGGTCCCAGGTTCGAAACCTGGTGGGTACAGAGTAGGTTTTTTTTTAAACCCTCTAAATTTTGTGATAAAGAAGAGCATTATCAACTTGCTTAGGAAGTAGGGCACATTTTTTTTTTTAAAAAGTCAGTTTTAATATCTAATTCAATTGGAAGTTTTATTTCTTTGATACATCACTGTAAAACGGGGAAACGTCCAGGAATAAATATGTGCTCATATAAATATCTGCTCCCTTCCACCCACCTTTATTTCTCAGACGAGATTTGCATTGACTATGTCTCTATCCTGATAAACTTTTAGGTATTATAAACTCATAAACATAGATATAATAACGACAGAACTTTCATTTGGAGGCTGCATTTTTTATTTAATTATGATACGGTCCAGGGGGAAAGAAGCTTTTCTGGGTTAAAATTAATTAAAACAGGCCTGAGTTCAACAATATCGCAGGAGAGTCTTAACAGCCTTGCAATACTGTCAATAGAACATAAAGAAATGAGGAAATTAAAATTTTATCAAATTATGAATGATTTCGCTCTTAAAAAAATCTAGAAAAATTTGTAAATATTTTTGTTCTGTAAATAAAATCAGTTCAGTCTAGCTACTTTTAAGTTTTTGTCCTCTTATAAATGTATGCTTAAAAAAAAAAAGAAATATGACCCCTTCATATTTTGTCTTTTGTGCTTTACATTAAATTTTTATCATTTAATGTACATTAATATTTTGAACGGCCCGCCGAAAACACTCATATATTGTAGTGTACATAACTGTGTTTTATTTTCATTTACAGTTTACAATTAATAGTTAGTAATGTTTTTAAAGCAAAGCGCTACGGTATTATATTATTGTTATTGTGTATAATTGTATTTCATACACTCTATTGATTTTCTTTATATAAACTCTATTTATGTAATCCATTGTCTGTAATTGGGCCCTGAAGTAACAAAGGCCGGGCCTGGTAGAAGCTTCTCTCAGTAAAATCAAGTTGATATATAAAATAATAACAGTTCTAAAGATATTAATATTCTGTAAGTTCTTACACACGGCAGATATTTCATATAGATAAACTGTATACACATCTATGTTGCAGTATTAAAAGTCCCAGCAACATGTTCTCGAAAAATTTAGATTCTGGCATTTTCGTAGATTTCAAGAAAGCCCTGCTCAACGACATAGACGTCGATATACTGCCAAAATATCTTGGGGGAACGAGAACAGATCCAGATGGTGACCCGAGGTGCAAAACCGTTGTAAGTACCTCTTACCGTTTCGACAATTGCTTTCCATAAATCAAGCATTTTTATACGAGTAGTAATATCAACATTTAAATTAAAATGCGTGAGATTTAAGCAATAATCCTATCTCTACCAACTCCTTTTACGGATTCTGCGTACTAACCCTATTGGATTCTCTCACTTTAATGTTAACCTATGGAGAAAATGTGTCCAAGGATTACCGACTTGGATAGAAAGTTTTTTTTTTAAATTGTACTCCGTAATAGAGAGAGAAATTTTACCCTTTGGGGCATTTTTCGTTTTTTATTTTTAAATGCAAATAATATTTTAAAATTTAAATTATTCGGGGCTGGGGGGGGTCTGGTATAGTGTGTTTTAAACGCTCATACAGGGTGACAGGGCCCGACTTTGACACAATGGGGCCCTGGGCAAAGCAGACTTTGGGGGCCCCCTTCAAGGACAGATCCAGAGGGGGGGCATGTCCCCCCTCCTCAGGACCAGATTTCCACATGAACATGTGGGACACTCACCCAGGCCTCCCTTAAATCGGGACCAGAAATTCAAAAAAAATTTCGACCGACAAGTCTAAATTTGAAGAAAATAATGATATTATAAGAAGTGTTAATTAATTAATTTACTTTTTAATGTTAATAAATAAATTCATGAAACTTTCTTTTGAAATTCAAAATAAATCACAGTCTGGAGCTATTACAACTCCCCCCTCCCACCCACCCACCAAAAAATTAAACCAGAAACGCTTATGGACGTAAGCATGCTTTCACTATAGTGGGTGCACTGTGCTCCACACAGGATTTTTTCTGTATCCAACCACTGCACCCCTTTACTATATTAACCAAAAAAAATTCTCAAAACTATGTACAACTTTATACTAAATTAGGGGGCCCCATAATTTTGGGGGCCCTGGGCAAGTGCCCCAAAATTAGGGGGCCCCATAATTTTGGGGGCCCTGGGCAAGTGCCCCACTTGCCCATGCGGAAATCTGGGCCTGCAGGGTGACAATTATTGAGCTATATGAAATAAAATATCAAATTTTAAAAAACTACTGAGTTCAAAAATTTTATTCAAATTTTAAAAGTAACTAAAGATAACCAGATTTAGTGTATGACATGTTCGATATGCTTACCATCAATGGCTATGATGTGGCGCAGACGAAGAGCAAAATTCTGCAAAACTCGCTGAAGTGTCGAGACATCAGTGCTTTCAAATACCTCCTGAATGGCTGTTTTGAGCTCAGCAATGGTTTCGGGGTTATTTGCGTAAACTTTGTCTTTAATATTGCCCCACAAAAATGAGTCACTAGAGTTGATATCAGGAGAATATGGCGGCCAAGCGATTCCCCTTCCAGTGGCCTCTGGGTACCACAAAGCCAGAATGCGCTCTCCCAAGTGCTCTTCCAGGACTTCAAACACTCTATTGGTCCGATAGGGTCGTGCTCCGTCCTGCATGAACCCCAGCTTTTCGAAATCTGGGTCACTTTGTATAATAGGGATGAGATCATTTTCTAAAATATTGACGTATCGTTCAGCAATCACCGTGACTTCAATGAACATTGCACCAATGATTTCCTCTTAGCCGTAATCGGGCTGCTATTGCTCGAATTGTAGGCCTTGACGATGGATATACGCTCAGAAACGCTGTATTTCGACATTTTCAACGAAAAATTAACAACAACAACAATACGAGTGCGCCTGCTCAAAAAATATCCCAACATGCCCTGCATTCAATCACCAAGTTTTCACTGAATCTCGCTAATGGTTCAAAAGTTATGAAGTTTGTTTTTCATATAGCTCAATAATTGTCACACTGTAAATTCCTTTAGTGGACGAAATTTATAAAATGATTCCTGTTGCAAGGTGAAGACAAGTTCAGGCTATCTAAAAGTACCATTTGTATTGGAATATAAATAGGGATACGTAATTTTCGTATTTACGAAAGAGATGTGAATAAATGCGAAATTTGCCGATATCAGCGAATAAATGCTAAAATTATCTTTTTACTACTTTTCGGCGAAAACTCAGTGATAAACGGCTTTTTTAAGTGGAATTAGGTAATAATAGTCATAATTTATTAACAGAATTACTTATCTAAGACCATCCACGGTCTTTAACTGAGAGATCTCACTCTCGAAATTTGCCTATTACTTATTGTTAAAGACTTAGGAAGAGAATGGGGAGACTACTACAAAGTTAGCTTTTAACCAAGAATTTTGATACTTATCTAACCAAGTAAGTAAAATTCTGATTTTTTTTAAAAATAAATACGAAATTTTTGAATATATATATGTATATTTTTTTGCGAATAAATGCGAAATTTTATATAATGTAATTTTTTTTCGAAATTTCGATATTTTTTATGCGAAATTTACGTACCCCTAATTATTAGCATTTATGTAGCTGTAAATAGTTTACAAACTTTCTCCATTGATGTGAGCGAATCCAAAATGGTTAGTACACAGCAGCCGTATTGAAACAAGACTCGTTTTAGCGATTTCCTTTGTAGTCCTGTAGTGTTATACTGTACTGAATCCCGTGGCAATTTTTAAAACTGTATTAATATGCCCTATTCTAGTGTTTGTTACTTATATCTTTCAATAAATAAATAAAATCAGCAATGGAGTAAGTAGTCATACGAACTCAAACTTAACATGTTCCTGTTATATATTCCACTTTTATTTAATATTTAAAAAATTGGGGAAGAACTTAAATTCTAACAAGGGTGTCCCTAGTTTCTAATCTTTCCCAAGGGTGCCGCAAGCATAAAAAGGTTGGGAATCCCTGTCTTAGACGATATACGACCTCCTAATGCACTGCTATTTCTGCTCAAAATTTTATTCCTGTTGTAACATCACCCGATTCCCCATTTCTCTTTGTTACTAGGCGTGGCTTGCGATCCCCATGGAAACAGCTGCGCTCCAATCTCTAGACCCCGAGGGGTGTGGAAGTGAGAGAATCGAACTGACCCCCAGAGAGAGGGGGGAGATGGGGGTAAGGGGTGGCAGGCAGGAGAGCTTGAGTAAACAGTAAACACCACCCTGTTCGGGGGGTTTTCGGTTTCGGAGGGAAACTCCGGTTTGGACAGAGTACGCTGTCTGGGTTTTACAGTCCACCTCTGGAGAGAAGAGACCTGGGACAGGTTTTAATGTCGCTGCCTCGGGGAGGTCGATTCTCAAAATGAGGGGTCGGGGATAATCAACACCCCAGTACCATTTCCCGCGGAAAGTATTTATCGCTCTTTAGGCATTAAGAAAATTATGAAGGTTTTAATTATTTAGGCTTTAAGAAAACCATCGCATGTTTTGATTTCCATTTTCATGTAATCAACGTATTTTGGGACATTTTACCCTGCATCGTATTACTTACTATTTCTCGAAGTAATGTAAGGGAGTTTCAGAAAACCTCAATAAAATTTAGAGTCATGTTTATTTTTATAAATACTGGATCATACAAAAATTTATTATTATAGATACAGATTTCAAGTATTTTGGTTTTGAAACTGTTATTTTTTCTTTCGCCAAAGGAGACGCGATCTTTTTCGGTAATTTTGTTTTCATTTAAGGGGTCTCGGGACTCTTACTTTTTACTGAAGGTGCAATTTAGCATCATGTCACATTTAGTTTTATTTCTCATTCCCTACAAAACATAAATACATGAAATTTTTACCAGTGAAAGCTTAATATAGGTTCTATGTAGAATAATTATTTCAATGTTCTACAACTGGTATTTTAATTAATTTTCCATTTTTAATTTTGATGAAAATTTTAAAATTGTTTTTTGGCTTGCATCCATTGCGCGCAAGACTGTAGCAAAACTATTGGTTCTAGATTCCCAAAAAATATTGATAAAGTTGTAAAACTAATGTATATTTAACGTACCAACAGTTTGAGTCGGTGTTGGTTTTACTCCGAGGCAAATCCGAATGAGAGTGAATGCTGAATGCTCTCGCTCAGAGGGAAAATAGAAATCCATCTGTTATCAGTTGTATATAATTTGTATGATAGCTGTGTATATAGCAAAAACTATACATTTAAATGCTTCTCGCGACTTCAGTTCTGTGAGATCGTTACACTATCAAACCAATTTCGCTTCATTTGAATGTCAGCTAAAACCGCAGCTTGGCCTTCAGAATTTTCAGCAGATAAAAGTCTCTTATAGGGTAGGTGGGGGCAAAGGTTCGCACGGACATTTGAAAATGACCGGGGAAAGTTTTGGGAAGAATAGGGTATCCAGTGCATTCGTATACTCCCAGTCAGTTGCCTCGTGAAAGCTGTTGGAGTTACGAAATCCTCTTGCAGAGAAAATGAGATAAGCGTCCATTCTGCCAAAACAGAATCAACACGAAATGGGGTAAAAGTTCGCGGGAGTCATGGGGCAAAGGTTTGCAGTGCAAACCTTTGTCCCTCATACTACTAACATTTGTTTCATGCCCTCTTTTCATTAGGAATCCTTATTTACAACGTCTTTTAGTTATTGGTTTCAGTTTACGGTAAATATCCATCTTGGTCTTGAAACATGGTGTCTAGCGTGTGGGAATTATATGGAAGTTTTTGTCATCGGGAAAAATGCGCGAATTATACGGGAATTTAGCATTTTGACCTACAAATGCGGGAATTTTATTCAACCTTTTCCTTATAATATTTTCAAATAAACAAAAATTACTACAAAATAAACGAGAATAAACTCGTAATCTAATACTCGTATGTACGACAGAGGGAAAACGTTCCGAAATCCTTTTTTTTTTTTTTCTTTTTTTTTTTTATTATAGCCAATATACATTGGAAAATATTGTTCTACTATTATTTTAAAGTGAAGTTCGTTTCCGTTGTTCCAGTCATTCACCTTTCATTTACAACCCTTTTTACCTGGAATTGAAAAATTCAATAGAACTAGTTAACTAACCCTCCAAAGCCTTGTGGTATAGGTACCTTTATTTTAAATCCTATTATTTCACAAATTATTCTTTAAATTGGGATTATGTGGGAATTTCATTTACACTAGACTATGAAATTCAGATGGTGAACTGGGAGAAAAAAAAGCAAGTTTTCAATGCTTAAAGGAAACTTAAATTTCACTTGGAAATTATTAATGGGCATTCACATTTTTGCAATTTGAAAATAAATTAAGGTTTTTAATAAAACTTTTTGTTTTTAATTATAATTTTTTTAATAAAATGCTTGAAAATCCATAAATTAAAAATAAAATAAATTAGTACAACACAAAAAATAAAATAGTTCTGAACAAAGACCTATTTTACAAGATAAAAGAATTAAATGTTGTTACAAGACATTATAGGCTTCGAAGGTCTGATCAGGGAAATTAGCTCTCCCTCATTAATGGACGAGTTTCTCCTAATTTGCTACCTAGATAGCAAAGGAAAAAAGAGGGGGGGGGGGGATTTTACAAGCCAGTACTGCTAGACACCCTGTTTCATTACCTGCACTAAAAGTTTTTTTTCTCTTTCTTTTCCGAAGTTTGAATAATAATAAGATAAGTGATATTTAATAATATTTTATTCACAGAATCAAAAATCAATCAATAAATAGGGTTAATGCATCTAGTCAAGTGCACTAAGTCAAAATTTTGCCTACCTTAATTTGCTTAATTTTTACGGGTTTTAAAAGACTGAGTAAAGCGTAAGATATGATATAACGATAGTGTTAATAGTTGATATTTTAGTTGGAAGTTCTTTAGTTTAAGGAAAAAAAATATTGAGATGAACCCCGTTCAATTTGTGATTTTTTTATATATATAGCACTTTTAGAAAGATTACAAAATGTGAAATAAAATTATTTAGACAACTCTATTTGTGATTTTCTATGCCTATCCAGTTAGAAGCCAACGAGTGGGGTAAAGGTTCGCAAACAGGTGTTTTGGTACAATTAAAAATTCGGTGCCTAAACCTTTCGGGAAAAAATTTATTTTTTTATAGAAGGTAGAGGAGATACCCAACTACAATACAAGTGACTTTTGGGGGCGATAGGATCTACTGGAGGCCCGTGAAATACCAAAAACTCAAAACTGCAAACTTTGCCCCAACCTACCCTAATGCTCCTTTTAGTCTCTTCAGCTTAGACACAACTTTCAAATTTAGGCCTATCCATAAAATTATTGAACTGAAAGAAAAATTCACTTGTGCCTTTCTTTTAATGTCAGTTCCAGCTCCCTTCTTTCAGCCGAGCTCAATGCACTTAATTAAAATCAGTTCACTGTTTCATCCAGAGAGTTACATTACAATAAAATCCCCTTTAAGATATATCCTTACAGGGCTTTTCAGTTTCATAAAACCATTTAACAGCCCCTTCTTAGTTGTAGCTTAAAATCCATATTATATATGGTTTGGCGGTGCCCGATGAATTCAACAGAAATTTTGTTATTGTCACATATATTATACTATAGCATTTCCAAACTTAAAATTACTTTTCTATGACCATACAGCAAAGAAATTAATGGGGTGTATCTTTTTCCCATTTCTATTCTGTAGAAAAATCTTAAAAGTCTCCCTGTAAAGTTGCATGTGTGTTCTTGAAGTGCTCAATGAAATCAATGCAACCAACTTATTGGCCTTTTCATGCTATAATAGTCCCTTAAATTTCCCTTCAAATAATTCTTACAATGCTTGATAAATTCAATGGAACTCATTTTAATGTCACATTTGATGAACAGCATAGCATTAAAATCCATTTTGCAAACGCCCTCGCAGTGCACGGTTAATATTATGGAACCACATTTTTGACACATACGTTCTGTGGCATAATCATTATTATCCGTTGCAAACGCTGTCTTGCTCCGCTAAATAAATTTTATGAAATCCATCTCAGCTTAAAGTTCTGGAATCTTACTGTAACACCAATGTCTTAGCATAACCTTAAAATCTTAGAACATGGAATTGCGTTGGTAAATGAATTTAAAGACACCTGTTTGTTGTCACATCCATAGCATCGCTTATAATTACCTTTTTACTAAAGGCTTACAATGCTAAATTAAATTAATGGAACCATCTTAATGATATATCCATACAATAATATACCTATATAACCCTCTGTGTACTTTTCTTATGATCGATAAATTTAATAGAAACAATCTTTTTGTCACATCTGTATTGTGACATAGCCCCTTAAAATATACCTTTCAATTGGTTGACGAATTAATAAAATCGTAGCCATTGTCACATCCATTACAATAGATTAATTCGTCACATCCTTGATATAGCGTAATGCCCATCTTTTGATAAGCCCTCTCTTGATATGCCCTTTTGTCTTCCAGATAAACTTCGAGCATCGTACTACGGAATACTACGTCATCCCAAACCAGGAATGAAGTCCCTGGTGGACCAGGAAGGAGTGTCTAGCGTGAAAGTCCCCAACCGATCTTACCGCTTCATCGAGATCCGAGTCAAGGAACCCAACAGCCGGGTGGAGTGGGTGTTCGAGACACCCACCAAGGACATTGCTGTGGGGTTCTACAGGAAGCACGGACCTGGGGAAGCAGACCTCGAAGAGGTCCTGCCCACTGAGAGGGTGTTCTGCCACTTGGTGCCAGAATCCGGGGCCTTCGTCTGTGATACGCCTGGCACCTGTAAGTCTCCATCATTCTTATTATCTGTATAAAAAAGAGAAGCTCTCGATATGAACCAGAAGTGCAACAGGAATCCGTTTATCAAAAATGAATAGTTTCGTTTCTGGGGAAGGGAATTTAGTTTTTGAAAAATAACACTGTCTTTTTTAACTCTGAGGGGGAGGGATGATAACCCTAACATTCTCCCTTTGGTTGAGCCAACAGTGCCATGAACCGGTGGGTTCCTGGATCTCTTTAAAAATCGTTATCTCTGGTCTTCAGGGAGAAAATGCTGTCTGAAAATAGAACTCCTCGCCTATTCAGACGAAAGACACGGACATAGCTATTTTCTCTAAAGTATCACATGAGCTATGAATACAATAGAAACAATGCAAATCATATGGACAATTAATCCATATTTTCCTTAATTATGAAAAGTACTACCAGACTTTCTGAGGGCAGCGGTCAAGCCCTCGGACTACTGATAATTTAAGTTAAGGACCAAGTGTATCGACCTAATATGGGAACTTTACGATACGTTATATCATAAAGGCTGCGAAATCGGAAGCCACTAGCTAACCCTGAGGATGTGCATTTCTCAGGTGCTAGTTTTGAGCTCAAGCTCTCAACAGCATTACACAATTTGCTAACAAGGCAGTATAGGTCAGAGTAGTCTACAAATGTTTTCGGTGAAATGTCTTCCACCGCATTTACACAGTCGCGCTAGCGGCGAGTGCATGGGAGGTGCACGCGAATGTGTGAACGGTGTGCTCGCCATTTCTCCTCGCCAATCGTGGCGCTCGTTTCGGGAGCGGTTTTCTGGCGACGAGACAAAGGAGCGAATGGCGTCAGAGGGGAGAATGGCGATGGAAAATTGCGACAGGAAGTCTTGTTCACAGCAAGAGGCGCGAATTGTGAGAACGGTCACATCCAGCCGATGCAGGAACGTGACGAATGCCTTGCGGGTAATGAGGGGTGGCGCGAATGTGTAAATGCGGCATTCGGTAGAAACCCCTCCTCGATCTACCCAAACAAATATAATCCAATTTCTTAGTGGTACTCCAAGGTGTCACTTTCAATCCGATGTAGCGTCCCGAATGGCACCAAAACGATTTATTTATGTTAATAGCCATTCAAAAATCATTTTTCCCCTGTTTTTTATAGCAGTGATTTTTTGCTCGACGAGTGGATAGTAGATCCATCTCTACGTCGCTTTGAGAACAGTCAGTTTAACTGTAACAGTGTGTGTACGTACATGTTTGTGTGTACGTATGCGCATACTGAGAGAGAGTTAAGACCTGTTCACGATTGCATCTGGAGCGTCGCGTTTGCCACGTGTCCTATGACGAGTTGACATTACTTGTGATTGTATCTGACGAATCACGCAGTCAACGAATCGAGGTTCTGTGACTGGTTAAAACTTTTAACGTTGACGTTACGCAACGCTACGAATTCAGCGTGGACAGGTCGTATATGAGCGTGCAACTATTCAATAAAGGAGTATTCATGTCTCAGTCTCAAGTTTGTTTGTTTTCTTTTCCAGTCGTACTCAAGTTCGACAACACTTTCAGCTGGATATCATCGAAGAAAGTATTCTACAAGATCAATGTACCTCGGCAGAGGAGGGGACGACGAAGCTGAAAACGAATGACGACGACGAACGCGAATCTTCCGTTGCTGGTCTCTACGAGCCCAGATTATGTAAATGAACAAGAAGCGAACCTTCTGCTATGCAGTCATGATGATTATATTAACGGAACTGCGCAGCATGAAGACCCCATTGGTCCCCTTTCTGTTCTGAAACCTATTCAGAATCTATTACATTTATAAAATTACAAAGTTTATGTTTTTCATATTGTATTTGTATTGATGTTCGTTTTAATGTGTTAAAGATCTTTACTACTTACTTCTCGGATAATGTTTACATATGTACATTTTCTCCCACCTTTATTTATCTGTTCTGTATAAATGAATCGTTATAATACTTTGAAACTGCGTGCCGTTGCGCTAATACTTACGGCTTAATACATTTGATCACATACATCAGCTCAAGGCTTCACACACACACACACACACACACAACACACACACACACACACACACACACACACACACACACACACACACACATATATAATATATATATATATTATATATATATATATAGTATATATATATATATATATATATACTCTTCTTTATGCAAATGCCCTAAACAAACAAGCTACTCCTGAAATGCTCGAAAATTTTCCGAAATGTGGTAGCTGCAAGCAGCATGTCACATCTCAACTCAGGTAAAAGCGAAGGCAAAACATTTGAAGTTAAATACGTGGATTACTAAAACTCTCTTGTTGTTGTTGTTGTTTCTAATGCCCCTTAACAAGAATTTATTCTAGACCATGTCCATTTAATCCTGTTTAGTGAGGGTGCAGCTCCTTTAATAGCATCACAAGGGTCCGATTGAGCCAAAAGCCGCAGCAAATTGTGTGCGAGCACCCCTAAGGGGTAGGATCTGGGGGATCGTACCTTCTTCCCACCATCTATGACCTCATAGAGGGAACTTTACGATCTACGGATTTAATGTGCCCGTATCCGGCCTAGTCACGGAGGTTTTACACATTGGTTGCGTAAGTCAGTGGTGCGCAAACTGTGGGTCGCGGATTCCTTTGAAGTAAATTTATATCAGTAATTCAATAAAAATATACTTTACATTTTCTATAATTACGTATTTTAATATTTTTGTATTTTAGTTGTTAAAATTACATTATATGACATTATTATATAAGGTGTTAAACAGTCTTCCAAGGATATACTTACATTGCTTTTATTCGATTCTACCTCTGTGCGTGAGATTGGGTATTTAAATTTAGTTTGTAACGGTCCGAGTTTAAATATTTCGTGGTGCAGCCAATGCCTGTCGCGTTATTATACCACGTGACCTTTTTTCCTATCTCCCACACACCTGGATTCTGTCGAGCCGTAATGAACCCTTATGAATTCGTTATATTTTTATGTGTGTTCGTTGAAAATCTTTGTATTGCCAGAGTGTAGTGGTTGATCTCGAAGAATCAACATGTAATTGTATTCAGTTTGTTAGTAGTTAATAAGCCGTTGCACGGTGATGTGTGCGTATTACAGGATATGTTTCCTGTTTAATGGCTTCGTGATGAATCTTTTGTGGTGCCGAGTTCTTATTTCAAACAAGAAAATTTACGACGGCCACAAGTTTTTATAAAAACCAAACAACAATTAAGACTTGTCGCGGAATATGATACGAGAGTAGCACTCTCAATTAATTCAGCAAATATTGAAAAAATATCATTCGAGGTCCAGGCTCACCTTCTTATTCATTTTTGCTACAGTGATTATAGAATTATAAATCACGTTTATAAGAATCACGTTTGTTATTACTGTTTTGATTCTTATAAGCGGTTGATTCTTATAACCGAATTTAGGTTTTGGACAGGCACCACTCACCGATATATACATATATTAGATAATTTACCATAAAATACTCTTTAATTACGTTAATTATCTTTATCAAAATTATTTTGTATAATTTTAAAAATACAACGTATTTTAGACCTATAAATGATACACATGATTTAGTAGAGAAGAAAAAATCCATATTTGTTACAACATACCCTGCGTACAGTTTTAACATTTCAACTACAGGCAGGGAGCAAGAAAAATTTTCTATGGTAGGTTTGACGTAATGAGTTTTCAAGAGGCTGTTTATACCTCTTTCAGATTACTAGTAGTCTCAGACGAAGATTCACCTTCTAGCTTACTTTTCGCGGTTAATAACGTGCTGAATCTACTAATGCCACGTTTGCCTAAGTGATAGTGGACACTTCGCCGAAGATTTATATGTTTCAGGATCCAGGAAGCCACAACCAGGAGTGGGAAAAAAGAGTCCCTATTTTTGTTTGTCAGTGGAGATAAGTGAAATCCAACCCGGACGGGTAAAGATGCTCCCGGGTCAAGCTAATAGGACAGTGTTGTGTTACAGCGTTTAAAGGGAAACTATTATGTTATGTCTAACAAAGAAAGGGTTGAATTTATGACTATATTCCATTCCATCTATCAATCTTTCTTTAAAAAAAAAGAAAGAACTTCGCGCCTTTTGAAAGGTTTAAGTGGCTTTTTTTGAAAAATGAAAGGAAAACGAAGAGTGTAAACTGATTCTTAAACCGGTGGATTGATTCTTTAAAGCGAAAATTTTAACATGGAAATAATACATTTGTTTTTGTTTTCTCGATATTGATTCTTATAAACGGTTGATTCTTATAACCACGAATCACTATAAGCGGTGGTTACTGTATTTTAATTTTATAAAGCTACTTACCTGACTGATGTCACGGGCTCGTTCGTAGGAAACAGCCGTCAGTGATGTTGAAAATGATGCAGTTCCAGAGTAGGAAGACGAGATTAATACGTTACCAAGGCCGAGTCATACTGCGCATGAGATGCGCAATTTGTGTTATTCTGGAGAATACAGAAAGGAAGATATCTTTGCAACAGTCTAAAATGACCTGGTTACTGAAGTGTTCAATAACTGATATTCAGATCAATACTATGAGAAAGAAAAATCCTTTAATTACCACACTGAAATAGGAATGAAAAAAATACAAACCATATGAATAATAAGACGATACATAAATAAAAAAAAAAAGATTGCTTCGATACCAGAGAGGAAAATTAAATCTCTCACCAAGAGAAATATCAAATAATAATATCAGTTTTTCTAAAGTTGATGATGGAAAAGATTTCTGATTCTACTTGTTCTTGTGTTATACTTTTATTACCTAAAATCAACTGCCAAATTAACAAACTTCCCCATGCATAGGAAGGCGCATTAGTTTACATCTCAGATCTTAAGTCCCCGTGTTAAGCTATGGGAATTTATCTCAATGTATAGTTAATCATGGATTATCAATGTACATAATTTAAAGTCTACAAAAACGAACTGAAAAAAAAGAGTTTGTAGCATTTTAAAGTTTAAATTAAAAAGTACCAGTTTTTAACTTTTTAAATAAGTAATTACTTTATGAAATAAATAGTACTTTTTAAATATTACTTTTTAATAGGCAATATTTTTTAATAAGAGATTTTTATCCATTTATTAATAAAAGGTATTTTTACTCTTTCGACAAACAATATTTTATAAGATAAAAATGTTTTTATTGATTTGTTTTTAAATAATTATTAATTTTTTTTTTACTTTATAGTAAAAAATTATTTTATTTTATAATCTCTCAAGGAAATTAATAACCTTTAAAAATTTGCATTGAACGTGATGTCTTCACAATGTACTTTTCATCATTTCTTTTGCCGAAACATCACATAATAGCATTAAACATTACACTGAAATACTTTCAAATTTTTCCAGAAATATTACTCAAATTAATAACCTTTAAAAATTTGCATTGAACGTGATGTCTTCACAATGTACTTTTCATCATTTCTTTTGCCGAAACATCACATAATAGCATTAAACATTACACTGAAATACTTTCAAATTTTTCCAGAAATATTACTCAAATTAATAACCTTTAAAATTTGCATGAACGTGATGTCTTCACAATGTACTTTTCATCATTTCTTTTGCCGAAACATCACATATAGCATTAAACATTACACTGAAATACTTCAAATTTTTCCAGAAATATTACTCAAATTAATAACCTTTAAAATTTGCATGAACGTGATGTCTTCACAATGTACTTTTCATCATTTCTTTTGCCGAAACATCACATATAGCATTAAACATTACACTGAAATACTTTCAAATTTTCCAGAAATATTACTCAAATTAATAACCTTTAAAAATTTGCATTGAACGTGATGTCTTCACAATGTACTTTTCATCATTTCTTTGCCGAAACATCACATATAGCATTAAACATTACACTGAAATACTTTCAAATTTTTCCAGAAATATTACTCAAATTTATTTTCACGCAATTGTAGATTATAAAGTTATACATTAACCTCGGTAAATTTCGGAAAAGGTGGTCAATTTTTTGGAGAAATTTTAATATACGTCGTTATTTGAACTGCTAAGTTTCTAACATAACAATTACTACAAAAATATGTTTTGTTCAAACATATCTATCCAATTTACAAAAAATCGAAATGCGTGTATACATTTGGTTGTGTTACGCAAAAAGAACCAATTTCTAACAATTTAAAGAACATCTTCTTCAATTTTTAGACAAGGCGTGAGTCATATGATATAAACATAAAGACAAGACATAAAATTTTAGACAAAGTAATTCCACAGACAAGGCAAAACATCTTTTTAACACCTAATCGTCAGCAATTTCTATGTCTGTCATTGAACAATGAAAATCATTTTCGAGTTCTATTACAGTTGTAAATAGCGTGATATTCTAAATCCAGATATACCTGCAACCAACAATTGATTTTTAATTAACACAAAACGTTACTTCATGCCAAGGACTGAAGTAAGCAATCAAACAATCGTCGTCAAAGAACTAAAGATATTCTTAGTATCACAATAAAATTTCGGATGTTTTCCATTTACAAAAAGAAAGCTTCGTCTTAATTGCTATTTTGGATTTTAAAAGTTCGAATGGCAATGATTTTGAATAGTATAACCAGAAAACTTATTTTTTACTAATCAGATTACTATTAAACCAGAAAATACACATATTTTTTTTCTGTGAGCCACAGTCAGAGAAATAAATTTATAAATAACTATGGATAAATCATTGAATTTTTTTCTCTAGGCCGACAAAGTGTGGTGTCGTCTTCAGAACAGACGGGGAATGTGTAAAAAAATGCAATTTGGAAGTTGAGTACTCCCCCAATCGCTTTAATAGTCCAGTTAGGAGAATATTGGCCTGGAAATTAGGAGTTCCGATCTTGGCATACTAATTTGTTCCCTTACGTTTTATATAGCTGGTAACATTTATTATTTTATTTTAAATGTAATGCCTACCGATAGTCTGCTAGGACGAGTTTTCAACCGCGGATTTTCCGATCGTCAAATTTTGTTTCAGCCAATTATGCTGTTCTGGCGATGTAAAGTTTCTTTGAACTATCACTTGGACACGAGTCTCTACACCTGGGGGCCGATGTTCTACCAACTGAACAATCCTGGCCATGTGAAAAACACTTATTTTTTCTAATATAATTATTCTCTGACTTTACAAATAAGCACTTATCTAGATATATAAAACAGTTCAGTGACTGACTGACTTACTTACAGTTAACGCACAGGCCAAACCCGCTGGGTCGGCTGAAATTTTGCATGGCGATTCTTGCAGTGCAGGGATGTCCTAAGAAAGATTTTTGAAAATTTCCTAGATTTTTTTAAATATTTTTAGGCAGTTTCTTTAACTCTTTCAAAGTTTGCATTTAAAATAAAAATCTGAGGGTTTATAAAATTATAACACGAGAAAGATCATAAAAATTCCTTGAAAACGAAATATTTTTAGAATTGAATTATTAAATGTCTATCACGTGGTTTCTTTTCTTTTTGTGATACTTTAAATTAATTTTGCATCACGTGCATAACAACGAATAAATTGACAAAAAGCATATAAAATACGGTAAAAGATAAAATTACTAGACTAATAGAGGTGGAATTTTTTAAAGAATTCAAAATAGTATGTTTTATGATATTAAACATACAAATTAGTTGCATGCATTAGCCGTTGTATTTATTATAAATATATTTTTTGGAAATTTTTTTTGGCATTCATTGCATACATTGACCGTTATATTTAATTTGAATGTACTACGTAGCGAACCACGGGTATGCAGCTAGTCTATATACGTATATAAAAACAGTTCCGTGACTGACTGACTGACAGTTAACGCACAGATCAAACCGCTGGACCTAAATAGCTGAAATTATGTATGGCGATTCTTCTTATGGGGTAGGGAGAAAGATTTTTTGAAAAATTCTTCTTAGATTTTTTAAATTAAATTTTTAAGCTGTTTTTGTAACTTTTTTTAAGTTTGCATTTAAAACAATAATTTGAGGGTTATAAAAATTTAAATCACGAGAAAGATTCATAAAAATTTCCTTTAAAATGAAATCTGTTTCGAATCTTTACCTACATTTTCTGATTTTTGGTGAATTTTTAAAGATGTAATTTTTAGAATTAATTATTAAATGCTGATCACGTGATTTCTTTTTCTGGTACTTTAAATAAATTTATCGTCACGTGCACAACACTAAATAGACAAAAAAATATTTTTTTTCTTTCTAATGCAGCAGACGATTGGATATATCCAAAACAAATAAATATCCCTTACGATTTTTTATAAAAATATATATATAATATTTTACATCAATTGTATACATTGATCGTCGCATTAATTATAAATATATATATTTATTTTTGGCATTAATTGCATACATTGACCGTTGTATTAAATTTAAATGTACTCCGTAGCGAAGTGCGGGTTTTCAGCTAGTCTATAATAAAAAACCGAGATTAAACATTCGTGAAAATAGGAATATTTTTACAGCCATCATCATCATCATTGATGCTGACTTGAGATACTACAGGAAATGTTTTATCTACGTCATAGGAGACACCTATAGCGGCAAAACACGTGTCTTGTAAGTAAGAAATTGCAAAGTACAAAAGAATGCGATATCCATGTTGAATTTTCATAAGTCTTTGAAAATAAAATCAATTTAACTTGGATAGATATCTTATAAAAATATTCAATTGAAATAGCAATATGGAACACTTGTGGACTTGATATTCAGGTTTGGACAGATAATTAGGAAAAATTCTTTCAGGATGAAATTTTAAACTATTGTCATTTGATCGGTTTCATTCTGATACAGAAAAATTCTAATTTAATCGGTTATAATTGATGCAGCAGTTATTAATCTGTAACTATAATTTACTCCGTATTTCTGATTTCAGTAAATCTCAGTACAGTGATTGCATTTCTTTGGCAATCCGAAATACATAGGAACATGATTTTTTTTTACACAAAAATATTTGTTATTCGTATAAAATATACTGACATTTGAAATTTTGGCATTTTTTAAATTAAAATTCATTAATGCCTATGATTTCAGGTTATATATTTAATCGTAATGACAATTAAAAGTCAGTCAGAAATATATGTTAAATTGTATATGTCAAAAGATAGGAAAAGTAGTAGAGGGTGCCCCAAAACGAAGTTATATCGTATTGGTTACCTGTCTTAATCAGGCTATGGTTAATACTACCGAAAATCGAAAGTCGAAACCTTAACTCGTAAAAATATCATCTCACAATACAATTCAATTTTTCTAGTCAGCACAAACAACTGACATTTTTTCCTGGGCTGATAACCTACTAATGAGACACTTCAGCTCCGAGCACTATGTAAGATTTCAAAGCACGAGGTAAGGCAAATTTTTTTACCGGTTGCAAATTTCTGTAATCCGTCAAAATAGAATTTCGAACAACGGTGCGGCAAATATGTTTTAGAGAAAGAGGGTTTGAACGCAGATCGTTATACCATCTAAATTTATGGACGGCTTCTGGGTGGGACTTATTTATCGTATAACGAAAAATAGGAAAACGATCAACATTGTGAAGAAAAGAAAGCCACATATTTCCACCATTGTCTGAGTCGGATAGAGCAGAATACTTCACTTGACAATTTAAGGCCGGAAGAACGTTTAAAGTTCCAACACAAGCTTTCAATGCAGACATGCTTGAATCGGTGGAGAAACATTCGACCTGCATCAGGCTCCAACCATCGTCATCGCAAATATGTATTCTCGCACCGTATGCTATCAGAAATGATGCCATATCGGGATGTCGCAACCCTCCCGAAGGAAGCGTAATACAGGGGACTGGCTTTGAATTTATCCTGCACGTTTAAGTCCGTGTCATGACTATGTAGTACCAGCAACTTTAATATATGCAATGAGACTTTAGGATGACACACTAACAATGCTGTACAAACATGAAGAGGGGACATCCCATGCTTGTTTACGAGGTTCAAGTCGGCTCCTAATTCCAGCAACTTTTTCACGGCCTCAACCATACCATGTTTCACTGCTAAATGTAACGGGGTGTCACCAGTAGATAGACAAGGCAAAGACAAAATGCGGGGTTCAACCACTTTATCCAGCAGCGCCAATACGCATTCTTCACGACCTGCTTTCGCAGCCAAGTAAAGTTGCAGTAGCATTATCTTCATTAACAGCATTAACATCTGCACCGTGCCGCAGCAGTTCCTTCACACATTTTGCGTTTTTCTTAGCTGCTGCCAAATGTAGAGGCGTCGAACCGTCGATGAATAGACGACCATTCTTGGCAGCTTTGACGGCCACTGAACAGTCGGCTCCGGCCTCAAGCAGCAACTTCAATATCTGCAATGTGACTTCACGATGACACTCTGACAATGCTGTACAAACATGAAGAGGGGACATCCCATGCTTGTTTACGAGTTTCAAGTCGGCTCCTAATTTCAGCAACTTTTCTACGGCATGAACCATAGCAAGTTCCACTGCTAAATGTAACGGGGTGTCGCCAGTAGACAGACAAGGCAAAGACAAAATGCGGGGTTCAACCGCTTTATCCAGCAGCGCCAATACGCATTCTTCATGACCTGTCTTCGCAGCCAAATAAAGTGCAGTTGCATTATCTTCATCAACAGCGTTAAAATCTGCACCGTGCCACAGCAGTTCCTTCACACAATTTACGTTTTTCTTAGCTGCTGCCAAATGTAGAGGCGTCGAACCGTTGACGAATGGACGACCATCCTTGGCACCTTTGACGGCCACTGAACAGTCGGCTCCGGCCTCAAGCAACAGCTTCAGGCACTGATAATGATTATTGTCGGCCGCAACATGTGTCGCAGTGACATCGTATGCGTCTCTACCGTTCACATCAGCACCACTTTCGATTAAAAACTGGGTGCTCTGCATATCTCCGCGGTACACTGCAATAATGAGAGGCGTCAGTTTTCTTTCGCAACAGACAAATTTATGGTCGGCGCATCTCTTGGTATTTAGACAGACTCCGAAGTCGACCATATCTCGTATAGCATTGAGATCCATTGCTATTCTCTCAGAGGCTGTCCTCTTTACACTCTTGAAATTCATGCTTTCAATATATTTTCACATATATATATATATATATTTATATACATAAAAAAAAACCTTTAAAGAATCGACTGAATAAGAGTTTTTTTGAGTACTCCACTTTTCGAAATCAGGGGAAACGTAAACAATTAGCAAATATTTCCGAATAAAAGTTTTATGACCTCCAATACTTTCCTTTTCTCAAGCGATCTGAAATCACGCTCGCGTTACTGCAGACAGGCTCTACAAAACGGACAGCTGATTCGAGCGAGAAGCTCCCCAACAGAGTAGAGGGAAAATAACAGCCAACTGAACCTACTTTGAACGGGCTTGGAAATACTTTCAAAAGAACACTGCGCATGCGTCTGTTTTTCGGAAGCAAGTGATAAAAGTACATTTCTTTTCCTCTAGAGAATAGGGAATAATTTAGAAATATCTCAACTTCTTATTGGAAAATTTTTTTGAAAAGAGGGATAATCATTAGATCGTATAACTAGATGTTTTAGTTTAGACGGGAGAGTTGACGCATGCGTACGCCGGTCCTCTTTCTTTTGTAAATTTCCTATCGTTCTGCGGGTATCCGCTTCTCCCCACGTGTAGAAACTGGTTTATCAAGATAGCGTAATCTATACATATACGTATATATGGAAATTCTGAAATACGGGAAATAGACAGACGCAGTTTCTCATTTCTAATTTTTTTTATCAATTTCGATTCATCATCGATTGTAATCCGGGTTAAATATTCCGTAATCGTTAAATTTTATTTTAAAATAATCTATATATATAAAACAGTTCCGTAACTGACTCATTCATTCATTCACTGACTGACTGACATACAACGCACAGACCAAACCGCTGGACCTAAAGGGCTGAAATTTTGCATGGCGATTCTTCTAATAGTGTAGGGGTGCACTAAGAAAGATTTTCAAAAATTCTTCTTAGATTTTTTTAAATTAAATTTTTAAGCTGTTTTTTAAACTTTTTTTACGTTTGCATTTAAAATAATACATTGAGAGTTATAAAATTTATATCACGAGACAAGATCATAAAAATTCCTTCAAAATGAAATTTTTTTTCGAATTTTTAACTCCATTTCCTGATTTTTGGTGAATTTTTAAAGATTAATTTTTAGAATTTAATTTATTAAATGCTGATCACGTGATTTCTTTTTCTGGTACTTTAAATAAATTTATCGTCACGTGCCAAAAAAAATATTTTTTTCTTGCTAATGCGGCAGACGATTGGACTTTATTTGTCTATAAAAATATCCCTTACGATTTTTTTTATAAATATGTTTTTTTTACATCAATTGTATACATTGATCGTCGTATTTATTATAAATATATATATATATATATATATATATATTTTTTTTTTTTTTTGGAATTTATTGCATACATTGACCGTTGTATTTAATTTCAATGTACTCCGTAGCGAAGCGCGGGTTTCAGCTAGTGATAATATATATACTTAAAACAGTTCCGTAACTGGCTGACTGACTGACAGACAACGCACAGACCAAACCGCTGGACCTAAAGGGCTAAAATTTTGCATGGCGATTCTTCTTATAGTATAGGGGTGCACTAAGAAAGATTTTTGAAAAATTCTTCTTAGATTTTTTTAAATCGAATTTTTAAGCTGTTTTTGTAATATTCTCTAAAGTTTGCATTTAAAATAATAATCTGAGTGTTATAAAATTTATATCACGATAAAGATCATGGAAATTCCTTTAAAATGAAATCTTTTTCGAATCTTTGTCTCCATTTCCTGATTTTTGGTGAATTTTTAAAGATTAATCTTTATAATTCAATTTATTAAATGCTGATCACGTGGTTTCTTTTCCTTTTTGCGATACTTTAAACTAATTTTGGGTCACGTGCATAGCAACGAAATAAATTGACTAAAATATATATATATGCTTTATAATGCGGCAGACGATTGGACATTATCCAAAAAAATATTAAAATACAGTTAAAGAAATGTTCCTGAAACTGTACTATATTAAGTCTACTATATTCTTCAGTATGTTCTATTAGATTTAATGTGAATATTTTCTGCTACATTATTTTGTCTATAAAAATATCCGTTACGATTTTTTTATAAATATATTTTTCTGTTTTTTTTTTTCTCTTTTGCATTAATTGCATACATTGACCGTTGTATTTAATTTGATTGTACTCCGTAGCAAAGTACGGGTATTCAGCTAGTATTATACATATGTACAAGATATTAAAAAAAATTATGTTGATCGTTTTAAATAATCCGATAAAGTCTGCTATATTAAAGCTTTTTTTTAATTTATTCTCGTGAAGAATTTCTTCAAGCAGACTAACATTTTTTTTCATTCCCTGCTTTGTCGGGATCTCGCGATCTTTATTAGAGTATATATTCTCTAAAAAATCTGTAACCCTTTCTAAATTGCTCTGAGACCTTCTCACAAGTTTATAATTGTCATTAGGTTTTCTTGTGGAGTTTGGTCTGAAGTGTGGATTCTTCAGTGATGCAATGGCCGTGCATTTCTATGAGATCATCGACTGTCAGCTCCTCAAGATGAGAATCTAATAGCTCGTTGACATCATCTCCATCGACGTCCATATCTAATTGCCTGGCAATATCGACATCTTTTTCTAATACACGAGTTATATGATCAGTTTCAGGCGTTGTTTCCGTCTCGTTTATAAAAAAAACATTGAACAAAGTTGCTTCCAGATTCACCATTTAAAGTGTTTAGGAAATTTCATTCCAAGCTTTAAAAAGGTGAAAAAGGGTAAAATCCAAAAACCGCGTAACTTCGAGTTCGCGTAAGTCGGGGTATTACTGTATCTATATTAATAAAGCAAGATCCGGGTCTCTCTGTCGGTCACATTCTCCGGGTGTACCGCCTCAATGTGTGCGTGTGTGCGGCCTATGAAACTTACAGCCATGAAATTTGGCACACGGGTAGTGCAGGGTATGGGAAAGTGCACCTTGAAGCCCGAATTTTAAATTTTATTCTAGAAATTTTTTTTATTTTATGTTTTGTGGGATATTTTATGTTTTTTTAACTTCAGATTACGATATCTGGGCAAAAAATGATCGTAGAATTTTGATCTTTTTACTATCTAAGACTACAGACATTTCTCCTTCAAACAAGACCTCATTTGTTTAAAAATAATTTAAAACAGACTAATATTTTCATCAAAATATTAAACCCAGTTTTTGGAGAAATTTACGCTCTTTGAGGATCTACGGTTGATGCTCTTCGAGTTTTTATCTTACAAAGAAAATATTTACATCATCTGGAAGATGAAAGCTTTCTCACTCATATAAACCTCATTTCAAGTCTATATCTTAAAATTTCGATTTTTAATTGAATTTTAAAGAACGATACTTAACAAATTTTCTATCGGTTCTTCAAACGCGAAGAACGGCAAATTTTCCCCTTGGGTTGTAAACAACGATTGAGTCATTCATTCACTTGATTCATTCATTGTCTTCCTTTGATGGCTTGAGCGTAGCTGGACGAAGCCCGGCTAGTATACAATAAGAGAGTACTTTTGCTTTACAGTAAATTACTCCCTCCCACCCCTCAGAAATAGGTATTTAATTGCTCTATAAGGAAAGAAAAACATGTACTCTGTATTAAATTTAGAAACTGTCAAAGCATGTTTCATATCATCATTTTTGCCAAATATACGTTTATGATATGGAAATTTTACAATCTAGTAAGAATTTAACAAGGAGACCAAATTTTCAAGGCAACACAATCGCGTATCCAAAATACACCGATTTTCGAACAAAATGGCCGCCAAAATCGCGCCATATCAAGAGGGGTGATTTTCGGAAATGTAACAGCTTCCATTTACTGTTGTCACCTTTCAAAATTGTTGGTTTTTTATTGATTAAAAATTAACGGTAATAAAATTTAAAATTCGGGCTTAGAGGTGCACATGTTCAGAATCTTCACTACCCGTGTGCCAAATTTAATAGTTGTAAGTTTTATAGATTCGTCTCGACGCAGTACACATATAACATGGACACCCGGAAGTGTGATCGACAGACAGAATCCAACCTTACTTTATTAATATAAATAGATTAACTTCGTACCAACTTATTTTGGGTGAGCTTTTTTCTAAAGGCCAGTTTTCATCAGCGTATTATATAGGCAACGCTTGGCCTTGAAATTTTCCCTGATTAACCGTGAAATGTTTTCATGGACATGATCTGAGTCATTTAATTTTTTGCATTTCTTCAATATTAAAATTTCAAAGCCGACTTACCCGACTGATGTCACTGGATCTTCGTAGAGAACAGCCGTCAGTGATGTTGAAAATGATGCAGTTCCGTGAGTAGAAAGACGAGATTAATTACGTTACCAAAAGCTGAGTCATTCTGCGCATGGAGATGCGCAATTTGTGTTATTCTGGAGAACACAAAAAGGAAGATATCTTTTGCAACAGTTCTGAAAGGATCTGATTACTGAATTGTTCAAATAACTGAGATTCAGATCCATACTTATGAGAAAGAAAATCCTTTAATTACCACATTGAAATAGAAATGAAAAAAATACAAACACATAGGAATAATAAAAGACGATTATATAAATTAAAATAAAAAAGATTGCTTCGATACCAGAGGGAAAATTAAATCCCTCACCAAAAGAAATATGAAATAATAATATCAAAATAAAGAATAGAAATAAACAAAAATTAAAAATCAAGCATAGACTGCTAAATCACTTTAACATAAAACAAATCCTGCAAAGAAAACAAGCTGTAACGGGGTAAAGTAATTCGTTAAGCTGTAATTGGTTAAGCTGTAATGGGGGGTGGCGCTATAGTAATGTTACAATGACGTAACTTTTAGGATAGAATTGGCTGCTGTTTCGCCATAACCGTCACTTACGGAATTGGGGTGTGTACGCATCTTTTACTTTGCATTAGGATTGTTTGTGTGCTTGCATGTAAGGTGCGTTGAGCCCATACTGTAAGTTGTGTTTGTCTTTTCATTTTCTTTTTGACTTATTGCTTCCTTGGGGGACTCGGGGCCTTGGGATGTCTTTTGGGCTTACCTGCATCCTATTCAGAAAGTTCCCCTTGAGGTAACTGATATGGTTAGGCTCCCTGATGACGAGACCTGTCGGTTACCTCTGTTGTTTATGGTTCAGTTCCGGCACTTATACAGAATCTTGCCGTTGGTGCGTGGATGCCCAGAGTGCTTGATTTCTGTTTGTTTCTTGTCTATATTCGTATTATTTTTATCTATCTCTGTTGGATTATTTATTTATAATAATATCAAGTTATTCTAAAGTTGATGATTGGAAAAGATTTCGATTTCTGATTCTACTTGTTCTTGTGTTTTACTTTTATTACCTAAATCAACTGCCAATTAACAAACTTCCCCATGCATAGGAAGGCGCATTAGTTTACATCTCAGATCTTATGTCCCCGTGTTAAGCTATGGGGAATTTATCTCAATGTATATTTAATCATGGATTTGCAATTACATAATTTTAAATTAAAAAAAAGAACTGAAAAAAAGAGTGTGTCGCATTCAAAAGTTTAAATTTAAAAAGTACCAATTTTGTACTTTTTAAATAAGTAATTACTTTATACAAAATAAATAGAACTTTTCAAATAATACTTTTTAATAGGCAATATTTTTTAATTAAAAGATTTTCCCCCAGTTATAATAAAGGATATTTTTACTCTTTCGACAAACAAATATTTTTAGGATAAAAATATTTTTATTGATTTGTTTTTTAAATAATAATAATAATTTTTTTTTTTACTTTATAGTAAAAAAATTATTTTATTTTATAATCTCTCAATTAAATTAATAACCTTTAAAAATTTGCATTGAAGTTTTATGATCTCGAAAACCACCCTCTTTTCAAGGGATCTCAAAGCACCTCCAAATAAACACAACGAAATTTCGCTCTACGGAAGACAAGCTCAACAAAACGCTACTAGACCACTGCTGAGTTGAGCGAGAAGATCCCCCATCCCCCAGCTAGAAGAAGAAGAATAACCGCCAAATTGAAAACGGAACATGAAATGCATTTTACGTGCTGGGAAATACTCTCAAAAAAAATAAACACTGCGCATGCGTCAGTTTTTCGGAAGCAAGTGATAAAAATATATTCCTTTCTCCTATAGAGAATAAGGAATAATTTACAAATATCTCAACTTCTTATTGGAAAATTTTTTTGTGAAGATGGATAATCATTAGATCGTATAACTAGATCTTTTAGTTTAGACATGAGAGTTGACGCATGCGCACGCCGGTCCAATTTCTTTGGTAAATTTTCTATCGTTCAGCGGTTATCCGCTTCTCCCCACTTGTAGGAACTGGTTTGACAAGCTAGCATAATCAATCAGGTGATACTGAATTCTGTTTGAAATCGGACTGCAGGCCTCCAGATCGAAGGACTAGTCTCTAGAACAGGGGGTGCGGCCTGCCGCGGGCCAACACCAGCCCCCCGAGCACCACCAATCCGGCCTGCCATAGTTTATTTTATTTTGATTACATTGCAAAATTTACAATGTAAGTAAATCATACAAAATAATAACCAGATTTTTTTATTTAACGACCAATTAAGAAACACAATAACTGACATACATAATGAAACTGAACATTTTAACTGTAATTAATGATACGAGATTTATCCTAAAAACAGTGAAATACATTTATAGGTAATTTACTTAATGAAATTAAACATTATAATAATGAATAATGAGATTTATGTAGCTGTAACTTTTCACTGACGATTGTTTGCAGTTGTGAATCAAGTTTACCAGTGGAAATTATCAGCAGCGACTTGAATTGCTCTTAAGTCGTTTTGGATTTGTTAATAATTTTTTTATATTTAATTTGGGTTTGTAAATATTTTTTGTATGTTTCATTTTGGAGAATATTTTTTCATACTCATAATGCCGAAAGCGCAAAAAAAGCCTCGGGCAATTTTATACAACTGGTCAAATTGTGTGAGTAGAAGACTCTTATAAAATTCCAGCAATGGTGACTTTAAATATTTTTCTTTAAGAATATCGCAAATCAATCATTTCCATTTGAAGTTCTGGGGCGAGGGTTTCTCTATAGGAATTAAAATGATTTTGAAAGATCTTGATATTGTTTGCAATTGCATCAAAATCTGAAAAAAGTCAACTGATATGGTTAGGCTCCCTGATGACGAGACCTGTCGGTTATCTCTGTTGTTTTATGGTTCAGTTCCGTCACTTATACAGAATCTTGCCGTTGGTGCGTGGATGCCCAGAGTGCTTGATTTCTGTTTGTTTCTTGTCTATATTCGTATTATTTTTATCTATCTCTGTTGGATTATTTATTTATAATAATATCAAGTTATTCTAAAGTTGATGATTGGAAAAGATTTCGATTTCTGATTCTACTTATTCTTGTGTTTTACTTTTATTACCTAAAATCAACTGCCAAATTAACAAACTTCCCCATGCATAGGAAGGCGCATTAGTTTACATCTCAGATCTTATGTCCCCGTGTTAAGCTATGGGGAATTTATCTCAATGTATATTTAATCATGGATTTGCAATTACATAATTTTAAATTAAAAAAAAGAACTGAAAAAAAGAGTGTGTCGCATTCAAAAGTTTAAATTTAAAAAGTACCAATTTTGTACTTTTTAAATAAGTAATTACTTTATACAAAATAAATAGAACTTTTCAAATAATACTTTTTAATAGGCAATATTTTTTAATTAAAAGATTTTTCCCCCAGTTATAAATAAAGGATATTTTTACTCTTTCGACAAACAAATATTTTTAGGATAAAAATATTTTTATTGATTTGTTTTTTAAATAATAATAATTAATTTTTTTTTTACTTTATAGTAAAAAAATTATTTTATTTTATAAAATGCATTTTACAAAATAATTGCAATTGAGACTCAAAATTTATTTTTTAAAGCTCCGAAAGCTTCAATTAGGAAATCTGCCGGAAATGGAGTCTCAGTTGCTGACCCATGTTTGGCATGTATTAAAAATGGGAAACAGTTTTTGTTCAATTTAGAACGTAAATTCTCTACTCTCATCCCTGCGCCATAGATTTCTCACTCACCGGTTAGTCCCTAAACGAAAATTTAAATGTAATTCAAAACTACAGTATGTGGGTATGATGAGCTGGCCAGCTAGGTATTGATGCTTTGGACTTAATGAAGGAGTCAGCGTGGCGCTTAGGCTAAAAAGTTCGGAGACCCCTGCTCTAGAATATGCAATATATCTTCGACAAAGTGCGCCTATTTTCTCTATGGGAAAAACCTTAAAATATGTCGATGCAATGTCTGTAAAAAATTACAAAAGTAATAAAACAATACACATTTTTATGCTTCAGTTTAGTGCATAAACGAAAGCACGCAAAAATAAGTACGAAATTTTCTACAGAACATGAAATTTGAATGTTATTTAATCCAAGTACAGTAAAACCTCGTCTATCCGGACTAGCTGGGACCATAGGCAATTCAGACAATCGAAAATTCGGATAATTCGGGTAATATGGGTAATAAGAAAAACAAAATCCTTAATTAAGCAGACTTACCGTTAATCTATATATATATATATATAAAACGCGTAGGTATGCGGCACAAAAATCGGCGATATTTCTACAGTCCGAATGGCAACGGCTGGAACTACCAGATGTAAATATTAGCGGCCAACTGCGTGTGTATAGCGGTTCGACGATAGCACGTAATTTGGTGCAATTTAATTGCCGTATTTTACACGTGAATAATTTTAATTTATTCACGAGATAATTTATTCTTTTGTACCATCGGTTTTTCTAAATGTATGTAAGAGGGCAAACTTTTGACAAAATATGTTTAGACCTATCAAATCCAGTGATTTGTCCTGGATAGTTGTATGTAGGTTTATCTAGAGTCTATTCTTTTGATTCTGTCACTGTAGTATCTCCTATTTCTGAAATACTGAACTGTGTATATCAAGAAGTTTGAGGAATATCGTAGTAAAATATTAATAATTGCATTATAATATCTTAATAGTAAGTAAGAGTTAATTGTCTAAACTTTTTTCAGTAGTACTTGATGAATTTTTACTCCATTTTATAATTGAAGAAATTTTCCCAACAATTTTTTCTTTGGTATGATTAAGTGTAGATATCTGAATTTTGAACAATCTATATATATAAAACAGTTCCGTAACTGACTCATTCATTCATTCATTCATTCACTGACTGACTGACATACAACGCACAGACCAAACCGCTGGACCTAAAGGGCTGAAATTTTGCATGGCGATTCTTCTTATAGTGTAGGGGTGCACTAAGAGAGATTTTTGAAAAATTCTTCTTAGATTTGTTTAAATTAAATTTTTAAGCTGTTTTTTTTACTTTTTTTAAGTTTGCATTTAAAATAATAATTTGAGGGTTATAAAATTTATATCACGAGAAAGATCATAAAAATTCCTTTAAAATGAAATCTTTTTCGAATCTTTACCTCCATTTCCTGATTTTTGGTGAATTTTTAAAGATTAATTTTTAGAATTTAATTTATTAAATGCTGATCACGTGACTTCTTTTTCTGGTACTTTCAATAAATTTATCATCACGTGCATAAAAACTAAATTGACAAAAAATAATTTTTCTTTCTTGCTAATGCGGCAGACGATTGGACATTATCCAAAAAAATATTAAAATAGAGTAAAAGAAATGTTCTAGAAACTGTACTATATTAACTGTACTATATTCTTTAGTATTCTTTATATTAGATTTAATTTGAATATCTTCTTCTACATTATTTTGTCTATAAAAATATCCCTTACGATTTTTTTATAAATATATATATATTTTACATCAATTATATACATTGATCGTCGTATTTATTATATATATATTGGCATTAATTGCATACATTCACCGATGTTTTTACTTTGAATGTACTCCGTAGCGAAGTGCGGGTTTTCAGCTAGTAATACATATAGAGTGATGTAATCCACACTATATTTTAGTACTTGCTGAATTTTTTACTCCTTTTTTAGTGAAAAAATTTGTCTCTAACAATTTCTTATTTGATGCAATGATAATGTGTAGATATCTTAATTAAAAAAAATATTACATACAGAGAGGAATGTAATTTTTAAAATCTTTGTTGTTGGGTTTCTCAGTCTTATCTTTAACTCTGTTCTGAAGTAACGGAAATTCATATTTTTTTAATCCCAATGTTTTAGAATCAGCCTTATAGAGAATTTTGCAATGATGATAAATTTTTTGGCTGAGATCGCACTACCACTTAACAACGTATATTTATGATGACAGGTAATAGTGACTTTCCTTACATACGTTTCTTTCAGTTGAGTTGTTTTACGAAAAAAAATATAAAACTAAAAGCGACCACGCTGGTCGCGCAGTGGCTAGTTACGATAAGAAACTATGTTTTTGTAACAAAATTACATAGTATTGTTTACAAGACATTAAAAAATATATAAATAACTTTTCATGTCATTTCTTAACAAAGAATCGGTAAGTGTAGTAAAAATTTCTTAAATTCAACAAAAAGAATTTTATTACCATAATTTATTGTACAATCTATGCAGGAACTGTACATTGAATCAAACTAAAAAGCGAATATTGTATATACTTGTAGATACGTTCTTGTTATCGTAGTTAAAAATTATTAGCTAATGTGAACATTAGATAAAAATAATGTCGACGAATCTGATCCGATTATCTGGAGATCCGGATCAACTAGAGCCGGATAAACGATGTTTTATTGTATTATAAAAACAATTTTTATGATGTGAGTTTTTCAACATTTTTTTTAACATAACAAAATGTAATTTTTTTTTTTTTTATTTGAATTCCAAAGTCTTACTTTACAGTTTTCTGGAGACATATTCTTGTATAAAATTCTTTAGCAAAAATTTCTCCATTCTTATGAACAGAAAAACGCTTTTTATAAGAAACCTATACTGATCAGAATAAAAAAATTTTTTAATTGTTTAGGTATATATGGAAGCAAAATATCTATATTTGCTGTGCAAAGGGTGTTAAGTCCAAAATCGGCTAAAATGAGTTATCAAATCAGTGCAGAAAAATCAAGTGCTACTGCAGGGTACAGAAAGCTAAGTTCAATTCCACTCATAAATATTTTTATTCGTGAGGGAAAATTTGGGATACGTGAAATAAAACACAAACATGTTAGCGTTGAAGGCGTTATGCCCCAATCAGTGCAGAAAAATCAAGTGCTACTGCAGGGTACAGAAAGCTAAGTTCAATTCCACTCATAAATATTTTTATTCGTGAGGGAAAATTTGGGATACGTGAAATAAAACACAAACATGTTAGCGTTGAAGGGGTTATGCCCCAATCAAGGACATACACTCTAACACTCGACACTCTTTACTCAACAAAAATAAAATTACAAAAAAAATAAATAAATAAAATAATAATAATAATAATAATAATTAAAAGATAAACTTAAAAAAAACTGACTTTATAAAAGCTTTTTTATTTTTTTTTTTAATTTTGAATTCATCATGTTTTTCTCAAAACTACGATTTTGAACTTGCCAATCTTTATACTGATAACACAGATATATGAATATTTTTATGTCATCATATTTGAAATTTTGTAATGAATATTTATCAATTCAAGTTCTATTATGTAATGTCTCAAATGCTAATGTTTTTTATCCTTGCTTATGCAATAATTGAGAAGATAAGATTTTGTTTGCAAAATCTGTTACTTTAGTAATTTGATAAGTTAGATAACGATTCCCATTTTACTACATTACGTTATTTCAACTTAATTTCGTTCTAATGAATTTTCTTATTAACCTTTTCCTTACGGGGTGGGATAGCATGTATCCCAAGAATGCGGGCCCAAGAAGGAATATATATATATATATATATATATATATACAGTCGAACCTCCATATATCGAACTTCCCTATATCGAAATTTTCTATATATCGAACTCTAAGCAAATCTCCATGTTCATTACATAGAAAAATTGTTTCTATATATCGAAAAAATCTCTATATATCGAAATTTTTTTCAAGACAAATTGGAAGATTTTATTCCATTTTAGAATAAAATCTCCCGATTTTTGGTATTTGAAACATTACGTCGTGGACTTCAATTCGCGGAAAATGTTCCTGATGAAGTTTTCAGTGGACTGAATAGATACGAACATTTCTTTGAACTTTCCGCAAAACTAACTGTTCTGCAAGATATTCGTAGTTTTTTTTTTAAAGAATGTAACTGTGATCACTGTAACCACTGTCTGGATTATTGTTTTTTTTAAAGGTATATAGTTCTCAATAAATCTTTCATGTTAATTCATTTTTTAGTTATTAACTTTCATTTACTGTGATTTGCATAGTTTCGTATACGAAAATTAGCTTTAATTTTAATGTTTTAGGAGAATTATGATAAAACTAAGATCAATTCTATATATCGAATTTTTTTCCGGCATTTTGCTACTTCGATATATGGAGGTTCGACTGTATATATATAACCCCCTTAATGGCCGTTCTTACAAAGGTGGTGCATCCCATTCTAAAGAGGGGAATCAGAAAAATGGCCCCGTAATCAAAAGGTTAACGAAGCTTATAGGTGGCAAGGTGACAATTCGGTGAATAGAGACTCAATTATGTCGACAGTGAGAGTTTATACTTTGAGAGGAAAAAGAAATAAAATATTTTTTATTGAAACATGTATTAGCAGGGACGAAATACTGGAAATGTTTCAGGATCTTCTTGAAAGAGCATAAAAGTCGAGAGAGAAAATGTAATTTCGAGGTAAATTTTAACCCACCTCAGAAACGAAAACTTATCCTTAAAAATTGATGTTATGTTTTGCCAATGCGAGGCACTTGTCAATTCGCACTTGACATTCCCGCTTGACTCAGAGGAATCGTTGGTTGCTCTCAATGGGGGCACCACTTGGTCAGCAATACGTAACCTCTTGTTCTCTCTGGCCACAGACATATGAGGCGGTGACAGGCAAAGTGGTGTAAGTCACATTTTCAACATTTTTCATTTGAGGGCAAAAATGTAATCTCCATGTTCAATTTACAGTGGAATTGTCAATAGTCATTATTTGCAATATTATGATAATTGTTATAAATTATAATTTGTTCAATTTCTAGTGAAATTTTTTGTAGTTTTTGCAGTAACTCTTTTGACTTGCACCACTTCACTTAGTGACTTACACCACTTTGCCTTTCACCGCTTCATATGTTTTCTACGTTAAGCGTACCGCAACGTAGCACACTATAATACATCATACTATAATAACGCAAAAAGATAAAACTCAAACCCTAATGTATTCAAATGTTTATTTAAGATGAATGTGATTTTTGATGTTGAGAAAAACTTTTGAATATTTTAGACGAGTCGGGTTTATACTTGCTACATGCTTCTCTCAATACGTCCTCAAGGTAAGATTCAGTAAGTCGATTTCTGTACGCGTTCTTCGCATATTTCATTTTGGAATTGGATGATACACGTTGCCAACAACGTGAGCAGCAAGTGGCACATTTCTGTACAGTTTTGTACTTTTCAGGCACTCATTTCCAAAATTATAAATACATGAGCACCTGCTTGGTAATGAGTTTGAGTGTTTCGGGCCGCACATGAAAGCTAGGTGGGCCGCTGTTTGAGAATCCATGGTATAGATGAACCAACACCATCCCCTGGTTCCACCTCAGTTTTGACCGATCACCCCCCAGGGACGAGATCTGGAGGGCTCGCATCTTCTCCTCCCCACTGACTACATGGAAGTACTGTGGGCGCAACCTGTCTTCTTTCATAGCGCGTGCTGAGCATCCCGCAAAAAGGGCGCTGTCTATCGCCCTCCTCCATGTACTTGTTAGTCGTTCATAAGCCCCCAAGGCGCATTCAGCGTGTCATATCGCATTTATATAATTATTTACCATCCGCCAAGGCATTTGCAGTGCGTTATAGCACAATCTCCTGTTTCAATAATTGTTGTTATTTTTGTGGCATTTCCATCCCCCAAGGTCTTTAAAAACGATTAAAACGCTTCTTAGAAAAGAGTAATGGAATTTTAAAACCGCAGAGCTCCTTCGGAGGGTTAACAGCAAAGGCATTTCCTCTTCCCGAAGCGGTCAGGGAGCGACAAAGCATCAGCTGATCTCCCGAGCAGGTGAGCGGCAGAAGAACAATGACCCAGCTCCAGACTGTCTGCGAACTTGACACTAAAGCACAAAAGCGAACCGCTCCCTGACAGGTATCGATACGTCGGTTTCCGATGTTGTATCTATAAATTGGTTACGATAATTTTGCACACGGAACCCTGCTAGAACAAAATAGGAAAACGGGCTAAGGAGAGAGAAAATTAAAATGTCCCACCACGGGACAAGCTTATAAAAGAGGCGGATGATGAGAACTAAAGGACTTTTAGAGTAGAATGATTACGACTGACTGGAGGGATTTTTTTTTTCTCGGAATTTATTTGATTAAGGCCGTCTGCACACGGAGCAACTCAAAAGAAACTGATAACTGACTCAAATCACAAACCAGTCCGTGATGAGTCGCAACCTATGTAATTGAATGGAGCCACGCACACGACGCAACTGGTTACAAACCCGTCCGACGGGTTTGTAACCAGTTGCGTCGTGTGCGTGGCTCCATTCAATTACATAGGTTGCGACTCATCACGGACTGGTTTGTGATTTGAGTCAGTTATCAGTTTCTTTTGAGTTGCCCCGTGTGCAGACGGCTTTAGGCTCTAAGTTGCAAAACTTGCACTTAGAAGCCCAGAAAGCCGCTGGCTCTAGTTAGGGATAACGATCCCTTAATAACTATTGCTTGGTTGTTCGACTGATAACTCTAGCGGATATTTACGATCTTTATTCAGCTTTACGTGTTCTGATCCTGATCTCCGAGAGTCGACTAACTACTGGAGTGGTTATGAATTTACCCCTTTTCCTAGACCGTAGCTGTAGTGTGTGTTGAAAAGTAATCACACATTTTTGGAAATTAATCTTTTTATGCAACCCTTCTTAACGCAACGCATCGGACTCCTATGTGAACAGGCCCTAACACTTAGTGCACGTTAGATAGGTCTTCTGCCCAAGTTCAAAAGAGAGACACCTGATGTGTCCACTTAATAGCCTACTTATGATGGACTGTATGGATCTATCAGCCCTGATGGTAAGGGCACCACCAGGGGCCTGTCTATTAAACCAAGGGTGGGTCGGAGGGATATTCCATAGTCGCTGGTTTGAGGTTAGTGTATTCATTGAATAAAAAATGGATCAACTCTAAAAATTGAAGAAAAACGATTTTCTATAAGAACAAGTTAACTAAAATAATAACTAAATTAAAAATATGTTTCCGAAAATAAAGAAGTTGATGAATTTAAAGAAATATTAGACCAATTAAATAATAAAGAAGAATCTTTAAAATCACTCAATGCGAGTATAGCTCGCAAACAATATGCATTAAGTATCTAAGCTTGATGATTTAATTTTGTTCTTAGGAAAGCGGTCTCAAATGTTAGAAAGTGTTAAGAATAACACGTCTGTGAAGCCCAAGGTTTATCGGGGTTTCATCAAATCAAGTGGGTCCAATAATTTATATATAATATGCAATGCAAATCATCCATTTTACAAGTGTGAGACCTTTTTGAAATTAAATGCTTTACAAAGATATGACCTTGTTAAAAGGCATTCGTTGTGCATTAACTGTTTTGGAAACCATTCAGTCGCATTTTTCAGATCAAAATATAGATGCCGATTCTGCTCGAAACATCATAGGGTAGGTGGGGGCAAAGGTTCGCACGTACATTTGAAAATGACCGGGGAGAGTTTTGGGAAGAATAGGGTATCCAGTGCATTCGTATACTTCCAGTCAGTTGCCTCGTGAAAGATGTTGGAGTTACGAAATCCTCTTGCAGAGAAAATGAGATAAGCTTATTTTCGTCATTTTTAATGTAATTTTTTTTCAACTTTTGAGTAATTTTGAGCATAACTCAAACTCACAAAATGTTTTATGCTTATTTTCACATGTTAGGGTGGTAAATAACCTTTCAAATCCTACCTTAAGTTTTGGATTAACTCATATACAATGACGTCCATTCTGCCAAAACAGAACCAGCACGAAATGGGGTAAAAGTTTGCGGGAGTCATGGGGTAAAGGTTTGCAGTGCAAACCTTTGCCCCTCATCTATAAACATTTGTTTCATGTCCTCTTTTCATTAGGAATCCGTATTTACAACGACTTTTATTTCTTGGTTTCAGTTTACGGTAAACATCCATGTCGGTCTTGAAACATGGTGTCTAGCGTGCGGAAATTATACGGGAGTTTTTGTCGTCAGGAAAAATGAGCGAATTATACGGGAATTTAGCATTTTGATCTACATTTGAGGGAATTTTATTCAACCTTTTCCTTATAATATTTTGAAATAAACTAAAATTACTACAAAATAAACGCGAATAAAATTCTCTAATACTCGTATGTGCGGCAGAGGGGAAACGTTCCGAAATCCTTTTTCTTTTTTATTATAGCCAATATAGATTGGAAAAAGTTGTTCTACTATTATTTTAAAGTCAAGTTTGTTTCCATTGTTCCAGTCATTCACCTTTCATGTACAACCCTTTTTACCTAGAATTAAAATATTCGATAGAACTAGTTAACTAATCCTCCAAAGCCTTGTGGTATAGGTACCTTTATTTTAAATCCTATTATTTCACAAATTATTCTTTAAATTGGGATTTATGTGGGAATTTCCTTTACACGAGACTATGAAATTGAGATGGTGAACCGGAAGAAAAAAAAAAACTTTTCAATGCTTAAAGGAAACTTCAAATTTCATTTGGAAATTATTAATGAGAATTCACATTTTTGTAATTTGAAAATAAATAAATTTTTTTTATAAAAACTGTTTGTTTTTAATTATAACATTTTTTGTAAAATGCTTGAAAATCCATAAATTAAAAATAATATAAATTAGTACAACACAAAAAATAGTTCTGATAAAGACCTATTTTACAAGATAAAAGAATTAAATATCGTTACAAGACATTATAGGCTTCGAAGGTCTGGTCAGGGAAATTAGCTCTCCCTCATTAATGGACGAGTTTCGGCTAATTTGCTACCTAGATAGCAAAGGACAAAAGAGAGGGGGAGATTTTACAAGCCAGTACTGCTAGACACCCTGTTTCGTTACCTACACTAAAAGTTTTTTTTCTTTTTCTGAGTTTGAATAATAATAAGATAAGCGATATTTAATAATATTTTATTCACAAAATCAAAAATCAATCAATAAATAGGATTAATGCATCTAGTCAAGTGTACTACATCAATTTTTTGCCTACCTTAATTTGCTAATTTTTTACGGGATTTAAAAGACTGAGTAAATCCTAAGAAATGATATAACGATAGTGCTAATAGTTGATATTTTTTTTTTTTTGGAAGTTCTTTAGTTTAAGAAAAAAATTTATTGAGATTAACCTGTTCAATTTGAGATTTTCTATGTATATAACATCCTTGAAAAGATTACAAAATGTGAAATAAAATTATTTAGACAACTCTATTTGGGATTTTCTGTGCCTATCCTGTTAGAAACCAACGAGTGGAGTAAAGGTTTACAGTGCAAACCTTTACCCCACCGATTGGGCCAAAGGTTCTCAAACAGGTATTTTGGTAAATTTAAAAATTCGGTGCCTAAACCTTTCGGGAAAAATTCGTTATTTTATAGAAGGTAGAGGAGATACCCAACTACAATACAAGTGACTTTTGGCGGCGATAGGATCTAATAGAGGCCTGTAAAAAACCAAAAACTCAAAACTGCAAACCTTTGCCCCCACCAACCCTAATTCTCTGATCCGATTGGGGGTGCACCCCGTCGGTCGGGAATTTCCGCCTAGTATCAACACCTCCTAAACGAACGTTCGTTCAGGAGGTGTTGCTAGTATCAGGCCGTGACCTTCGAAATCCTTTCGAAGGTCAGTTTCGAAGGGTTTCGAAGGTCACGATCCGGCTCAGTCTCTAGCTGTGGTTTCCAACCCGTAGAAGTCTGCGGACCACTGAGCCAGAAATTGAACCATGTGCGGACACCCCCCCCCCCACACACACACACCAATTTGAGGGGGAGGGGGGGACCTTTCGAGAAATATAAGGGGTATGGATTATCTCTCAGGCAAAAGGGATATAGGATTAACGTACCCACATTCTAACGTATCATCTATATCAGGGCTTCTTAAACTTTTTTATATAGCGACCCCCTTCAAGCTTAGGAAATTTTAAACGACCCCCTCCTCCATATAATGAAATATATATTAACCGTAGATGTAGATGTAATATCGCACTATTTTACAATGTAAATAAAATAAGGATTAAAGAATACGTACCCATTCATTTCACATATATATAATTGGAAACGTTGACGGGATATCGGTCGTAATAAAACACAATAAATAGAATGACATAAAACTATATATATATATTTATTCAATAGAAAAAATAAACTTTTGTAACAATTTTTTTATAAGAAAACATAAAACTATATCTATATATTCAATAGAAAAAATAAACTTTTGTAACAATTTTTTTAATAAAAACATATTATTAACATCAAACAATATTAATGTGACGGATGTGATTGTTTATTTTTACACAAATAATTAAATCTAGGCTCAATTTGAGTTATTGCAGATCGTAATAAATTTTCAACGTTTATTAAAGTTGAACGGTATTTTGATTTTATGTAAGTTAATGTGGAAAAGGCTGATTCACATAAATATGTTGTACAAAATGGCAGTAATTTATTCATTGCCATTTCCGATAGTAGGGGATATTCTGATTTGATTTCTATCCAAAATTCATGCACAGGCACTTGAGAAAATCTGAGTCGCAAGGTAGTATCACTTGTTAATTCGGCAAATTCTTCTTGTGCTTTGAAGTTTAAAAAATTAATTTCTTCCATTTCAATTGAAAATGGATTGCAAATCCATTGTTGTGTATCGATATCATTGGGAAAATACCTATGCATGTAAACTTCCATATCCTTCAAATGATTAACTATAATTTTTGTTATAGGAGTATCTTTTTTTGAAATATTGTTACTAATTATATACTCGTCAGTAAATGGAAACATTTCGAGCGATCCACTTTCCACTCTGTTCTTCCATATAAGAATTTTTTTAACAAAAGCCTCAAGTTTATTTTTTAACATAAACATATTAACGCAGACTCCCTGCATTGATAAATTCATATCATTGATTTTATCAAAAATATCTGCCAAATAGCATAGCTTGAGAAGCCATAAATTATCGTGAAAATAATCGGCCAAATTAGAATTTTGCTCTGTTAGTAATATAAGAACTTCATCTTTTAAAGTTAATAATCGTTTCAAACTTCGACCTCTTGATAGCCACCTAACTTCAGCATGTAGCAATAAACTTGTATAATCCGAATCCATATCAATGCACAAATTTTTAAACAATCGACTATTAAGTGCTCGACTTTTAATAAAGTTAATGATTTTGACTGCATCAAAAAACACAGTGTTTAATTCTGGTGCAATTTTTTTAACAACAAGTGCCTCTCGGTGAATCATACAATGTGTAAATGTAATATGATCATTTCCAGCTTTAACAAATGCTGTAAAACCAAGATCTTGTCCGGTCATTGCTGCAGCACCGTCCGTGCACACACCAACACAATTTTTCCAATTTAATCCTTCTTTTTCAAAAAACTCATTTACTTTTTTATATATATCTTTTCCACGAGTATGACCTTCCAGAGGACGACAAAACAGTATATCTTCATGAATGCTTCCCTCATAAATATATCTTACAAAAAGTAACAACTGTGCTATTTTTGAAATGTCTGTCGACTCGTCCAGTTGTATTGCAAACTTTGAGCTGTCTTTAAGCCTCATAAGAAGCTGTTGAAATTGATCATTGCTAATGTCTGAAATTCTTTTGGACACAGTGTCATTTGATAATGGAATTTTACTAATTTCAGCAGCATACTGTTTTCCATGAACAATTTCAGACATTCTTATAGCTGCAGGTAGTAAAAGTTGCTCTCCAATAGTAAAAGGCTTTTTCGTTTTTGCTATCAAATACGAAACTTCATACGATGCCAATAGATATTTATCATTCAAAGTAACATACTTCTCCAAAGTGTTCTTTTCTTTATTTGATGTTTGCAAAAGACGCTCAAAATATTCTATTGGCTTTTTTGATAACGTTGCATGTTTAGTATTCAAATGTCGTTGCAGTTTTGACGGTTTCATGCTTTCTGCAGCCAAAACTTCTTTGCAAATTAAGCACACTGGTTGTTCTTCATTGTTGTGAGAAGAGCATGTGAAGCCATACTGCAAATATGATTCGTCATATTTTCTTTTTTTTGTTTTGCTAGAAGTCGGATTTGAAGCACTGCAACTTGGTTGTGACGGCGTGGCAGACTTATTAGTTGGAATTTTAATTAGCCATTTATCCATGATGGTTAAATAATAATAAATAATTAAACAAAATGTAGTTCAACTTTAACGTAATAATTAAAAACACCAACTGAAAATTACACAGTAAATACACACATGTCACTACGAAGACAAAGCTGAGTCCAAACTGAAGTACAAACAGAAAAATAACTACACTCGAATCTTTACCAGTGCAATGACAACAAATTACGATCAGATCAACCCCGACGCAGGGCGTGTTCAAAGTGTGCAGCGCACAAAGGCACCGTATCACAAAGACGCCGAAAAAGAAGCTTTCATTTAATTTTTTTTATTATTCTTTCATAAAAATAATATGCCGATTCGCCTAGCCTAGCTTGATTATGCTTCCGTATTGTATGTGTAAGCTGTAAGGCGACGCGGCGTCTGGGTACTTATAATCACTAAGTTATCTTGCAAACACTGACGCCGGCGGCCAGACATCAATGTCGAACGTTCAGTTGAAAATCGAGGAGCGCGTTGTATTTATTATTTTAAATGCTACTTCCATATTTTCATTTATAGGCCCTACATAACAGTTTTGCATTGCCACTTTTTTCAAAAAATAGTTATAATAAAACTACACTAGTATTTTGTATGATTTTTATTTGTATTTATATTTGTACGTAGTGTGTATACTAATTTTAAAATTTTATTTATAATGATTGAAAAGTATCAGATCTTTGCGACCCCCTTTCAGTAGTCTCGCGACCCCCAGGGGGGTCGCGACCCACAGTTTAAGAAGCCCTGATCTATATATATAAAGGATGAAGTCCTGACTTATTCACGTATCAACGCCCAGCAAAAACTAATGGAGATACAGATATCAAATTTTAGGAGCTTATTACTTTTGTGCAGAAGGCGTCATTTAAGAAGCGATTTTTCAAAATTCGCCCTCCATGGGGGGGGGGGGGGGGATCGTGGGCAAAACGTGTTTTTTACATAAAGGAAGAAGTCCTGACTTATTCACGTATCAACGCCCAGCAAAAACTATTGGAGATGCAACGTCTGTGAAGTTAGCCCCCCGACATTGAGATATCCAAATTTTGAAAACGGCATTCGTTTGAGCGTCGTTTGAGCGTGTTTGAGCGCCAAAAATTTTCGTTTGAGCGCAATTTTTAAAAAAGTTATGAGCATTTCATTTTTTGGCGGGAAAAATACCTAGCCCCCCTCCCGACATTGAGATATTTAAATTTTGAAAACGGCATTCGTTTGAGCGTCGTTTGAGCGTGTTTGAGCGCCAAAAATTTTCGTTTGAGCGCAATTTTTAAAAGAGTTATGAGCATTTCATTTTTTGGCGGGAAAAACACCTAGCCCTCCCCTCCCCTCACATTGAGATATTCAGAGAACGGGAAAAACAGAGCGGCATGAAATTTCGTGTCGGGGAAATGGCGAAAAAAAGGGGGGGGGGGAAATTTGGTGTCTGCGAAACGGAAGGGACACCTCCAAATATGGCGGCTCCCATGGATAAGACATTGAAAGAGGCGCCAAAATGAGGCAGAGTAAAAATACGAAATTATCAACAAATAACGATAAAATATAATAGTAACTAATAATAGCAAATAGTTTCAAACTAGTTGATATAGTTTAGGCCTCAGACAACAGTGTTTAATGCATTTATGAAATTTTTCGATACATTCAAAAATCCATTGATTCGTTCTTAATATTTCTTATACTTTAAAAAAGATGAACTTGAAAGAAAGTTTTCGTATCTCTGTCCTGTATATATTTACTTACCTTTTTCTTTTTTCCTATATATATACCTAAAACTAAATACCCGTGCTTCACAACAGAACCAGTGCAATGACACCACTACCACCATTACTACCACCAATCATGTAATCGGGTTCCATTAATTTAAATTAACTTCAGTAGTAAAGTGTTGTCATTTCTTTTGAGAAGTTAACCCTATAATTTAATGACGATCCAACATTAAATAAGGGTTTTTAGATTTATATTTATTTCTTAATTTTGGGGGCCTTATGACCCTTCTGGATTTTTTAGCTTTCTTAGTACCTAGGGCCTAAGAGATATTCAAATTTTGAGAACGGCATTCGTTTGAGCGTGTTTGAGCGCCAAAAATTTTCGTTTGAGTGCCATTTGTAAAAGAGTTATGAGCATTTTAATTTTTAGCGGGCAAAGACTCCTAGCCCCCCCCCCCCCCCCAACATTGAGATATTCGATTTTTGAAAACGGCATTCGTTTGAGCGTGTTTGAGCTATATTTGCTGTCAACATAATCTTAAAATTGGAAACGTTTTAACGATGAACTAACTATTGGAACCATTTATTTTTAATTACCTGACTTCAATGTGGAATATTTTAATTACCCAGAGGCGTAGCGAGAGGGGGGCAAGGTGGTCTATCATGCCCCGGGCGCCACTTGCAGAGGGGCGCCAAATGCAACCTAAGACCATTGGACCCTTTGGTCCCCAAGACCACGAGGGGCGCCAAAAAGGTAATGTGCCCCGGGCGCCAGTTATGCTCGCTACGCCACTGTAATTACCATATTTAACTTTTTACGATAATTCATGATATGCAACTTATGCAAACTCTTAATAATTCTATTATAATGTTAATCTTTTGCTCCGTTCTATACGAGAAACAAAACATTTTATTTATTGTATATTATAATTCTGAAATTGGGATTCTTAATGCAGTTATATTTTATTGTAGTATTCAAGTGTGCATCAAGTTTTATACTTAATTTTTGTACATACATATTTTGAGTGTCACGGCAATCACAGTTTTATTTTTCTAATCATTTATGTGCGTATAGCACTTTCATAATGTGTTTATAACGTAGAGATGGTTACGATTATTGTTTTTGTGTTTTAAGCAATTTATTTATGTATATATATTCAGAATTGGTTATGAGGAATTTTGTAAATTGATGCATTTCAGCACTGCTGATAGTCAGTCATTTTTGTTCAAAAGTGGCTAATTTATTTTACATTAATCATCTTCTATCTTAAATTATAATATTTTTATATTTATATATTTTAGGTAAATAAAGTTAATATTTTGATATTTGTATAGTTTAGATTCATAAATCTAATAGTTTGATATGTATATGTATCGAAGGAAAAAATATAATTTTAAAATCCAAAATATACCATAAGATTTCTGGTCAAACATTGTATAAGATAACTATGTGAGTGCAATCAGTTGCTAAATAAAAATAGTCGATATAAGAAAATAACTGTATTCAACAGAATATTGCGATAAACTTACAGGCGTTTATATAGTGTTTAGAAAAGGTACAGTTAACTAGACGTCACTGGCACTACATTTATGGTCTGGCAGACAGTTTGACATATCCTTCCTCATTAAAATAATCTTTGCTTTTACCATATTTGCAATAATTGTGTTACAGTGTTAGAAAGTTGTAAAAGTTCAAATTATGGAAGTGCATCAAGCAATTGCATTACGTAGTTGAAAGTAATTTACAGCTGACAGAATTCTTGCCGTAATTTTACTGCTCCTATATTTTTCTTGATGCATTTATTGGAATTTGAAGATTTAAAAAGTCCTTGCGTAGCGTTTTTCATTCTCTATATAAAAAATACTTTTAGCCCGGACACCCTGTATATAAAATCCAAATACCACTCACTCACTGATCACCGTATCTCTCGAACCATGAGTTCTAGGAAGTTGAAAATTTGTATAGTGGATGCACTTCCGCTCTCCCTAACAATACCATTTAAGAAATATTTTTAAAAAAATCTACACTTTTAATATGTGAAAAGGGACCCTCAAAATTAAACACGGACTGACTGATCACTGTATCTCTGGAACCATAAGACCTAAGAAGCTGAAATTTTGCATAGTGGCTCATCTAAAGCCCTAGGTACTAAGAAAGCTAAAAAATCCAGAAGGGCCATAAGGCCCCCAAAATTAAGAAATAAATATAAATCTAAAAACCCTTATTTAATGTTGGATCGTCATTAAATTACAGGGTTAACTCCTCAAAAGAAATGACAACACTTTACTACTGAAGTTAATTTAAATTAATGGAACCCGATTACATGATTGGTGGTAGTAATGTATTCTGTTGTGAAGCACGGGTATTTAGTTTTAGGTATATATATAGGAAAAAAGAAAAAGGTAAGTAAATATATACAGGACAGATATACGAAAACTTTCTTTCAAGTTCATCTTTTTTAAAGTATAAGAAATATTAAGAACGAATCAATGGATTTTTGAATGTATTGAAAAATTTCATAAATGCATTAAACACTGTTGTCTGAGGCCTAAACTATATCAACTAGTTTGAAACTATTTGCTATTATTAGTTACTATTATATTTTATCGTTATTTGTTGATAATTTCGTATTTTTACTCTGCCTCATTTTGGCGCCTCTTTCAATGTCTTATCCATGGGAGCCGCCATATTTGGAGGTGTCCCTTCCGTTTCGCAGACACCAAATTTCCCCCCCCCCCTTTTTTTCGCCATTTCCCCGACACGAAATTTCATGCCGCTCTGTTTTTCCCGTTCTCTGAATATCTCAATGTGAGGGGAGGGCTAGGTGTTTTTCCCGCCAAAAAATGAAATGCTCATAACTCTTTTAAAAATGGCGCTCAAACGAAAATTTTTGGCGCTCAAACACGCTCAAACGACGCTCAAACGAATGCCGTTTTCAAAATTTAAATATCTCAATGTCGGGGGGGCTAGGTGTTTTTCCCGCCAAAAAATGAAATGCTCATAACTTTTTTAAAAATTGCGCTCAAACGAAAATTTTTGGCGCTCAAACACGCTCAAACGAATACCGTTTTCAAAATTTGGATATCTCAATGTCGGGGGGCTAACTTCACAGACGTGGAGATGCAGACCTCCCTTCAGAAGAGACCTGAGACCGGTTTTAAGGTTGTTGCCTCGGGGAGGTCGATTCTCAAAATGAGGGGTCGGGGATAATCAACACCCCAGTACCATTTCCCGCGGAAAGTATTTATCGTTCTTTAGGCATTAAGGAAATTATGAAGGTTTTAACTATTTAGGCATTAAGAAAACCATCGCATGTTTTGATTTCCATTTTCATGTAATCAACGTATTTTGGTGACTTTTTGCCCTGCATCGTATTACAGTGGACGCTCGTTAATTCGAACTCAAAGGTTCCCAGAAAAAAGTTCGAATTATCCGAAGTTCGAACTATCCGATGTTAAGAGAAAATATATAACTTAAATGTGTATCGCTGAAGAAGAAACTCTCCTAGTATGTATAACCCCAGAAAATATATTATACTATGTTATCTAAAGTTAAACATATTAAGAAGCAATACAGACTTGCCTTAATCATAAAATGAAGCAGAAGATATGCAGTATAAAATAAACTTTTATTAAAAATATGAATTACACTTTGGGGAAAAACTGTAAAATGGATGTTTGGTTCTGTTTATGATGCCTACATTGTTCAGCCAGCTTCTTGATTGGAAGTAAACATTTCAATTCATTTTCAGAGGAAGGTTACATCCGAATAAATGCTTTCAGAGTTTTAATAGAGTCCATTATGGCTTTGTCCATTATGGCTGCATTAAAAATATCTTGCGGCAGGTAAGTAGAGAAAAGCCGTGGCAGTTTCCTACCGAAATTAGTGCATACGTCTTCGTTTACATCAGAGCTTTGGCCACATACAGTTTGATAAGAAATATTGTGCCTTGACTTAAATCGAGAAAGACATCCATCACTGCATTTAAAATCTTCAATACCCATTCGACTTGCCAATTCATCAGCCTTCGTCAGCACTAGGGGTCCATTTATCGGAAAATTTCGAGATCTAACATCCTGGAACCATAGCAGTAGAGCTTTTTCTAGAACTTCTTGGGACGGATTTTTCCCATGAATTTAAAATTGAATTCGTGTTTTTCAGATTAGTTGACAAGGCATTTTTTTAAATTCCATAGTCAGCTGCTAACTTTGTTTTACATTCGCCATTCTCTACTTTCTTTAAAATTTCTACCTTTGTCTCTAAAGTTAGGGTTTTGTACTTTATACGTGTAGACATCCTGAATTTTTACACGTTCACACCACACAATGGGGAAGAAAAACTAGACCACATTAACTTGTCTGCACTGCAGTTATAACTGACGCAGCTCCCTAGAATCTGTAGTAAAGACTAGTTTTTTTGAAATTCTAAGAAAATCGATCCAAATAAAGGAAAATTGCTTTTTTCGTTTAGCACTAATAAGAAGGACAATAGCTACTAACGTTTAGCGGACATGCAATAGTCTAGGAATGCAAGCATGTGTCTCTTTACACAGAAAAGAAATTTTGACACACAAAATAATAAATACAGTGTGTATTTTCTCCATTAAACGAGGAAAAATAATTTTTTGTCAAATTTTTAGTTCGAATTAACCGAAGTGATAAAAATTTAGTTCGAATTAATCAGATATTTTTAACATTAACTCCAATACAAGTTTTTTGGGGCCTTTGGATTAGTTCGAATTAACCGAAAGTTCGAATTAACCGAGTTCGAATTAACGAGCGTCCACTGTACTTACTATTTCCCGAAGTAATGTAAGGGAGTTTCAGAAAACCTCAATAAAATTAGTCATGTTTATTTTTATAAATACTGGATCATACAAAAATTTATTATTATAGATACAGATTTCAAGTATTTTGGTTTTGCAACTGTTATTTTTTCTTTCGCTAAAGGAGACACGATCTTTTTCGGTAATTTTGTTTCCATTTAAGGGGTCTCAGGAGTCTTAACTTTTTTACTGAAGATGCAATTTAGCATCATGTCACATTTAGTTTTATTTCTCATCCCCTATAAAACATAAATACATGAAATTTTTGCCACTGAAAGCATAATATATGTTCTATGCAGAATAATTATTTCAATGTTCTACAACTGGTATTTTAATTAAGTTTTAATTTTGATGAAAATTTTAAAATTGTGTTTTGGCTTGCATCCATTGCGCGCAAGATTGTAGCAAAACTATTGGTTCTAGAGTCCCAAAAAATATTGATAATGATGTAAAACTAATGTATATTTAACGTATACTCCATTTTTAAGCAATTAAAAACTTAAATTTTTTAAATTAAATTAAAATTACAAAACTTTGAAAAAATGCATTTTTTTAATTGAAAACATGTAATTTTAAATAATTAATGCAATTAAAAATACTAAATTTGAAGTATACATTATTCCTTGCATCAAAATGAACGTATTTACGAAGTTTTATAGAAATTGCTTTATCAGTTTCTGAGAAATGCTGGCTTTCGGTGCTAAGGGTGCTCGGATCGAATCCCGGCGTTGCACCACTGAAAATGCCTCCGTGTATGTCATCCCTTCATAGGGGATAATGCTGGTTCGCCTATATGGCGCCCCCATAATAAAATGGCCAGCAATAGCTGCGGTGTATTATAGGCGAATGTCTTCACGACAAGTGTGACCGCATTGGTTTAGAAAAAAATAATTACACACTTTGTGTGTCGTTATTTTTACATACGAGCTGTTATATTTGAAAGTGGTGTAAGTCCACTTTAAAAAAAAAAATGAGTTAACGGTAATTTTAGTAAGATATCGACACCTTCTCTTCATATTTATAATCAGACTTTCAATGGAGTACGATTTTTTCATAAAGTATATAAAAGAATTTTGGCTATAAAATGATATCGCAAAAAAAAAAAAAAAAATTAAGGGGAATAAGTCCATTCCAAATAATTATAATAAAAGCAACTTGCTTATTGCAATTATTATTGATTATTACGACTTCAATACACACTACGCTTTTGCATATTTTACTTCACATACCTATAAAAAAAAGACGATAATATGTTAATTTGGTCTGATAGAGGTGTTGGTAAGTAAGAGTTTACATTAAAAAATCCATTTCAGTAAAGCTAAATGTATATAAAAATATGGACTTGAATTTCCACTTGTTTTTATTTTTTATAATATTTATTTTTGAAAGTGGTATAAGTCCATTTGGAGCTAAAAAATCGTTTATTTTCTTAAATAATTTTAATAATTATTATTTCATAGTAAAATTTAAAAGGTGTATAGTGTTAAAAACATCACTCGAATTGATTAACGTTTGCCAATATTTTTAAATTCATTCAAATTCAAACCTTTAAATATCTCGATACATGAATAAATGGACTTATACCACTTTCAAAAATAACAGCTCATATGTTAAAGCCATTTCAGTTTAGACATATTTTTAATTTTCCAGATCAAATAGGTTCAACTGGTAAGGTCGGCCCTGCCCTTTAAAGTGTGCTACCCTAATGACCTCTTCTAATGAAAATTCACAGTTAACTTTATCAACACTATAAAATTTTCCCATTTTCCGCAATTTGAATAAGGAAAATTTTCTTCAATCTTTAATTTCCCCCTCTTTGAAATATTTTCTCATAACTTGGTTTTTGTTAGCCATATTTTTGGCCAGTTTAAAAGTTAATAAAAACGGGAAAGATGTTTTGCTTGGTTGCAAATTTATACCTTGGAAAATAGACTTCAGAAATGAGCATTTAAACATTTCAGATTATACAGCACATCACGGCAGTTAATATTCCAAAAGGTATAATAGTCCCAATAGGTAATATAGTGTTTAAAATTTCCTTTCAATTGTAAATGCAGATGTGTATATCTCCCCATCTGTTTCTTGTAAACACTGCCTTTTCTTAGACTAAACCATTGCCAATTGGCAGAAAAACACCTGTTCGACTCTTCCTTGGGACAAATGCCGATATTTGGGGAAAAGTGGGGGATGTTTGGTGACAATCTCTTCCTCTCTCGTTGACCTTCGCTTTAACGTTCCACCCCTCATCAAAAAAGAACTCTCCCCGAGTGACCAGTTTCTGGGGGATCTTCTCTTCAGAGGTAACCAGACATCAAATATAGGTTATCAAATTACACGTTCGCGTGTTCGATCACGTTCGCTTGATGCTCTAGAGCAGGGGTTTCCAACATACAAGTGTCCAAGGGCCGCAATCGAAAACACCTGTCTAGTGACGGGCCGCAATTTAATCAGGACCATACCCAGGACTTTTTTTTCTTGAGGGAGGGGGATTTGGAGGATTTGTATATAGTATATACTATGAATTTTTAAAAAATTCGAGGATGAACCTCCAACAACGACCTTGATTATAACTGGCCAACTTTCGTTATATTACACAGACGCACACAAAAAAAGTCAAATAAGAAGTGGGTATTTAAATAAGAAGTGGATCAAATAAGAAGTAGGGGGTATGAAATAGAACATGAGTGGACACCCTACTTTTCATGGAATTCGAGGAAAATCAATCTTTTTTGTAAATGAACAGCATTTGAAGACAATAAAGATTTTTACAAAAACATTTTTCGTTAACTAAAAATATCTCAATTGATGCTGTAAATTATTTTCCTAGAAGTCTTCGCGGGCCGCCAGTTGGAAACCCCTGCTCTAGAGGTAGCTTGGTCCTTTCTTAACGTCTTTGTAGGATGGGCTCTCTCGACGGCCCTCAGCAAGTTTCATCTTTTTACATTGTAAAAAAATGGCTCTCTCCTAAAAATGCCTCCACATAGTATATATAATGTTTTTCCCCTTTTTTTACTGGCTGCGGGGTCTATTGGTTTCTCATTCGCTACTCCAACTTTCTCCTATCGTGTGCAGGGGCGGTCCACTTTAGCTCCCCGGCCCCATCTTGCATTGGTGGTGTCTAATCTCCTACTTGCATTTTTAATTAACATTGGCGTCCGTTCCGTCTGGGATATATTCCAAGGCACGGCTGCCCCCGCTCTTGACTTCTGACCCGATTTATGATCGCCTGACATTTTAATGTTGTGAAGTTTTATGACGGCGACCTGCCGGCGTCCCTAAGCTTTGTGTTCTGGCATCTCTGTTTTCATGTTTACCTCTGCTAATAAATAGTACAGATATCAAATTTTAGGAGCTTATTACTTTTGTGCTGAAGGCGTCATTTAAGAGGCGATTTTTCAAAATTTGCCAGAAGAAAATTGATATCCATAAGATTCTTGCTTTAAAATGTAAGAAACATGAATATCTAAAAACCAATTTCCAGATTTTTCAAAATTTGGCCCCCAAGGGGGGGAGAAGAGTGGGCTAAACGTGTTTTTACGTGTTTTATCTATATATATAAAGGAATCAACACCCAGCAAAAACTATTGGAGGTACAGATATCAAATTTTAGGAGCTTATTACATTTGTGCTGAAGGCTTAATTCAATAAGAGATTTTTGAAATTCGCCCCCCAAGGGGGGGAGGGGGGCAAAACGTGTTTTTACATATTTCTTCATATCTCTAAGAAGAAAATTTATATCCATAAGATTCTTACTTTAAAATGTAAGAAACATGAATACCTAAAAATCAATTTCAGGATTTTTCAAAATTCGGCCCTCAAGGGGGGAGGGGGGGGGGCTAAACGTGTTTTATCACATATTCCTTCATATCTCGAAGAAAAAAATAGATATTCATAAGATTTTTGCTTTAAAATGAAAGAAACACGAATGCCTAAAAATAAATTTCAGGATTTTTCAAAATTCGGCCCCCATGGGGGGGGGGGGGGGAGGGGCAAAACGTGTTTTTTTTTCATATTCCCTCATATCTCAAAGAAATAAAACAGATATCCATAAGATTCTTGCTTTAAAATGTAAGGAACATGATTATCTAAAAACCAATTTCAGGATTTTTTAAAATTCGGCCCCAATGGGGGGAGGGGGGGCTAAGCGTATTTTTCTCATATACCTTTATATCTCAAAGTAGGAAACGGATACCATTAAGATTCTTGCTTTAAAATGAAAGGAAGACAAATACCTAAAAATCAATTTCAGGATTTTTCAAAAATCGGTCCCCATGGGAGGGGGGGGGGGATTAACGTGTTTTTCACATATTCCTTCATATCTCAAAGAAAGAAACAGATATCCATAAGATTCTTGCTTTAAAATGTAAGGAACACGAATACATTAAAACCAATTTCAGGATTTTTCAAAATTCGGCCCCATGGGGGCGAGGGGGCAAAACGTGTTTTTCACATATTCTCTCATATCTCAAAGAAAGAAACAGATATCCATAAGATTCTTGCTTTAAAATGCAAGGAACATGAATACCTAAAAATCAATTCAGGATTTTTCAAAATTCGGCCCCCAAGGGGGTTAGGGGGGCTAAACGTGTTTTTTACATATCCCGTCATATCTCAAAGAAGGAAACAGATATCCATAAGATTCTTGATTTAAAATGTAAGAAACACGATTAAATGTAACAAACACGATCAATGTCACGATTTTTCGACATTCTCTTTGGATTTTGTAAAAATTGCTAGAAACAATCCAATAATTTATATTTCCTATATATCACTATTTTGAACACCAAATTGGTGGTAGGGGAAAAGAGAGAGATCAACCTTAATTAAATAAAGTGTGGAAAGGTGTGTGTGTGTGTGTGTGTGAATTGTATATATTTCGGTTGTCAGTACGTATACATCTAGAGCTCAGGTTAACTCCATTCATTTTTATTATCCCGGGCAACGCCAGGTAATCCTTTGCTTATGAAACCGGTGATTTTCACATGGGTTTACGGGGAAGACCTGAAACTCCTCCAAGGGCCGGTATCCAGTGGGATATCAAAATTGAAAGAAACATTTTAATGCTGACATCAGCATGGGGGGGGGGGGGTATTATAATATGCTGATGGGATGCTGACCAGTGGAGAGGGGTATCGATTGGCATAAAATCCAAATATACATATCATACAAGTAAGCTTTATTAAGGGTACACCCGTGCAACGCCGGGTATATAAAGCTAGTTCTAATAATAAAATAACTATGTTAAACTTTTGAGAAACTTTAATTCAACACCTGATAGTCATCGGATATATTCGGCCCATCTAGTCCAATGAACATTGCTTACAAAATCCCCATTTATTTGGCAACTTTTTTATGTGATGTCGGACGGACCTCCTGTGGTAAATTTCGGCTCTGTTGCATTAATTTCTATACCACAGCATGTAATTATTATTAATTAACTTTGTACGAACTTATTTTGAGCGAACTTTTTTAAAAGCCTATTTTCATGAAGGGTAATATATGGGTGATGCCTGGTCTTGAAATTTTCCCGAATTAACCGAGAAACGTTTTTGCGGACATGATCTGATTCATTTAATTTTTTGCATTTCTTCACAATAAAAATTTCAAAGCAAACTTAGCTGACTGAGGTCCCGGGCTGAGGTTCTTTCGTAGAAAAGAGCCTTCACTGATGTTAAATAAAGATGCAGTTTCTTGCGTAGGAAGACGAGATTAATTACGTTACCAGGAGCTGAGTCATTCTGCATATGGAGATGCGCAAATTGTGTTATTCTGGAGGACACAAAAAGGAAGATATCTCTTGCATCTGTTTTTGAAACTATCTTATTACTTAATTGCTCAAATAATTGAGATTCAGGACAATACTTATGAAGAAAAAAATCCATTAATAACCCCATTGAAATAAGAAAAAAAATACAAACACATACGAATAATAAAAGACGATTACATAAATTTAAAAACAAAGATTGCTTCGATACCAGCGTGAAAATTAAATCCCTCACCAAAAGGAAAATGAAATAGTAATATCATGTTTTTCTAAAGTTTATGACTGAAAAACACTTCAATTTCTGATTCTATTTGTTTATGTGTTATACTTTTATTACCTAATGCCAACTGTCAAATTAACAAACTTCCCCATGCATAGAAAGGCACATTAGTTAACAGCATGGATCTTTAGTCCCCATGTTAAACTATGGAGAACTATTTTTTTTATCATGGATTAGCAAATACATAATACATGGATTTCTACAAAAAAGAACAGGAAAAAAGAGTGTGTACCATTTAAAAATATAAATAAAAAAATACCACTTTTGCACTTTTTAAATAATAATTTGTAATGGGCAATAATTTGTTCAATTGAAAGCTATCTTTTTATTTTTTAATAAAGGATATTTTTACTCAAGACACAAATATTTTTAAGATAAATAAGTTTTATTGATTTCTTTTTTAAACATTAATTTTTTTTTTCTTTATAGTAATAATTATTTTATTTTATAAACTCTCAATGAATTTTATAACTTTTAAAAAATTTGCATTGAACATGATGTTTTCACAATGTACTTTTCATCATTTCCTTTCCCGAAACATCACATAACAGCATTAAAAATTACGCTGAAATACTTTCAAATTTTTCCAGAAATATTGCTAAGATTTAATTTCACACAATTGTAGATTATAAAGTTATTCATTAACATCGGCAAATTTCGCAAAAGGTAGTATTTTTTTTTTTTTAATTTCAATGTACGTCATTTTTTGAACTGCAAAGTTTCTAGCATACCAACTGCTGCGAAAATATGTTTTGTGCGGTCATATCTATCTAATTTACAAAAAAAATCGAAATTTGTGTATCCATTTGGTAGCGTTACGTAAAAAGTACCAATTTCTAACAATTTAAAGAATATTATCTTCTAGTTTTCGACACCTTTCCAAGTCATGAGTCATATAATATAAACGTAAAGACAAAACATATAATTTTAGACAAAGTAATTCCACAGACAAGTCAAAAATTCGTTTTAACATGTTATCGTCAGCAATTTCAATGTCTGTCACTCATCGATGAAAATCATTTTCGTGTTCTATTACATTTGTAAATAGCGTGATATTCCAAATCCAGTTATACCAATATTTGATTTTTAATCAACACAAAACTTTACTTTGCTAAAGTAAGACTAAAGTAAGCGATCAAAGAATCGTCATCAAAGAATTTAAGATATTCTTAATATCACCATAAAATTTTGGGATGTTTTCTATTTACAAAAAGAAAACATCATCTTAATTGCTATTTTGGATTTTAAAAGTTCGAATGGTTACGATTTTGAAGAGTATAATCAGAACACTTAGTTATTATTAATCAAATTAATGTTAAATCAGAGAAACACATATTTTTTTTTCCTCTGAGGCACAGTCAGAGAAATAAATTTATAAATAAATATGGAAAAATCATTGAAATTTTAATTCTAGGCCGAAAAAATGTGTTGTCATCTTCATAACAGACGGCGAATGTGTAAAAAATGCAATTCGTAAGTTGAGTATTCCTCCCGTCGCCAGAATAGTTCAGTTAGTAGAATATTAGCCCGGAAATTAGGAATTCCGGTCCTGACATATGGAAGTTACTAATTTTTTTCCCATGTGTTTTTATATCTCTAGTTACATTTATTAATTAATTTAAGTGTAATGCCTTCAACTGCGCACCGACATTCTGCTAGGACTGAGTTTCAGCCGTGGATTTTCCGATCGGCAAATTGTTGCTGCAGTCAGTTATGCTGTTCTGGCGAAGCAAAGTTTCTTTGAACCACTACTTGGACACGAGTCTCAAACCTGGGGCCGATGTTCTACCAACTGAACATTCCTGGCCATGTGAGAAACACTCATTTTTTTTATAATATCATTACTCACTGGCTTCACAACATAAGCACTTATCTATAATAAAAGTATTGAGATTAAGCATTCGTAAAAATAGGAATTTCATTTTGGTAGTTATCATCAGCATCACTGATGCTGACTTGAGACACTACAAGCAATGTTTTATCCCACATTACATGGGACACATTATAGCGACAAAACATGTGTCTTGTAAGTAAGAAATCAAATAGTAAAAGAGAACTCGATATCCATGTTGAATTTTCAGTAGTCTTTGAAAAAAAAAAAATCAATTTAACTTGAATAGATATGTTATAAAAATATTCAATTTAATTAGCAATATACCACCTTTGTGGACTTTTTATATATACATATATATATATATATATATATATATTACTAGCTGAAAACCCGCGCTTCGCTACGGAGTACATTCAAATTAAATACAACGGTCAATGTATGCAATTAATTCCAAAAAAAAAATAAACATATATATATTTATAATAAATACGACGATCAATGTATACAATTGATGTAAAAAAACATATTTATAAAAATATCGTAAGGGATATTTTTATAGACAAAATAAAGTCCAATCGTCTGCCGCATTAGCAAGAAAAAAATATTTTTTGGTCTATTTTTTTTTGCACGTGACGATAAATTTATTGCAAGTACCAGAAAAAGAAATCACGTGATCAGCATTTAATAAATTAAATTCTAAAAATTAATCTTTAAAAATTCACCAAAAATCAGGAAATGGAAGTAAAAATTCGAAAAAAATTTCATTTTGAAGGAATTTTTATGATCTTTCTCGTGATATAAATTTTATAACCCTCAATGTATTATTTTAAATGCAAACGTAAAAAAAGTTTAAAACAGCTTAAAAATTTAATTTAAAAAAATCTAAGAAGAATTTTTGAAAAATCTTTCTTAGTGCACCCCTACACTATTAGAAGAATCGCCATGCAAAATTTCAGCCCTTTAGGTCCAGCGGTTTGGTCTGTGCGTTGTATGTCAGTCAGTCAGTGAATGAATGAATGAATGAGTCAGTTACGGAACTGTTTTATATATATAGATTATTATTTTTTTTCTTTTGCTAGGAAAAAACTAGGAAAAGTGGCAGAGGGTGCCCCCAAACTAACTTATGCATATAGGCTCCGTGTCTAAATCACTCTGGGATTGATACCGTTGAAGATCGAAATCTTAGCTCGTAAATTTATTATTTCACAGTACAATTCAAATTTTCTAGTCAACACAAACAACTCACATTTTTTTCCTCGGCTGATAACTGCCTAATGAGACACTTCAGCTCCGAGCACTATGTAAGATTTCAGAGCGTGAGGTAACGGCAAATTTTTTACAGGTTGCAAATTTTTGTAATCCGTCAAAATAGAATTTCGAACAACGGTGCGGCAAATATGTTTTAGAGAAAGAGGGTTTGAGCACAGACTGTTATACCATCTCACTTTATGGACAGCATTTGGGTGGGACTTATCTATCGTATAATGAAATAACTTAAAATGATCAGGAGGGGCTCTATGGAGAAAACAAGGCCACATTCTTGCATCATTGTCGGAGTCGGATAGGACAGAATTGTTCCGATGACTATTTAAGGATGGAAGAACGCTTAAAGTTCCAACACAAGATTTCAATACATCCATATTTGAATCGTCGGAAAAACATTCGACCTGTATCAGGCTCAATCCATCGGAATCGGATATATGTACACTCGCACCGTATGCTATCAAAAATGATGCCATTTCGTGAAATTTGCGCAACCTCCCGAAGGAAGCGTAATGCAAAGGACTGGCTTTGAATCTATCCTGCAAGTTTAAATCCACGTCATGACTATGTAGTACCAGCAACTTCAACATCTGGAATGAGAATTCAGGATGAAACATTGACAATGCTGTGCAAATATGAAGAGGGGTCATGCCATGCTTGTTTATGAGGTTCAAGTTGGCTCCTAAATCCAGCATTTTTTTCACGGCATGGACCATACCATAGATCACTGCTAATTGTAACGGGGTGTAGCCTGTAGAGCGACAAGGCAAAGACAAAATGCGGGGTTTAACCGCATTATCCAGCAGCGCCAAGACGCATTCTTCATGACCTGCTTTCACAGCCAAGTAAAGTGCAGTTGCATTATCTTCATCAACAGCGTTAAAATCTGCACCGTGCCGCACCAGTTCCTTCACACAGTTTACGTTTTTCTTAGCTGCTGCCAAATGTAGAGGCGTCGAACCGTTGATGAATGGACGGTCATTCTTGGCACCTTTGACGGCCACTGAACAGTCGGCTCCGGCCTCAAGCAACACCTTCAGGCACTGATAATGATTATTGTCGGCCGCAACATGTGTCGCAGTGGTATCGTATGCGTCTCTACTGTTCACATCAGCTCCGCTTTCAATTAATAATTGGATGCACTGCAAATCCCCTCGGTACACTGCAAGCAGGAGAGGCGACAGTTTTCTTTCGCAACAGATAAAATTATGCTCTTGGCATGTTTTGGTATTTCGACAGACTCCGAAGTCCACAATATCTTCTACAGCATCGCGATCCATTGCTATACTCTCAATGGCTGACCACTCTACAGTCTTGAAATTCATGATTTTAATGTATATTTATATATATAAAATTCAGAATCGACTGAACAATTGTTTTCTCGATTAACTCTCCACTTGTTTAAAACAGGAATCGTAATTTATTAGGTAAATATGAGCGAGTAAAAATTTTATGACCTACAATACTTCTCTTTTCTCAAGCGATCTGAAATCAAATAAACACATCTGGCGTTACTGAAGACAGGCTCAACAAAACGCTAGTAGGCGACTGCAGACGAGAAACTCTCCCAGCTGAGAAGAGGGAAAATAACAGCCCAAGTGAACAGAACATACGTACTTTGTACGGGTTTGGAAATACTCTCAAAAGAATGAACACTGCGCATGCGCTAGTTTTTCGGAATAAAAATATATTCCTTTTCCCTCTAGAGAATAGGGAATAATTTAGAAATATCTCAACTTCTTATTGGAAAATTTTTTTGTGGAGAGGGATAATCATTAGATTGTATAACTAGATCTTTTAGTTTAAACATGAGAGTTGACGCATGCGCACGCCGGTCCACTTTCTTTGGTAAATTTCCTATCGTTCTGTGGTTATCCGATTCTCCCCACGTGTAGAAACTGGTTTATCTAGCTAGCATAATACCTATAAAACAGTTCCGTAACTGACTGACAGATAACGCAGACCAAACCGCTGGACCTAAACGGCTGAAATTTTGTATGGCGATTCTTCTTATAGTGTAGGGGTTCCCTAAGAAAGATTTTTGAAAAATTCTTATTAGATTTTTTTAGATTAAATTTTTAAGCTGTTTTGAAAAATTTTTTTTAGTTTACATTTAAAATAATAATCTGAGGGTTATAAAATTTATATCACGAGAAAGATCATAAAAATTCCTTTAAAATGAAATCTTTTTCGAATCTTTACCTCTATGTTCTGATGTTTGGGGAATTTTTAAAGATTAATTTTTGGGATTTAATGTATTAAATGCTGATCACGTGATTTCTTTTTCTGGTACTTTAAATAAATTTATGCCACGTGCATAACAACGATATAGACAATTTTTTTTTTTGCTAATGCGGCAGACGATTGGACGTTATCCAAAAAATATTAAAATTCAGTAAAAGATATGTTCTTCAAATTCTACTATATTAACAGTACTATATTCTTTAGTATGTTCTAATAGATTTAATTTGAATATTTTCTTCTATATTATTTTGTCTATAAAAATATCCGTTACGATTTTTTTTATAAATATATATATATTTTTGCATTAATTGCATACATTGACCGTTGTATTTAATTTGAGTGTACTCCGTAGCGAAGCACGGGTATTCAGCTATTTTATATATACTAGTGGTCAGCAAGTCAAAAAGGACGTGTTAATTTTAATTTTTATCAGTTTACATCTGCAAAATCAATATTATTTGTATACTTAAATAGCTTCTCTACTTTCTTTTATTTAATTTATACACATCTTTAATTATTTAAAATTATGCAATATCAGCACTATTATGATCCATTTGAGATGTAATTTTTATGAAAATTTAAATAAAATCCGAACTCCACATAATAGCATCACTTTACTGAATTCTATTATGCTAAATAATTAATACATTAACTGCGGTGGAAAAATTTAACTTACTTGTTTCATAATTGCTTCATAATTTTAATTCATAAAAGAACACACGCCAAATATAAATCATTGAGGTGTTTGGCATGAAAAATGTTACAAGTTGAAAAATATTTTTATATATTTTGATAGAGAGGAAAGTATAATCTATATATAAAATAGTTCCGTAACTGACTGACTGACTGACATATCACGCACAGACCAAACCGCTGGACCTAAAGGGCTGACACTTTGCATGGCGATTCTTGTCATAGCGTAGGGGTGCACTAAGAAAGATTTTTGAAAAATTCTTCTTAGATTTTTTAAAATTAAATTTTTAAGCTGTTTTAGTAACTGTTTTGAAGTTTGCATTTAAAATAATAATTTGAGGGTTATAAAATTTATATCACGAGAAAGAGCATAAAAATTCCTTTAAAATGAAATCTTTTTCGAATCTTTATCTCCATTTTCTGATTTTTGGTGAATTTTTAAAGATAAATTTTTAGAATTTAATTTATTAAATGCTGATCACGTGATATCTTTTTTTGGTAGTTTAAAATAATTTATCGTCACGTGCATAACAACGAAATAGTCAAAAAAAATTTTTTTTTTCTTGCTAATGAGGCAGACGATTGGACATTACCCAAAAAATATTCAAATACAGTGAAATATATGTTCCTCAAACTGTACTATGTCAACTCTACTATATTCTTTAATATGTTCAATTGGATTTAATTTGAATATTTTCTTCTACATTATTTTGTCTATAAAAATATCCCTTACGATTTTTTTTTATTAAATATATATATATTTTTTTTACATCAATTGCACACATTGATCGTTTTATTTATTATCATTATATATATATATATATATATATATATATATATATATATATATATATATATATATATATATATATATATATATATATATATATATATATGTGTGTGTGTGTGTGTGTGTGTATGAATGTATGTATGTATAAATATTTGTTACCCTATCGAAATCGGCTTGGTTTGGGTGTCATTCTAATGGTGCATATACATTGGTGCAGAGTTCTCTGCCTGTGCCTTGGGGAATTCAGTGATTTATGTTCACTCTGTGCTCTGTGCTATGCGTGGATCGCCTCCTCTGGCGGTCCATCAAAGAAAGGGCGGGGGGTCAGCGGGTCAAATGGTGTCGAGCGGGGTCGGGGGAGACACCAGATCAAAGAAATGAGAAATGGGGGAATGGGGGTGGTTCTAAATACCGTGTCTAATGTTACCGTGACTAATGTGATGACAGGTGTCGGGGATCTGCAGGCAGAGAACTCTGCACCAATCTATATGCGCTATTAGACTGTTGTTCTGACATCCTCTCACTTCTTTAAAAGATCTTTATTGGATCATTTTATCACTTATTTCATTTTATCATTTATTATCACTTCTTTAAAAGATCTTTATGTCGTCATTGGTCCTCTTTCGTCTTCTTCTTTTTCAGAAGGACATACATTTCGTTGGTGTTCTTCATTCAATATTTCTTGGAGTTCTTCTGTCGTTAGCTCATCTTCATGTTCCATTATGAGCTCTTCAATTTCATCCTCGTTCACCTCCAATACCAAATCTTAAGCAATTGTCACAATTTCATTCATAATTTCAGGGGCATTATCTCCGTCTCCCTGAACACAAGATGGAGACAGTTTTCGCCAAGCAGAAATCAACTGTCGTTCGTTTTAGAATTCGTTTTAGTTCGTTATCCGAACATATGTTTGTTGTCCGAACACAAAAAATCTCTTGTGAAAGTGTTCGTTGTCCGAATTGTTCGCAGTCCGAACTGTTCGTAAACCGATCACCCACTGTATAACAAAATGAAATTTTTTTTTTCAAAATAATTTGACTTTCAAAAATCTTACTTTACAGTGTTCTGGAGACATATTCTTGTATAAAAATTTTTAACAAAAATTTCTCCATTCTTATGAACAGAAAAGCGCTTTTTACGAGAAACCTATGCTGATCAGAATTAAAAATTGGTTTTAACTGTTTTGGAATATATGAAAGCAAAATATATGAATATCTTATCATATTTGAAATTTCGTAATTAATCGTTTTCATTTCAATTTTTATTTTGTACTAGCTGTAAACCCGCGCTTCGCTACGGAGTACATTCAAATTAAATACAACGGTCAACGTATGCAATTTATGCCAAAAAATAAATATATATATTTATAATAAATGCGATGATCAATGTATACAATTGATGTAAAATATATATCTATCTATCTATATATATTTATAAAAAAATCGTAAGGGATATGCATTTTTTTTGGATAATATCCAATCGTCTGCTGCATTAGAAAGAGAAAAAAATATTTTTTGTGTCTATTTAGTTGTTACGCACGTGACGATAAATTTATTGAAAGTACCAGAAAAAGAAATCACGTGATCAGCATTTAATAAATTAAATTCTAAAAATTAATCTTTAAAAATTCACCAAAAATCAGGAAATGAAGGTAAAAATTCGAAAAAAATTTCATTTTGAAGGAATTTTTATGATCTTTCTCGTGATATAAATTTTATAACCCTCAATGTATTATTTTAAATGCAAACGTAAAAAAAGTTTAAAAATTTAATTTTAAAAAAATCTAAGAAGAATTTTTGAAAAATCTTTCTTAGTGCACCCCTACACTATTAGAAGAATCGCCATCGCAATTTCAGCCCTTTAGATCCAGTGGTGTGGTCTGTGCGTTGTATGTCAGTCAGTCAGTCAGTGAATGAATAAGTCAGTTACGGAACTGTTTTATATATACAGATTATGTAATGTCTAAAATGCAAAAGAAAATGTTTTTTTTTCTCGTTGCTTATGCAATAATTGAGAATATAAGATTTTGTTTCTAAAACTTGTAATTATATTAATTTGATAAGTTAGAAAACAATATCCCTTTTACTGCATTACGTTATTTCGAGTTAATTTCGTTCTAATCGATTTTCTTAATAGCGAAGCTTATAAATGGAAAACTGACATTTCGGCGAAAAGAGACTCAACTATGTATTTCCTAAGAAAGTGAGTTTTATAATTTTAGAGTAAAAAGAAATAAAATGTTTTTTCTTGAAACACGTATTAGCATGGACGCAATACTGGACATGTTTTTGGGTCTAGTCTTCCCGAAAGAGCCTAAAAATGGAGACAGAAAATGTGATTTCAAAGTAAATTTTTACCCACCTCAGAAACGAAAACTTATCCTTGAAAACTGATCTTATTGTTTGCCAATGCGGGGCACTTGTCAATTCGAACTTGACATTCCCACTTGAGCCGGAGGAATTGTTGGTTGCTTTCAATTAGGGCACTGCATATGTCAACCATTCGCAACCTCTTGTTCTCTCGGCCCAGAGACATATGTTTTTTACGTTAAGTTGACCGCAACGTAGTGCAGTATACCTCATATTATACTAACGCAAAAAATGAAACTCAAAACCTAATGTATTCAAACCTTTATTTAAGACTAGCGGCCCGTCCCGACTTTGTCCGGGTTGAACAAAATATTATACCAATAAATTTCCAGTTGATAGCCAATAAATTGCAAATCTTTTTTTACCTTAATAACACCTTGAATTAATATTACGTTAGTTAATAATTAAAGTTAATTTTTTAAAAGAAAAAGGCGTGCCGGAGAACGGCGAGGTCCGAACCGCTACCGTCAGAACAGAAGCCCACCGCACAAAAAGCGGTAGAGGACAGTAGCGGTAATCTCATATATATATATATATATATATATATATATATATATATATATATAAATAAGAATAAGATGAAAGAGAAAACCAGTAATAGCTCTAAAGCTACATGAAGCCAGGAACATCCAACATGTAAAGATAAGTATGAATACGGTTTTTGACAGCATTTCTTCATCAGCGGTGTCAATACTGTCTAAAAACCAATGGATTGTTTCTGATGAGTATGATCTATTAAATAAACACACTCAGACACCGTACAATCCATTATTAACAGAAGAATTGAATAATTAATGAATTTGTATTAAAGTACTTAACCAAAGAACACCAAGCCTGGCGCTAGTCAGGTATATATATATATATATATATATATAAATATATATATATATATATATATATATATATATATATATATATATATATATATATATATATAAATATATATATATATAAATATATATATATCCTAACAATGGACATTGTTAGGATAAGCCCCTAACTTTATTTCTATTGATCAGATATACATAATATATAGCCTATGTCCATCTGGAATAATGTACCTTTCAAACAGTGAAAGAATTTATCAAATAGGTGCAATGGTTCTGGAGATTACCCTCCACGTACAAAATCGCCCTCTCTTTATATATAAGTATAGATGAGCGTGATTGTTGATGTTGAGAAAAACTTTTGACTATTTTAGACGATTCGGGTTTAGACTTGCTACATGCTTCTCCCAATACGTCCTCAAGGTAAGAATTAGTAAGCCGATTTCTGTACACGCTCTTCGCATGTTTCATTTTGGAATTGGAAGATTCACGTTGCCAACAACGTGAGCAGCAGGTGGCACATTTTTGTACTGCCTTGTACTTTTCAGGTACTCATATCCAAAATTATAATAACAAGAGCACCTGCCTGGTAATGAATACGAGTGTTTCGGGCAGTACATCAAAGCTATATGGGTCGCTTTTTGAGTATCCCTGGTATAGGTGAACCAACACCATCCCCTGGAGCCACCTCAGTTTTGAACTATCACCACCAGGGACGATATCTGGAGGGCTTGTACCTTCTCCCACCCACAGATGACCTCATAGAAGGACTGTTGGTGTCACCTGGCTTCTTTCATGGCGTGTCCTGAGGAATCCCGCAATAAGGGCTCGTCATGATTCCAATTATGATGCTATAAGAAGCAGCGTAGGATATAATGAAGAATTCCACGAAAAATTTACCGATTATGGTCGCTCACCGGCAGATGGCGCGACATGTGACAGAGGATCGGATTTTTCATTGAGTTGCATGGATGCGTGTTTCTGAAAATTGTTTAGGGGGCACAGGACCCTGAAGCTCGATGAAATGACTATAAATATGGTCTAATTCTAACCACAAAAATTCAAATAATATTAGAAAGAGAAATTTTCTTTCTTTATACATATATAGTACATATCTTTAAATATGTCATATATAAAAATGGAAATGATAAATCTATAAAAAATTTTCAAATTAGCAGTTTAGAATTTTATATGATTAACTGGTGATTAAAAATCATGAAGGGCTGTACGCATCATAAAATTGAGGTATATGCTTACTGAAAACAATTAATGGTCAGAATACCTTTGTAATATATTTACCTGTAATCTAAAAAAAATAAATTGTAATAAATAGTATTTAAATTAAAAACAAGGCATAAAATTGGAAAATTAAAAAAATTATCACAATTATTTGTATAATTTTCCACATTAAAAAAAAAGTATTCCAGAATTGCATATTTTTCTGGTTTTAAAATCTACAGTACCATGAAATGTACACATGAGCGTAGTTTTATCAGCTTCCAATTGATGGTTTACGCGTAATTCTGCACACAAACTTAAAATTACAAGTTAATCATATAAAATTTTTTAACTGCTAATTTGACAATTATTTATAGATTTATAATTTCCATTTTTATATATGCAATATTAAAAGATATGTACCTTTATATGCATAAAGAAAGAAAATTTCTTTTTCTAATAATATCTGAGTTTTTGTGGATAGAATTAGACCATATTTATGGTCATTTCGAGGAGTTTGAAGATCTGCACATAAACTCAAATTAGCAGTTAATTATATAAAATTCCAAACTGCTAATTATAAAATTATTTATAGATTTATAATTTCCATTTTTATATACTGCATATTTAATGATATGTACTTGATATGTATAAAGAAAGAAAATTTCTTTTTCTAATATTATCTGAGTTTTTGTGGATAGAATAAGACCATATTTATGGATATTTCGAGGAGTTTCTAGATCTACACAGAAACTCAAATTGGCAGTTAATTATATAAAATTCCAAACTGCTAATTAGAAAATTATTTATAGATTTATAATTTCCATTTTTATATACTGCATATTTAATGATATGTACTTGATATGTATAAAGAAAGAAAATTTCTTTTTCTAATATTATCTGAGTTTTTGTGGATAGAATTAGACCATATTTATGGATATTTCGAGGAGTTTCTAGATCTGCACAGAAACTCAAATTGGCAGTTAATTATATAAAATTCCAAAATGCTAATTAGAAAATTATTTATAGATTTATAATTTCCATTTTTATATATTGCATATTTAAAGATATATACTTTACATGTATAAAAAAAGAAAGTTTCTTTTTCTAATATTATCTGAGTTTTTGTGGATAGAATAAGATCATATTTATGGATATTTCGAGGAGTTTCTAGATCTGCACAGAAACTCAAATTGGCAGTTAATTATATAAAATTCTAAACTGCTAATAAGAAAATTATTTATAGATTTATAATTTCATTTTTATATATTGCATATTTAAAGATATATACTTTACATGTATAAAAAAAGAAAGTTTCTTTTTCTAATATTATCTGAGTTTTTGTGGATAGAATAAGACCATATTTATGGATATTTCGAGGAGTTTCTAGATCTACACAGAAACTCAAATTGGCAGTTAATTATATAAAATTCCAAAATGCTAATTAGAAAATTATTTATAGATTTATAATTTCCATTTTTATATATTGCATATTTAAAGATATATACTTTACATGTATAAAAAAAGAAAGTTTCTTTTTCTAATATTATCTGAGTTTTTGTGGATAGAATAAGATCATATTTATGGATATTTCGAGGAGTTTCTAGATCTGCACAGAAACTCAAATTGGCAGTTAATTATATAAAATTCTAAACTGCTAATAAGAAAATTATTTATAGATTTATAATTTCATTTTTATATATTGCATATTTAAAGATATATACTTTACATGTATAAAAAAAGAAAGTTTCTTTTTCTAATATTATCTGAGTTTTTGTGGATAGAATAAGACCATATTTATGGATATTTCGAGGAGTTTCTAGATCTACACAGAAACTCAAATTGGCAGTTAATTATATAAAATTCCAAAATGCTAATTAGAAAATTATTTATAGATTTATAATTTCCATTTTTATATATTGCATATTTAAAGATATATACTTTACATGTATAAAAAAAGAAAGTTTCTTTTTCTAATATTATCTGAGTTTTTGTGGATAGAATAAGATCATATTTATGGATATTTCGAGGAGTTTCTAGATCTGCACAGAAACTCAAATTGGCAGTTAATTATATAAAATTCTAAACTGCTAATAAGAAAATTATTTATAGATTTATAATTTCATTTTTATATATTGCATATTTAAAGATATATAAATTACATGTATAAAAAAATAAAGTTTCTTTTTCTAATATTATCTGAGTTTTTGTGGATAGAATTAGACTATATTTATGGTCATTTCGAGGAGTTTCAAGATCTGCACAGAAACTCAAATTAGCAGTTAATTATATAAAATTCTAAATTGCTAATTTGAAAATTATCTGTAGATTTATAATTTCCATTTTTATATATTGCATTTTAAGGATATGTACTTTATATGAATAAAGAAAGATTCTTTTTCTAATATTTTCTGAGTTTTTGAGGATAGAATTAGACCATATTTATGGTCACTTCGAGGAGTTTCAAGATCTGCACAGAAACTCAAATTAGCAGTTAATTATATAAAATTCTAAACTGCTAATTTGAAAATTATCTGTAGATTTATAATTTCCATTTTTATATATTGCATATTTAAGGATATGTACTTTATATGAATAAAGAAAGATTCTTTTTCTAATATTTTCTGAGTTTTTGAGGATAGAATTAGACCATATTTATGGTCACTTCGAGGAGTTTCAAGATCTGCACAGAAACTCAAATTAGCAGTTAATTATATAAAATTCTAAACTGCTAATTTGAAAATTATCTATAGATTTATAATTTCCATTTTTATATATTGCATTTTAAGGATATGTACTTTATATGTATAAAGAAAGATTCTTTGTCTAATATTATCTGAGTTTTTGTGGATAGAATTAGACTATATTTATGGTCATTTCGAGGAGTTTCAAGATCTGCACAGAAACTCAAATTAGCAGTTAATTATATAAAATTCTAAACTGCTAATTTGAAAATTATCTGTAGATTTATAATTTCCATTTTTATATATTGCATATTTAAGGATATCTACTTTATATGAATAAAGAAAGATTCTTTTTCTAATATTATCTGAGTTTTTGAGGATAGAATTAGATTATATTTATGGTCATTTCGAGGAGTTTCAAGATCTGCACAGAAACTCAAATTAGCAGTTAATTATATAAAATTCTAAACTGCTAATTTGAAAATTATCTATAGATTTATAATTTCCATTTTTATATATTGCATTTTAAGGATATGTACTTTATATGTATAAAGAAAGATTCTTTTTCTAATATTATCTGAGTTTTTGTGGATAGAATTAGACTATATTTATGGTCATTTCGAGGAGTTTCAAGATCTGCACAGAAACTCAAATTAGCAGTTAATTATATAAAATTCTAAACTGCTAATTTGAAAATTATCTGTAGATTTATAATTTCCATTTTCATATATTGCATATTTAAGGATATGTACTTTATATGAATAAAGAAAGATTCTTTTTCTAATATTATCTGAGTTTTTGTGGATAGAATTAGACCATATTTATGGTCATTTCGAGGAGTTTCAAGATCTGCACAGAAACTCAAATTAGCAGTTAATTATATAAAATTCTAAACTTCTAATTTGAAAATTATCTATAGATTTATAATTTCCATTTTTATATATTGCATTTTAAGGATATGTACTTTATATGTATAAAGAAAGATTCTTTTTCTAATATTATCTGACTTTTTGTGGATAGAATTAGATTATATTTATGGTCATTTCGAGGAGTTTCAAGATCTGCACAGAAACTCAAATTGGCAGTTAATTATATAAAATTCTAAACTGCTAATTAGAAAATTATTTATAGATTTATAATTTCATTTTTATATATTGCATATTTAAAGATATATAAATTACATGTATAAAAAAATAAAGTTTCTTTTTCTAATATTATCTGAGTTTTTGTGGATAGAATTAGACTATATTTATGGTCATTTCGAGGAGTTTCAAGATCTGCACAGAAACTCAAATTAGCAGTTAATTATATAAAATTCTAAACTGCTAATTTGAAAATTATCTGTAGATTTATAATTTCCATTTTTATATATTGCATATTTAAGGATATGTACTTTATATGAATAAAGAAAGATTCTTTTTCTAATATTATCTGAGTTTTTGAGGATAGAATTAGACCATATTTATGGTCATTTCGAGGAGTTTCAAGATCTCCACAGAAAATCAAATTAGCAGTTAATTATATAAAATTCCAAACCGCTAATTAGAAAATTATGTATAGATTTATAATTTCCATTTTTATATAATGCATATTTCAGGATATGTACTTTATATGTAAAAAGAAAGATGCTTTTTCTAATATTATGTGAGTTTTTGTGGATAGAATTAGATTATATTTATGGTCATTTCGAGGAGTTTCAAGATCTCCACAGAAAATCAAATTAGCAGTTAATTATATAAAATTCCAAACCGCTAATTAGAAAATTATGTATAGATTTATAATTTCCATTTTTATATAATGCATATTTCAGGATATGTACTTTATATGTAAAAAGAAAGATTCTTTTTCTAATATTATCTGAGTTTTTGTGGATAGAATTAGATTATATTTATGGTCATTTCGAGGAGTTTCAAGATCTGCACAGAAACTCAAATTAGCAGTTAATTATATAACATTCTAAACTGCTAATTTGAAAATTATCTATAGATTTATAATTTCCATTTTTATATATTGCATTTTAAGGATATGTACTTTATATGTATAAAGAAAGATTCTTTTTCTAATATTGTCTGAGTTTTTGTGGATAGAATTAGACTATATTTATGGTCATTTCGAGGAGTTTCAAGATCTGCACAGAAACTCAAATTAGCAGTTAATTATATAAAATTCTAAACTGCTAATTTGAAAATTATCTGTAGATTTATAATTTCCATTTTTATATATTGCATATTTAAGGATATGTACTTTATATGAATAAAGAAAGATTCTTTTTCTAATATTATCTGAGTTTTTGTGGATAGAATTAGACCATATTTATGGTCATTTCGAGGAGTTTCAAGATCTGCACAGAAACTCAAATTAGCAGTTAATTATATAAAATTCTAAGCTGCTAATTTGAAAATTATCTGTAGATTTATAATTTCCATTTTTATATATTGCATATTTAAGAATATGTACTTTATATGAATAAAGAAAGATTCTTTTTCTAATATTATCTGAGTTTTTGAGGATAGAATTTGACCATATTTATGGTCATTTCGAGGAGTTTCAAGGTCTGCACAGAAACTCAAATTAGCAGTTTATTATATAAAATTCCAAACTGCTAATTAGAAAATTATTTACAGATTTATAATTTCCATTTTTGTATAATGCATATTTAAAGATATGTACTTTATATGTATAAAGAGAGAAAATTTATTTTTCTAATATTATCTGAGATTATGTGGACATAATTAGACCATATTTATGGTCATTTCGTCAAGCTTCAAGGTTCTGTGCCCCTTATCGAATTTTTAAATTTATTCTGTGACTGATATTCCAGCATGTTTTGCACCTGGTTGTACTAGTTAGTGGCTATCCATCAGTCTTAAAACGAAACAAAGAAACTGGACAGAGGTATCCAGGTTTGATTACTGTTCCTAGGGTAAGAACATTATTAATGTTTTGTTTAAGATAAGATGCAAAATAGCGAGAGAAAAATACAGCTGCTGTATTCTAAGCGATCACAAAGTTAAAACGAGCTAAAAGAGCTTCTGCCGGAAAGAAGTGTGTGTGTTTTTTTTTAATCATCCCTCTATCCCATCAGAAAACGAGGTGTTCATAAAGCTCTAATGTATGTTAACAAATGCAAACAATTACTGAAATTATTGCTCTAAAGGAAATCGCTTAATCAACAAAAGATGTGCCATACTTACATATATAATGAAATATTAGTTTTTGATGTTTTTCATATTTTTCATTAAAAATTTACCTTCAATTGCGATTGTAATTCATTTGATATTTTTGTGGAATGTAACAAGTTATCTGAGAGTGAATTTTATACTTAGCATACAATTTTAATTTTTTAAATATATATTCATTTTCTTTTTGTTCATTTCAATTCTACTCATACCAGGATAGGGAGGTTTTGGAGAAATGGCGAAGAGCCATCCCCAGAAAAGTCAAAGTTTTCAGTGTTGGTGACAAGCTGTGTGAGTTGCATTTGGGAGAAAAGTGTGTAGACAAGTCGTATAGTACAATCACTGATGGAACAATATTTATTCTTGATAGAGGAAAACCACATTTAAAAGTTGGTTCTTTACCAATATTATTCCCTAATTAACCAAAATATCTCTCGGTTCGAAAAAACATACAAGAGAAAATCCCCAGCTCCTCGTTATTCTTCATTTGGAAAAAAATAAAAAAAACCTAATATGAGTAAAGATGTTGGATCTCATACAGAAACTGAACACTGGCAAAATTATTATTCTACACTTTTGGTTCATTTAGAATATAGAGTATCTCATATGTGCAAGAGTATTTGATACGTATCTGATACTCAAGTATCTGATATGTGCAAAATGGAATTCTAAATATTCTTGTGAGCGACGAATTGTTATGTGTCAGGATTAATCTGTAAAAGTATGTACAGGATATTATTGTTTAAAAATTTTTAAATTGAAAAATAGTTTATGGTTAATTTTAAAATGTTAATTGGTGTAAAATACTGTACTAAGTATAATAGTAAAGGTGTATGTAATAGATATAAAAACAACAAACTCTTGTGTTCAATTGTTGTGCTGATAATATAATCACAAGTACTTTTTAAAGAGTACACCAGAGGAGACTACGAATGTTTTCGTAAAATTTCTTCTGTAGAAACCCCTCCTCGGTCTGCCCAAACAAATACAGGGTCATCGAAAAAGGTTGGACACATTTCGAAAGCTCATAATTCTAAAATAAAGTGAGGAAAGGTAATAATATTCTTTTCAAACAACTTGGCAAGTGTCCAAGATTTCTAAATGTAACTGGTACTCAAAAGTGACGTTGAACGTTGTGCAGAAGCGATGCGAGGTGGAGGAGGTCCTCGTTCGGCTTTCCGTCAGTGCAATGGCGACCGTTTTCCCGGACAAGATCTGATTCATTTAATTTTTTGCATTTCTTCACTATTAGAATTTCAAAGCCGACTTACCTGACTGATGTAACGGGCTCTTTCGTAGGGAACGGCCGTCAGTGATGCTGAAAATGATGCAGTTTAGTGAGTAGGAAGACGAGATTAATTACATTACCAGGATTATTATTAGTCATTCTGCGCATGGAGATGCACAATTTGCGTTATTCTGGAGAAACCAAAAAGGAAGATATCTTTTGCATCAGTACTGAAATGGTCTTATTACTGAATTGTTCAAATAATTGAGATTCAGATCAATACTTATGAAAATGAAAATTCTTTAATTACAACATTGTAACAGGAATGAAAAAAATACAAACACACACGAATAATAAAAGACGATTACATAAATTTTAAAAAAAAGATTGCTTCGATAATATGAAATAACAATATCAAGTTTTACTAAAGTGGATGATTGAAAAAGTCTTCAATATCTGATTATATTTGTTCTTGTGTTATACTTTTATTGCCTAAAATCAGCTGCCAAATTAAAGGAACGCGCATTAGTTTACATGTCAGATCTCAAATAGCTGTGATAAATTATGGGGAATTTACCAAAATGTATATTTAATCAGGGATTATCAATTACATAATTTTAAATTCTACAAAAAAGAACTGAAAAAAAAAGTGTGTAGCATTTGAAAGTTTACATTAAAAAGTACCAATTTTTTACTTTTTAAATACGTAATTACTTTATACAAAATAAATAGTATTTTTTTAATAATAATTTATAATAGGCAATATTTTTTAATTAAAAGTTTTTTTCCCGATTTATTAACAAAGGATATTTTTACTCTTTCGACAAGCAAATATTTTTAAGTTAAAAAGTTTTTGATTATTTGTTTTTAAATTATTATTACTTTTTTTGCTTTACAGTAAAAATTATTTTATTTTATAATCTCTCAATGAAATTAATAACCTTTAATAATTTCCATTGAACGTGATGTATTCACAATGCACTTTTCTGCATTTCCTTTGCCGAAACATCATACAACAGCATTAAAAATTTCACTGAAATACTTAAAAATTTTTAAAGAAATATTGCTAAGATTTATTTTCACGGAATTGTAGATTATAAAAGTATTCAGTAACATCGGAAAAGTTCACAAATGGTGGTCAACTTTCTTGGGGGGAAATTTTCATGTACATCATTTTTTGAACTGCTAAGCTTCTAACATATCAACTGCTGCGAAAATATGTTTCGGCAGACATATCTGTCTAATTTACAAATTATCGAAATGCGTGTATACATTTGGTTGCGTCACGAAAAAAGTACTAATTTTACACAATTTAGAGAACATTTTCTTCAATTTTTATACACCTTTCCAAGTCACCAGTCATATAATGTAAACGTCAAGAGAAGACATATAATTTTAGACGAAGTCATTCCACAGATTAAAGACATGCCAGAGACTAAAGTAAGCGATCAAAGAATCGTCGTCAATGAATTTAAGATATTATTAGTATAACAATAAAATTTGGGATGTTTTCCATTTACAAAAAGAAAGCTTCGCCTTAATTGCTATTTTGGGTTTAAAAAGTTCGAATGGCAACGATTTTGAAGAGTATAATCAGAATACTTATTTATTATTAATCAGATTACCGTTAAATATGAAAGCACACAGGTTTTTCCTGTGACTCACAGTCAGAGATATAAATTTATAATTAAATATAGATAAATTATTGAAATATATTTTAGACCGACAAACTGTGTTGAGACAGACTACAGAACAGACAGGAAATGTTTAAAAAATGCAATTCGGAAGTTGAATACACCTCCCATTGCCGGAGTAGTTCAGTTCATAGAATATTGGCCTTGAATTAAGGAGTTCCGGTCCTGGGATACTAACATTCCAAATGCGTTTTTTATATCGCTGATAAAATTTATTATTATTATTTTTTTAATGTAATGCATTCAACTGCGCACCAACAGTCTGCTAGGACGGATTTCTACCATGGATTTTTCGATCGGTAAATTATTTCTTCATCCAGTTTTGCTATTCTGGCGAAGTAAAGATTCTTTGAAATAGCAATTGGACACGAGTCTCTACTCCTGGGGGCCGATGATCTAGCAACTGAACAACCCTGACCATGTGAGAAACAATCATTTTATCGAATATCATTATTCACTGGCTTCACAAAATAAGCACTTACATGTATAAAACAATTCAGTTCAGTGACTGACTGACTAATAGAAAACGCACCGACCAAACCGCTGTATCTGAAGGGCTGAAATTTTGCATGGCGATCCTACTTATAGTGTAAGGGTTCACTAAGAAAGATTTTTGAAAATTTCTTCTTAGATTTTTTAAAATTCAATTTTAAAACTGTTGTTGTAACCTTTTTAAAGTTTGCATTTAAAAAAATAATCTGAGGGTTGTAAAATTTATATCACGAGAAAGATCATAAAATTGTCTTTAAAATGAAACCTTTTTCGAATCTTTACCTCCATTTTCTGATCTTTGGTGATTTTTTAAACATTAAGTTTTAGAATTTAATTTATTAAATGCTGATCACGTGGTTTCTTTCCTTTTTGTGACACTTTAAATTAATTTTGCGTCACGTGCATTATATCGAAATAAATTGACAAATAAATATTAAAATACGGTAAAAGATAAAATTTAACCACTACACTAATTGAGATGGAAGTGTTTTAAGAATTTAATTGAAAATAGTATGTTTCATGGATATTAAACATACAAATTAATTTCATACATTGACCTTTGTATTTAATTTGAAAATTCTCTTCTACATTATTTTGTCTATAAAAATATCCGTTACGACTTTTTTTATATATATATAAATATAAATAAATAAATAAATAAATAAATAAATATAAATATAAATATATATATATATATATATATATATATATATATATATATATATATATATATATATATATATATATATATATATATATATATATATATATATACACGTGTGTGTGTGTGTATGTATTGCCTTGTGGAAACTAGAAAAAGTGGCAGAGGGTGACTGAAACCCAAGTTATGCGTATTGCCTCCCACTCTTAATCATGCTATAATTTATACTGTTGAAAATTGAAATCTTACCTCGCAAAAATATCATCTGACAATACAATTCAATTTTTCTAGTCAACACAAACAACTCAGATTTTTTTCTTGTGGGCTGATAACCTACTAATGAGACATTTCAGCTCCGAGCACTATGTAAGATTTCAGAGCATGAGGTAAAGGCAAATTTTTTACAGGATGCAAATTTCTGTAATTCGTCAAAATAGAATTTCGAACAACGGTACGGCACATATGTTTTAGAGAAAGAGGGATTGAGCACAGACCGTTATACCATCTAAATTTATGGACAGCATTTCGGTGGGACTTATCTATCTTATAACGGAAAAACGCAAAACGACCACTTTCGAATCTCTCATAAAAAGAATGCATAAGATTTTCATCGAAGTCGGATAGGGCAGAAAAGATCCCATGACTATTTAAGGCTGGAAGAACGTTTAAAGTTTCAACACAAGATTTCAATATAGCCATGCTTGAATCGGTGGAAAAACATTCGACCTGTATCAGGCTCAATCCATCGTCATCGTAAATATCTATACTCGCACCGTATGCTATCAAAAATGATGCCATTTCAGGATGTTCGCGCAACACCCCGAAGGAAGCGTAAAACAGGGGACTGGCTTTGTTATTATCCTGCAAATTCAAGTCCGTGTCATGACTATGTAGTACCAGCAACTTCAATATCTGCAATGAGACGTCAGGATCACAGAATGACAATGCTGTACAAACATGAAGAGGGGACATGCCACGCTTGTTTACGAGGCTTAAGTCGGCTCCAAATTCAAGCAACTTTTTCACGGCATGAACCATACCACATTCCACTGCTAAATGTAACGGGGTGTCGCCAGTAGACAGACAAGGAATAGACAAAATGCGGGGTTCAACTGCTTTATCCAGCAGCGCCAATACGCATTCTTCATGAGCTGAGTCCGCAGCCAAGTAAAGTGCAGTTGCATTATCTTCATCAACAGCGTTAAAATCTGCACCGTGCCGCACCAGTTCCTTCACGCAGTTTACGTTTTTATTAGCTGCTGCCAAATGTAGAGGCGTCGAACCGTTGATGAATGGACGGTCATCCTTGGCACCTTTGACGGCCACTGAACAGTCGGCTCCGGCCTCAAGCAACACCTTCAGACACTGATAATGATTATTGTCGGCCGCAACATGTGTCGCAGTGACATCGTATTCGCCTCTACCGTTCACATCAGCACCGCTTTCGATTAAAAACTGGGTGCGCTGCAGATCCCCGTGATACACTGCAATAATGAGAGGCGTCATTTTTCTTTCGCACCAGATAAATTGAGGCTCGGCGAATCTCAAGCTATTTAGATAGTCATCGAGAAAAAGTTTTAAAGAATCTTGATTCAATGCCATTTTCTCAGAGGTTGTCCTCTCTACAGTATTGAAATTTCTGATTTCAATACTCACGTATATATATATATTTATGTATAAAAAAAATTAAGAATCCACTGAACAAGAGTTTTCTTGAGTAACTCTCCGCTTCTCGAAAACAGAGGAAATGTACACAATCAGCAAATATTTTCGAGTAAAAGTTTTGTAACCTCCAATATTTCCGTTTTCTCAAGCGATCTCCTCCAAATAAACGCAACGAATTCTCGCCCTTCTGAAGACAGGCTCAACAAAAAGCTACTAGGCGACTTCTGATTGGCGCGAGAAGCTCCCCCATCCCCCAGCTAAGAAGAAGGAAAATAACCGCCAAATTGAAAACGGAACATGAAATGCATTTTATGTGCTGGGAAATACTCTCAAAAGAATGAACACTGCGAATGCGTCAGTTTTTCGGAAGCAAGTGATAAAAATATATTCCTTTCTCCTCTAGAGAATGAGGAAAATTTTAGAAATAGCTCAATTTCTTATTGGAAAAGATTTTTGCGAAGACGGATAATCATTAGATCGTATAACTAGATCTTTTAGTTTAGCCAGGAAAGTTAACGCATGCGCACTCCTGTCCTCTTTCTTTGGTAAATTTCTTATCGTTCTTTGGCTATCCGCTTCTCCCTACGCGTAGAAACTGGTTTGGCAAGCGAGCATAATCAATCAGGTGTTACTGAATCCTGTTTGAAATCGGACCGCAGGCGCACCAGAGCGAAGGACTAGTTTCTAGAACAGTGGTCCTACATGGACGGTATCCGACCCGCCATAGTTTATTTTGATTACATTATTTACAATGTAAGTAAATCATACAAAATAATAATCGGACGTTTTTATTTAACGACCAATTAAGAAACACAAAACTGACATACATAATGAAACTGAACATTTTAACTGTAGTAAATGATGTGAGATTTATCCGAAAAACGTACAATAAGTGACATACATAGGTAATTTACTAATGAAATGAAACATTACAATAATGATTGATAAGATTTATGTAGATGTAACTTTTCACTGACAATTGTTTGCAGTTGTGAATCAAGTTTACCAGTGGAAATTATTAGCAGCGACTTGAAGCGCTCTTTAGTTGATTTGGATTTGTAAATATTTTTTTTTTTATATTTCATTTTGAAGAATGTTTTTTAACACAGATAAGTAGTGCCGAAAAGGAAAAAAACCCACGGGCAAATTTATGCAACTAATGAAAATGTGTGAATGGATGACTCTTGTAAAATTCCAGCTAGGATGACATTAAATATTTTTCTTTAAGAATATCGCTACACTGCAAATCAATCATTTCCATTTGAAGTTCTGGGGCGAGGGTTTCTATATCGGCATTAAAATGATTTTGAGAGATCTTGATATTGTTTGCAATTGCATCAAAATCTGAAAAACGAGCCTCAAAATTTATTTTTTAAAGCACCGAAAGCTTCAGTTAGGAAATCTGCCGGAAATGGAGTCTCAGTTTGCTGACTCAACGTTTGGCATGTATTAAAATTTGGGAAACAGTTTTTGTTCAATTTAGAATCTCTACTCTCAACCCTGCGCAATAGATATCTCACCGGTTAGTCGATAAACGAAAATTTAAATGTAATTCAAAACTACAGTATGTTGGTGTGATGAGCTGGCCAGCTAGGACTTGAACCTTGGGACTTAGTGGAGGAGTCAGCTTGGGGCTTAGGCTAAAAAGTTTGGAGACCCCTGCTCTAGAATATATCTTCCACAAAATGCGGCTATTCTCTCAATGGGAAAAACATTAAAATATGACGATGTAATGTCTGTAAAAAATTACAAAAGTAATAAAACAATACACATTTTTATGCTTCAGTTTAGTATATAAATGAAAGCCCGCAATCATAAGCAAATAAATAATTGCAACACAGACACAAACGGTATTTCACTAACGATAACATAAGTGGTAACACAATGGTTTTAATCAAAGAAGATAACCTTTCCCCTCAGAATTGGTTGTTAGGAAGAATTCAAGATGTGACCTTGGGTAAAGATGGAAAGGTAAAATCTGTCGTAGTTAAAACTAAAATAGGAATATTTAAAAGACCAGTATCAAAAATCGCTATCTTACCATTCGAAGATAATAAAATTTAAAATGTTCCATTTATTTCCAACAATTATTTGTTATAATTTTATAGTGTTATTCTAAAAAATATTTATAATATAGTTATAACTAAGAATTTTAATATTTTCGGTTAACGGAAGTGAGATGGAATTCACGGAGGTGATAAGTTTCACAAAAAATATTACTTCAATTAAAAATGTATTCATATAGTTATATTTAATTTTATTACACATAATACAACTAAAATTTCTGAATTAGAAATAAAAAGTTTAAATAGAGCATTAGTTAATAATGGATATAATTATTTATTTCAAAACTGACATTGAAATAATCAATTGAAATTAACTGATATTGAATTCTTCTAAATTTCTAAATATATATTGTTCCTTTTTGTTGATTGCAGGTTGGGGAAGTACCGAAAGTAACCTAATCTTTGGTATGTACTACCCCAGTATCATATACATCAGGAAATTTGAATTTTCCATTTCCACACTTTTTCATAAACTTAATGGTATATTCATTTCTGGCATCTTGCGAAAGAACTGTACCTATGTAAAATTTTACAAATTTTTTACCAGGAAACATTCCAACAACAAAGTCATGCTCATTAATTCTCAGTCAATGTTCGATGAGACGCTTGTGTGTCACCAGTATGCGCTTCTTTGTGGTAGTTTATTTGTAGGCTGTAACTGAATAATTCCAATCTCAAAATGTTTACAAAATTCATCAGACCCACATGTGAAACAACTTAATTTTCGGGCATGGATGTTCATAGGATCGTTTCTTGACCATGTTATCTGTCGAATTTCCACTGTCCCTTTAAATTGTGCAAGTTCTTCTGGCAATAATTTATCTATATCATCAATATATTTTCATGGGATTGAAAAAGTTGCAATGTTTTTTAATATTTGTTTTAAGGGCTGATATTAGTTTGATAACGGTGTTTAAATTTTCTCCTTATGCTACAAGAGAGTCTGCCGTTCTTTTCAGACAAGCACCTACACCATCTGGAGCACCCTTTCCATGACCACTTTCAGATTAGTGCCAATTTAATGAGTTAACATACTGTAACTTTGAGGCCAAAAATGTACCAATAAGAAAAAACACCTTTTTGCTTGTGTATTGCGTGTCAAGACCATCTGTATATGTGGGCAGTTTCAAGATTTGGAATCATACTTTTGATTTCATCAATTAATGGTTTCAAATGAGCGCATATAACAAATTTTTAATTGTATAATCTATTTTTTATAATTCAATATATAGCTTACATATTATCAATAAATGATCACTGCACTTAAGTTTTTTATTTAGTTTTTAAAGAACCAAATTTCTTCCACTATAAAAACATGATTAATTTAACTGAATGCCAATGAATAATGTAACTGAATTTAGTTATCACCTCCGTAATTTAATCTCACCTTCTTGATAACTGATCCCAGAAATCATTCACGGAGGTGAGAAACATTATATTTAACACAAAATTTTATTCTAAACATGTAGAATCATAAAACTGAACAATTGCTATTAATAAATGTTCTCTATAACTAAACTTGTGATAGTATTAAAATTATTACTTGAACATATTCTTACCTGTAATAAAGGTTCATGGAGGTAAGATTTATGTGTAACCGTTTACGGATTTCACAATGGACATCAAATAAAACTCACGAGAACAATCATGTTCCGAGTTGCTCTGTTCACCAAAACAAAATGGCTAATTGTGTGTTCTCAGAATACCATGTGCTGAAGACATCACTGCCATTTAGTGCCAGTTTATAACAGCATTCTTGAATACTCACGGAGGTGAAAAAAGTTCTTGAGACAAAACTTTCTACTAATATAATAATTGTTAATTTTAAAATATTAATAAAAAAATATTTGGAATAACTAATATTTACTTTCTAAAATTCAGAATTATTAAGTAAAAAGAAATATTTTTTTAATATAAAATGAATAAAAGAGGGAAATGTATGACAACATAGAGCTAAGGACATGTCACGGAGGTGAGGTTTGATATATTATGATCCAAAAAAATCCCTAAATTTATTTATAATAATGTGCAAAAATTTATTAGTTTTAATTAGCCCATTATTATGGTAAATATCAATGAAAAATATTTAAGGCAAATATAACCATAATGATGTTTCGTAAAAAGACATAAAATGTACACTTTCAGGATAATGACCCATATTATCAATTTTTCATAACAGTCAGCTGGACTGTTATGGTTGTAAATTTCTACTGACCATTTTTAAGCGTATTTAAGGGTAGAAATTGTTCTTTATTATTGTTGTTCAAATTGTATTTGTATTATGTTTTGAAATGTTATTTCAATGTGGGGCGGAATGTTGGCGCCAACTGTCTTCTTCTTTCATGGCGCGTCCTGAGCACCCCCGCAATAAGGGCGCCCTCTGTCGCCCTACTCCATGTACTAGTTAGTCATTCATAAGCAGCCAAGGCATTTGCAGAACGTCATAGCGCAATCTTTTGATTCAATAAACGTTGCCATTTTCGTCGAATACAGTCCACTCTCATTTTATTCAGGCGTCTTGCTTGGCACATCCAAGGACTTTCCGGACAACAGATTTAACATGCCCATATCCGGTCGAGACACGAATGTATTTTTTTGAGTTCGTTGGGATTCGAATCGAGAACTCCCAGTCCGAAACCCAACGCGTTTCCACTAGGCTACCTCGGGTCCATCCTTACAAACCTTCAAATTGATTCTGGTCTGCTTGTTTATTAGGATGAAGCTCATCAAATATTAATTACAATATTTATTCAACTTAATTTTCAATGTAACAAATGCTCATTTAAGTAAAATAAATTTTTAAATGATAAGAAAAAATAAATAACCATTGAGATGTTTATCCTGTCTTTTCACTACCAAATGATCAGGGATTGTTTTACTGGGAGGATCTCACTTAACCAGCAATGCTGTGAAGAGTTGTGGAGAAAATTAAAATCTATATTAGTGAAACTCACAGATTAACTTGAAAGACAGCAAGAGAAGTCACTGAAAGTATCAGTTCCTCACACTACTGTATAATTCAGTAGGCAAAATACTCGATCGAAATTCTGAGACCTGTTTTCGAATCCGTATCCTGCAGACGATCCTTATAGAGGCTCGTTGGAAAAAGACCAGTATTAAATCATTAGAAAGCATACAAAAAATATTAATTGGTAGATAATATTGGCATGATTTATATGATTTACAATAAAAATAATATTAATGAATTTATATGATTCATAATAAAAAGAAAAATTTAAAAACATATGGCTAAATATACAAAGTCGAAGTATATATATATATATATATATATATATATATATATATATATATACTTTATATATACTTTATATATATATATATATATATATATATATCTTATATATATAAATATATATAAAAGAGCTTGTCTGTTTGTTTGTCCGCTATAGAATCATAGACTGTTTCACCCACCGGGACCAAATTTGGCACAGTTAATGTTTTGGTCCCTAGAAACTTAAATGAGGAAGAACGAAATTTGGGGCTCAATTAGTTTTTTTTAAAATTAATTTTTTAATGATTTTTGTGCCCTTAAGCGCACCTCTTAAATGTGGAGACAGCCCCTTTACGACAACCCTTCAAATTCGATACGCGGGGTAAAAGCGGGGTGGTTTGAGAGTTGGACTGGGGGTAACGGGGGGGGGGGAGTACGAGGTGTTTATTTTTCTTACGTTTAGTGGAATCGAGCGGCTAAAAAGGTTGAGAATCGCTGCTTTAGACAATTTTAAAATGGCGTTCAAACTTATAGAACTTAATAAAATTAGGGAAAAAAAGCAAGAAAAAAAAAAGAAAAATTAAGTTTGGAAGTTTTTGGAAGCCTTCTGTTGGTCTAAATATATTAATTGTTTGAGGATCATAAAATGGGAAGAAATTTAAGAGTTCTACAGATTTTTTCCCCTAAGTTCGCGAAACAGAGTTAACATACGATATGTATTTGAATTAGTTACTCAGTGAAATCATATAAGATAAATCTTTTACAGTTTTGGGCTTTTTAAGCAGTGGGAGGAAAAGCTCTTTAAACAGAGAAACATAACGACACATAACTTTCATTCCGAACTATTAGTCCATTAGTTATATTAAGGCAGAAGAAAATTAATAAAATTATTTTTAAAGAATGATTGCCCGGGTAGATATATAGATATAAAATTTTTCATGCTTTCCATCAAAAGAAGACTGGGTATATCATTTCAGTAGAAACGCGCCAAGCGCATTCTGTCTGGCTAGATGAACATGAAGAGCAGGGGGTGCAGCCCAGTATTTTTTTGATGGAATGCATGAAAAATGTTATATCTATATATCTACCTGGGCAACGCCTTGCAATAATGCTAGCATATATATATATATATATATATATATATATATATATATATATATATATATATATATATATATATATATATATATATATATATATAATGTGTGTGTGAAATTGCTAAAGAGGAGATAAAATTTATTTAACAATTTACAAAGGAATAAGAGTTGCAGTTTAATATAAATACTTACTACGGTCACTGGCGGACCTAGGTGGGGGGTGGTCTGCCCCAGGCCCCACTTACTAAGGGGGCCCCATGACAGGGGACTTTTTTTAATTCAATGATAACTTTATTGCAAAAAAAATGCATACATTTTTAAAAAAATTTAATCAGACGAGAACGTTACTGTTTTTAGAAAACATCGCGCGTGTGCATATATGTAAAGTGGAAGGTCATCAAGCTTATTGGCCTGCGAATCCTTCTTTTCCTCTTTCGAACCGCGGAAAAGTGAGACCTTGGCGTCCGTAAAAGTAGCGTGGTATAGATAAATCAACCGCGGGTAAGAAAAACCGAATGAGACGAGGAATTACTGTAGGTTTGAGAGGATCGACAAGGTAGTGGGGGAATCATGCTATGCACTTCTGTCCACTCTATCATCGTCTTTCTCTCTTGCTCAGGAACTTCGAGTATGACACCTTCTAAGTGTTTGGTCTATAGCTATTTAATATATTAAAAGCGATATTATACTGTACTTATTATTTTCATAAATACTGTCATGAAGCGTAAACAGCCTAGTGGGGCTCAAAAGGGGATATTGAAAATAAGCAGAAGATAAAAGATCAGATCTGATCTCGGGATCAATTTTACACTTCGTCTAATAACAACAACAACAACCTTCCTCTTTCAAAAGCAAAGAAGAGCCCACTAGTCCTGGAGTTGGTTTGGAGGAATAAGAATCTGTTGTGGAAACAGTGCCGCCTTAAATACAGGAAGAAAGTTTCAAGATAAGTCAGCAAAACTTAGGGGTCACTCTTCCTTTTCGAGATAGTGCCTATCAATAACTAGGCCTAGATGGAGACAGAACATTAACTGAAATTAAAGCTGAAGCAGAAGAGCCTAATATTGAAAGTTCAGACGAAATAAGTAAAGTTCCTCTTCTATATGATGCGGGAAACTGGCGAACACCCATGACGGATGCCACGAAAACCGATTTATTAAAACGAGGCAGTGAATTTTTTTATGACCCCTCATCGTGGCATGGGCCAATCACTCCCTCAATTTGTGTGGGGTGCACGCTTTTAGTTGCACTCCAACCAGTATGACATTTTTCGGCACACTGGAAAATTTTTACAGCTTCTTCTCGTGCTCAACTCTCAGAAGGGAAATTTTGACTGCCGTTGTGGGAGTAGCTGTTAAAAGGCTGTCCGATACAAGGTGGAGTGCACAGCAAGCAGTTCTGAAACCAGTCTCTCTACTCTAAAAAAAGGTAACTCCCGCTGCCGCAGCTGTCAAATGCTATCCTCTCCGAAACCGCTGGGGGTATGAGGTCGACAGCGATACCAATGGAGGCAGAAAAATGGGGGGTACCAAAGTAAGACATGTCTCATCTTCGTCGAACTTTAAGTTTTTTTCTTTTATGTTTTGTGAGAAAATATTGACTTTTTCATCTTCAGATTACGATAACTCGCCAAAAATTGATCGTAGAATTTTGATATTTTTACAATCTAAGACTACAGACATTTATTTCTCTTTCAAACTAGACCTCATTTGTTTAAAACTATTTTAAAACAGACTAATATTTTCATCAAAAAATGAAACACAGTTTTTTAAGAAATATCGTCCCATATGTAGATGTAATATCGATGCTCCTCGAGTTTTTATCTTACAAAGAATATATTTAATTTATCTGGAAGCTGAAAGCTTTCTTATTCATATAAACCTCATTTCAAGTCTGTATCTTAAAATTTCGAATTTTAATTGAATTTTAAAGCTGATAATTCAACAGTGATGAAAATCCCTTTGCATAAGTGTTATAACAGTGAATGGATGGAAGCTGTTACATTGCCCGAAAATCACCCCTATAGATCTCGCTATTAGTCTTAACAAAGAAAAGATGTAAACTTCCGGTTTGATTTTGAATCAACCGATATGTTTTATAATGTCCATAAAATTTCTTTTAAATCACGTAGAGAAAAAAGAAGAACAGATTTGGAAAGAGTTGGTCCAAAGTATAAGAAACACCAATAAAAAAACATACGACCAATTGTCGAAAATCGATGTTTTCAACGTAGTCGGTCACATTAATATCACTTTGCAATAACAAATATATTTTTATGAGTAATAATTATTAGGGGCCTTTTACGAGTAAAATATTCCATTCTAAGCCTTATTAAGCCTTTTTACGAGTAAGCCTTATTAGGGGCCTAAGTCCCTAGTAATAAAAAATTTTGAAAAAATGATCGATGCATTGGAAAAGCTGTGCGACGAGTCTGAAAATCTAGATACTATAGGATCAATGAGCTCAGATTATAATGGCAAATATTTGCGATTTTATGATTTTAGCGTTTCTACGTCTGTGGTCAGGCATTTTGGAGAAAATCAACCACAATCAACCCTGCCTACAAACTGAGGGGATTTCCTTGGACAAGGCTTAAATAAACTAAGAGAATTGGAAATTCTTGTTAAGGAAAATAGAAAATCTTTAGTTAGTGATGCTTTGGACTTCGCTTCCCAGAAATGTGAAGAAATGGGAATTAATATTGAAAAAAGAGGCAAAAAAAGATCTTAAAAGATGATGCCGGGAGAAAAAGACTAAAGATGAAGGTTTTTAATCTTTAAAAAAGAACTAAAGAGGTCCATGCTCCATTGTGTAGATAGGTTGTATTTGGAACTCCAAACAAGATCCATGGAGTACATTCATAACAGTGGCATAGCGAGGGGGGGGTGAGGGGCAAGAGTGTCTAAAATGCCCCGGGCGCAGAGGGGCGCCATAAAGGTATCGTGCCCCCGGGCGCCAGTTATGCTCGCTACTCCACTGATTCATAACAAATTTGAAGTCTTGCAGTCCGTTAATTTCATCAAAGCTCCAGATCAGAAATTGCCAGAACTTATTTCTCATCTATGCGTTAAAGTTACGACGGATTTTGTAAGGACGAGGTTTTTACCTTAAATAAAGACCAAGACGTCATATGCAAGATTCAAATATAAATATAGAGGAAGTAAAACAATGGTTATCTCTTCAAGTTTTTCAGTCCATTGTTGGTAGTTCATTTTTCATTGGACTTTCGAGAGTCAGTACCAAACTTATGTTTAGCACTAAATTTGTTTTTGACGATTTGCATTTCCGTCGCAGCTTGTGAAAGAAGTTTTTCAAAGCTGAAAATCATGAAAACTATTTGCCTGATGGATATTGCTCAATAGTGAGCAAAATCAGGCTAAATGATGAGCTAAATAAGGCTAAACGGTTTGGCAATGTTATCCATCGAAAACAAGTTGGCTATGAAAAAAAACTCACATGAGGCAATTTTACAATTTTCTGATTCAAAAGTAAGAAAGAGACAATTTTAAAAGGAGGATTTTACCTATTCAGAATTAATACAGAATCGTGTTTCCCTTAGTGTTGTCTTCACATGAGATTGTGTATAGAATAATAATAATAATAATAATAATAATAATAATATATATATATATATATATGTATATATATATATATATATATATATATATATTGTTGTTGTTGTTGCTTATGCCCCTTGACCGACATGTAACATCAGGTCAAGTCCCGAAGGCTTATGGGCGATGAAGGTGCGACTCCGGTATTTAAAAGCACCGCAAGGGTCGGAGTCTGACTTGGCTAAATGACTGGTCCTCTAATTTTAAACCGAGTCAGGTGACGAGACCGGAACACTTGACCCCGCACCTCCAAATGTAAATTTGAGCCCTCTATCTATTTATCTATCTATGTATCTATCTATCTCTCTCTCTCTCTCCCTCTCTCTCTCTATATATATATATATATATATATATATACTGAAGTGCCACTGAATTAGGGATAGCAAAGCCTATGCAAATTGCGTAGCGTAGCGCATCATGTATGCGCAAGTGAGGGAGCTGTGGTAACTGCATATATACTGTGGTTGTTCTGAATCAGTTGTTGGAATTTCCAGTATGGGTAAACTGCCTGATTTAGAAGCCTTCGATCGCGGACAAATCGTAGGTGCGCGACGCATGGGCCATTCAATTTCCGAAATCGTCAGACAGCTAGGATTTTCAAGGTCGACAGTGTCAGGAGTATACCAAGAATACATGGATGGTGGGAAAAAAAAACTAGCAATCGGGTAAACTGCAAAGGACAATCAGCGTTGACAGTGCGTGGTGAGAGACGGCTCAGGCGTGTTGTACATAGCCAGCGAAGCCAAACATTAGCTCAAATTACCACCCAGTTTAATGACGGTGCCAGTCGTACAGTCAGTAAACGGACTGTGCAACGCTCGCTTCACCGTATGGCTTTCGGGAGCCGTCGACCAACGAGAGTACCATTGCTCTATACTCGCCATCGGGCTGCACGTCTTGCCTGGGCAAGAGAGCACAGAGACTGGAGTGTAGAGGACTGGAAACGAGTAGCATGGAGTGATGAGTCTCGATTCCGACTACTTAACGCCGACGGGAGGTTGAGAATATGGCGTCAGGCTCATGAAGCCATGGATCCTGCATGCCTGGCTGGAACTGTGCGCTCAATCATGGTGGCTCAATCATGGTCTGGGGTGTTTTTTCGTGGCACAATTTGGGATCTTTGGTGCGTGTACCAACCTCCCTCAATGCAATTCGGTACGTAGAGTTGCTGGGTGATCACCTCCATCCGTTTCTGCTGTTCTGTTATCCGCACGGTAATGGAGTTTTCCAGCAAGACAATTGTACCTCTATCAAGTCCCGGTTGGCTAAAGGCTGGTTGGATGAGCATTCCTCTGACTTCTCTGTCATGAATTGGCCACCTAGAAGCCCAGACTTAAATCCTATTGAGCATCTTTGGGATGTTTTGGAACAAGGCGAGAAATACCATCACACAGCACCAAAGAACCTTACTGATTTATGGACAGCTTTAGCCAATACTTGGCAAGCCATTCCCGTGGAACGTTTCCAGAAACTTGTTGAATCTATGCCTCAACTCGTTGCTAGGTAGGTATCCCTAATTCAGTGTATATATATATATATATATATATATATATATATATATATACTAGCATTATTGCCCGGCGTTGCCCGGGTAGATATATAGATATAAAATTTTTCATGCATTCCATCAAAAAAATACTGGGCTGCACCCCCTTCATGTTCATCTTCATCCCCTCTTCATGTTGATCTGGCCAGACAGAATGCGCTTAGCGCGTTTCTACTGAAATGATATACCTAGTATTCTTTTGATGGAAAGGATAAAAATTTTTATATCTATACAGAGGCTGTTCGCGCATTTTTTAGACGATTTTGGTAAGCGGTAACAAAAAATCGTTTGCTGCAAAAGAAATAATTGCAATTGTAGTATGTTTTTAAAAGTCAAAATTATCGTCTGCGGCTTGAAAGATTTGTTTTTATTCAAAATGGCGTTTTTAACAAAGCAGTGGTTCGAAGTCTACATTTATGCTCTTTCCGAAGAGAAATATGCATACTCCGTTATCCAAAAACGATGTGAGAGTCATGGTTATGTGATATCTAAAGAGTCGATAGGTAATATCGTCAACAAGAAAGGAAAAAACCTTCAAATTGTAGTCTCAAGTGGGACAAAAATTCCAAAGAAGTATCCAAGGAAAAAACGGACATCTTCGACTATTGCAAAGGTACGTTGTTTAATGTTAAAAGAAAATCCCGCTAGTCAAAGGACAGTTGCAAAATCATTAAAATGCTCTGTGTCCACTGTAAACAAAATGATAAACGTTGATTTAAATCTTAAGAAAGGGAAAAAACGCAATGTGCATCGTCTTCTTCCAAATCATATCGCTGAACGCAGGACACGCAGCAGAATTCTATATGAGAAACACTTATCCAAAGAAAAATGGAAAACAATTGTCAGAATAGATGTTTCATGGGTGTATTTAAATGATTGCAACAAAAAAAGAGTCATTTATTATGATAAAAGGGGAGAAAAAAATTTAAGTACATGGTTCAAAGAATCGAAAGAAACTTTATCTAAGGGATTCATGATTGTTGCTTGTTTTTCTTATAATGGCAAGTTAAAAATAAAGAGAGTGGAAAAAAATGTCAAGATTAATTCCAAATACTATCAGGAACATATTTTATCGCCAATTTTTCTGAATGAAATACCATCGCTTTACCCACAGTGCCATCAATCTGTGAGACTCCATATGGACAAAGCTAGCAGTCACACATCAAAATCCTCTATAAATTTCCTAAAAGAAATGGAACAAAAAACTGGTATCAAGGCCATACCCTTCACTGATATCCCTACTAAATCTCCCGATGTATCACCTATGGATTTTTTTGCTTTCGGACTTTTAAAATCTTCATTATCCAAACGTCGTCCCTAAACCCTTACAGGACTCCGGAAAGCTGTTCAGGAGGAATGGGATAGAATACCTCTTCTGACACTTCAAAAGGCATCATTATCCTGGAAATTGCGGTGTCGAAAGATAGTTCAGAATAAGGGATGTCAAATAGAACATTTAAAACACAAGAATTTTATGTAATTTAGTTTTGTGAATTCAATATACATCGTCTGAAAAATGTGTGAACAGCCTCTGTATAAAGAAATATTAGTTTTTGATGTTTTTCATATTTTTAATTAAAAATTTACCTTTAATTGCGATTGTAATTCGTTATTTTTGTGGAATGTAACAATTTATCTGAAAGTGAATTTTATACCTAGCATACACCTTTCATTTTATAAATATATATTCATTTTGTTTTTGTTCATTTCAATTCTACTCATTCCAGGATAGTGAACTTTTGGAGAAATGGCGAAAAGCCATCCAAAGAAAAGACCAAGTTTTCAGTGTTGGTGACAAGCTGTGTGAGTTGCATTTGGAAGAAAAGTGTGTAGACAAGTCGTATAGTACTACAATGAATGATGGAACAATATTTATTCTTGATAGAGGAAAACCACATTTAAAAGCAGGTTCTATATCAACATTATTCCCTAATTTACCAAAATATCTGTCTGTTACAACAAACATAAAAGAGAAAATCTCCAGCTCCTCGTTATTCTCCATTTGAAAAAAGAAAAAAAAAAAAGCCTAATATGAGTAAAGATGTTGGATCTCATACAGAAACTGAACACTGGCAAAATTACTATTCTACACTTTTGGGTCATTTAGAGAATAGAGTATCTGATATGTGCAAGAGTATTTGATACGTATCTGATACTCAATAGAGTATCTGAAATGTGCAAAATGGAATTCTAAATATTCTTGTGAGCGACGAATTGTTATGTGTCAGGATTAATCTGTAAAAGTATGTACAGGATATTATTGTTTAAAAATGTTTAAATTGAAAAATAGTTTATGGTTAATTTTAAAATGTTAATTGGTGTAAAATACTGTACTAAGTATAATAGTAAAGGTGTATGTAATAGATATAAAAAGAACAAACTCTTGTCTTCAATTGTTGTGTTGATAATATAATCACAAGTACTTTTTAAAGAGTACACCAGAGGAGACTACGAATGTTTTCGTAAAATTTCTTCTGTAGAAACCCCTCCTCGGTCTGCCCAAACAAATACAGGGTCATCGAAAAAGGTTGGACTCATTTCGAAAGCTCATAATTCTAAAATAAAGTGAGGAAAGGTAATAATATTCTTTTCAAACAACTTGGCAAGAGTCCAAGATTTCTAAATGTAACTGGTACTCAAAAGTGACGTTGAACGTTGTGCAGAAGCGATGCGAGGTGGAGGAGGTCCTCGTTCGGCTTTCCGTCAGTGCAATGGCGACCGTTTTCCCGGACAAAATCTGATTCATTTAATTTTTTGCATTTCTTCACTATTAGAATTTCAAGGCCGACTTACCTGACTGATGTAACGGGCTCTTTCGTAGGGAACGGCCGTCAGTGATGCTGAAAATGATGCAGTTTAGTGAGTAGGAAGACGAGATTAATTACATTACCAGGATCTGAGACATTCTGCGCATGGAGATGCACAATTTGCGTTATTCTGGAGAACTCAAAAAAGAAGATATCTTTTGCATCAGTACTGAAATGGTCTTATTACTGAATTGTTCAAATAATTGAGATTCAGATCAATACTTATGAGAAAGAAAATACTTTAATTACAACATTGAAACAGGAATGAAAAAAAATATAAACACACATGAATAATAAAAGACGATTACAAAAATTTAAAAACAAAGATTGCTTCGATAATATGAAATAATAATATCAAGTTTTTCTAAAGTGGATGATTGAAAAAGTCTTCAATATCTGATTATATTTGTTCTTTTGTTATACATTTATTGCCTAAAATCAGCTGCCAAATTAAAGGAAGGCGCATTAGTTTACATGTCAGATCTCAAATAGCTGTGATAAGTTATGGGGAATTTACCAAAATGTATATTTAATCAGGGATTATCAATTTCATAATCTTAAATTCTACAAAAAAGAACTGAAAAAAAAAAGAGTGTGTAGCATTTAAAAGTTTACATTAAAAAGTACCAGTTTTTTACTTTTTAAATACGTAATTACTTTATACAAAATAAATAGTACTTTTTAAATAATAATTTTTAATAGGCAATATTTTTTTAATTAAAAGTTTTTTTCCCGATTTATTAAGAAAGGATATCTTTACTCTTTCGACAAGCAAATATTTTTAAGTTAAAAATTTTTATTTATTTGTTTTTAAATTATTATTACTTTTTTTTGCTTTATAGTAAAAATTATTTTATTTTATAATCTCTCAATGAAATTAATAACCTTTAAAAATTTCCATTGAACGTGATGTCTTCACAATGCATTTTTCTTCATTTCCTTTGCCGAAACATCATACAACAGCATTAAAAATTTCACTGAAATACTTAAAAAATTTTAAAGAAATATTACATAGATTTATTTTCACGGAATTGTAGATTATAAAATTATTCATTAACATCGGCAAAGTTCACAAATGGTGGTCAATTTTTTGGGGGGGAAAATTTTCTTGTACATCATTTTTTGAACTGCTAAGCTTCTAACATATCAACTGCTGCGAAAATATGTTTCGGCAGACATATCCGTCTAATTTACAAATTATCGAAATGCGTGTATACATTTGGTTGCGACACGAAAAAAGTACCAATTTTACACAATTTAGAGAACATTTTCTTCAATTTTTATACATCTTTCCAAGTCACCAGTCATATAATGTAAACGTAAAGAGAAGACATATAATTTTAGACGAAGTCATTCCACAGATTAAAGACATGCCAGAGACTAAAGTAAGCGATCAAAGAATCGTCGTCAATGAATTTAAGATATTATTAGTATAACAATAAAATTTGGGATGTTTTCCATTTACAAAAAGAAAGCTTCGCCTTAATTGCTATTTTGGGTTTTAAAAGTTTGAATGGCAACGATTTTGAAAAGTATAATCAGAATACTTATTTATTATTAATCAGATTACCGTTAAATATGAAAACACATAGGTTTTTCCTGTGACTCACAGTCAGAGAAATAAATTTATAATTAAATATAGATAAATTATTGAAATATATTTTAGACCGACAAACTGTGTTGAGACAGACTACAGAACAGACAGGAAATGTTTAAAAAATGCAATTCGGAAGTTGAATACACCTCCCATTGCCGGAGTAGTTCAGTTCATAGAATATTGGCCTTGAAATGAGGAGTTCCGGTCCTGGGATACTAACATTCCAAATGCGTTTTTATATCGCTGATAAAATTTATTATTATTATTTTTTTAATGTAATGCATTCAACTGCGCACCAGCAGTCTGCTAGGACGAATTTCTACCATGGATTTTCCGATCGGTAAATTATCTCTTCATCCAGTTTTGCTGTTCTGGCGAAGTAAACATTCTTTGAACTAGCAATAGGACACGAGTCTCTACACCTGGGGGCCGATGATCTAGCAACTGAACAACCCTGACCATGTGAGAAACAATCATTTTATCGAATATCATTATTCACTGTCGTCACAAAATAAGCACTTACATGTATAAAACAATTCAGTTCAGTGACTGACTGCCTAATAGAAAACGCACCCACCAAACCGCTGTATCTGAAGGGCTGAAATTTTGCATGGCGATTCTACTTATAGTGTAAGGGTTCACTAAGAAAGATTTTTGAAAATTTCTTTTTAGATTTTTTAAAATTCATTTTTAAAGCTGTTGTTGTAACCTTTTTAAAGTTTGCATTTCAAAAATTAATCTGAGGGTTGTAAAATTTATATCACGAGAAAGATCATAAAAATGTCTTTACAATGAAACCTTTTTCGAATCTTTACCTCCATTTTCTGATCTTTGGGGATTTTTTAAACATTAAATTTTAGAATTTAATTTATTAAATGCTGATCACGTAGTTTCTTTTCGTTTAGTGACACTTTAAATTAATTTTGCGTCACGTGCATAATATCGAAATAAATTGACAAATAAATATTAAAATACGGTAAAAGATAAAGTTTAACCTCTAGACTAATTGCTTTTAAGTTTTTTAAGAATTTAATTGAAAATAGTATGTTTTATGGATATTAAACATACAAATTAATTTCATACATTGACCTTTGCATTTAATTTGAATATTTTCTTATACATTATTTTGTCTATAAAAATATCCGTTAAGACTTTTTTAATAAGTATAAATAAATAAATAAATAAATATATATATATATATATATATATATATATATATATATATATATATATATATATATATATACATACATATATATATATACATATATATATATATACATATACATACATATATATATATATATATATATATATATATATATATATATATATATATATATATATATATATATATATATATATATAGATATGTGTGTGTGTGTGTGTGTGTGTGTGTGTGTATTGCCTTGTGGAAACTAGAAAAAGGGGAAGAGGGTGCCCCAAACCCAAGTTATGCGTATTGGCTCCCTGTCTTAATCATGCTATAATTAATACTGTTGAAAATTGAAATCTTAATTCGCAAAAATATCATCTGACAATACAATTCAATTTTTCTAGTCAACACAAACAACTCAGATTTTTTTCTTGTGGGCTGATAACCTACTAATGAGACACTTCAGCTCCGAGCACTATGTAAGATTTCAGAGCATGAGGTAAAGGCAAATTTTTTACAGGATGCAAATTTCTGTAATTCGTCAAAATAGAATTTCGAACAACGGTACGGCACATATGTTTTAGAGAAAGAGGGAATGAGCACAGACCGTTATACCATCTCACTTTACGGACAGAATTTCGGTGGTACTTATCTATCGTATAACGGAAAAACGCAAAACGACCGCTTTCGACTCTCTCATAAAAAGAAAGCAAACGTTTTTTATGGTCTAAGTCGTGTATGGCAGAATAGTCCCAAGGACTATTTAAGGCGGGAAGAACATTTAAAGTTCGAAGACAAGATTTCAATATAGCCATACTTGAATTCTTGGAAAAACATTCGACCTCTATCAGGCTCAATCCTTCGTCATCGTAAATATGTATACTCGCACCGTATGCTATCAAAAATGATGCCATTTCAGGATGTTTGCGCAACCTCCCGAAGGAAGCGTAAAACAGGGGACTGGCTTCGGAATTATCCTGCAAATTTAAGTCCGTGTCATGACTATGTAGTACCAGCAACTTTAATATCTGCAATGAGACATCAGGCTCACACACTGACGATGAAGTACAAAGATGAAGGGGGGACATGCCACGCTTGTTTACGACGTTCAAGTCGACTCCTAATTCCAGCAACTTTTTCACGGCCTGAACCATACCATGTTTCACTGCTAAATGTAACGGGGTTTCGCCAGTAGACAGACAAGGAATAGACAAAATGCGGGGTTCAACCGCTTTATCCAGCAGCGCCAATACGCATTCTTCATGACCTGAGTCCGCAGCCAAGTAAAGTGCAGTTGCATTATCTTCATCAACAGCGTTAAAATCTGCACCGTGCCGCACCAGTTCCTTCACACAGTTTACGTTTTTATTAGCTGCTGCCAAATGTAGAGGCGTCGAACCGTTGATAAAGGGACGGCCATCCTTGGCACCTTTGACGGCCACTGAACAGTCGGCTCCGGCGTCAAGCAACACCTTCAGGCACTGATAATGATTATAGTCGGCCGCAACATGTGTCGCAGTGACATCGTATTCGCCTCTACCGTTCACATCTGCACCGCTTTCGATTAAAAACTGGGTGCGCTGCAGATCCCCGCGGTATACTGCAATAATGAGAGGCGTCATTTTTCTTTCGCACCAGATAAATTGAGGCTCGGCGGATCTCCTAATTCCAAAGCTATTTAGATAGACATTGAGCACAAGTTGTAAAACATCTTCATTCAATGCCATTTTCTCAGAGGTTGTCCTCTCTACAGTATTGAAATTTCTGATTTCAATACTCACGTATATATATATATTTATGTATAAAAAAACTTAAGAATCCACTGAACAAGAGTTTTCTTGAGTAACTCTCCGCTTCTCGAAAACAGAGGAAATGTACACAATCAGCAAATATTTTCGAGTAAAAGTTTTGTAACCTCCAATATTTCCGTTTTCTCAAGCGATCTCCTCCAAATAAACACAACGAATTCTCGCCCTTCTGAAGACAGGCTCAACAAAAAGCTACTAGGCAACTTCTGATTGGCGCGAGAAGTTCCCCCATCCCCCAGCTAAGAAGAAGGAAATAACCGCCAAATTGAAAACGGAGCATGAAATCCTTTTTACGTGCTTGGAAATACTCTCAAAAGAATGAAAACTGCGAATGCGTCAGTTTTTTGGAAGCAAGTGATAAAAATATATTCCTTTCTCCTCTAGAGAATGAGGAAAATTTTAGAAATAGCTCAACTTCTTATTGGAAAAGATTTTTGCGAAGACGGATAATCATTAGATCGTAAAACTAGATCTTTTAGTTTAACCAGGAAAGTTAACGCATGCGCACTCCTTTCCTCTTTCTTTGGTAAATTTCTTATCGTTCTTTGGCTATCCGCTTCTCCCTACGCGTAAAAACTGGTTTGGCATAATCAATCAGGTGTATTTTTTGTAGTCTCTAGAACAGGGGCCCTACATGTACGGTATCCGGTAATGCGTGTGAAGACCATCTATAAATATGTGGGCAGTTTCAAGATTTGGAATCATACTTTTAATTTCATCAATTAATGGTTTCAAACGAGCGCATATAACAGATTTTTTAATTCTATAATCTATTTTTTATAATTCAATATATAGCTTACATATTATCATTAAATTATCACTGCACTTAGTTTTTTATAAAGAACCAAATTTGTTCCACTATGAAATCATGATTAATTTAACTGAATGCCAATGAATAATGTAACTGAATTTAGTTATCACCTCCGTAATTTAATCTCACCTCCATGATAACTGATCCCAGAAAACATTCACGGAGGTGAGAAACATTATATTTAACACAAAATTTTATTCTAAATATGTCGAATCATAAAACTGAACAATTGCTATTAATAAATGTTCTCTATAACTAAACTTGTGATAGTATTAAAATTATTACTTGAACATATTCTTACCTGTAATAAAGGTTCATGGAGGTAAGATTTATGTGTAACCGTTTACGGATTCCACAATGGACATCAAATAAAACTCACGAGAACAATCATGTTGCGAGTTGCTCTGTTCACCAAAACAAAATGGCTAATTGTGTGTTCTCAGAATACCATGTGCTGAAGACATCACTGTCTTTTAGTGCCAGTTTATAACAGCATTCTTGAATACTCACGGAGGTGAAAAAAGTTCTTGAGACAAAACTTTCTACTAATATAATAATTGTTAATTTTAAAATATTAATAAAAAAAATATTTGGAATAACTAATTTTTACTTTCTAAAATTCAGAATTATTAAGTAAAAAGAAATATTTTTTGATATAAAATGAATAAAAGAGGGAAATGTATGACAACATAGAGATAAGGACATTTCACGGAGGTGAGGTTTGATATATTATGTTCCAAAAAAATCCCTAAATTTATTTATAATAATGTAGAAAAATTTATTAGTTTTGATTAGCCCATTATTATGGTAAATATCAATGAAAAATATTTAAGGCAAATATAACCATAATGATGTATCGTAAAAAAGACATAAAATGAACACTTTCAGGAGAATGACCCATATTATCAATTTTTCATAACAGTCAGCTGGACTGTTATGGTTGTAAATTTCTATTGTCCATTTTTAAGCGTATTTAAGTGTAGAAATTGTTCTTTATTATTGTTGTTCAAATTGTATTTGTATTATGTTTTGAAATGTTATTTCAATGTGGGGCGGGATGTTGGCGCCACGTGTCTTCTTCTTTCATGGCGCATCCTGAGCACCCCCGCTATAAGGGCGCCCTCTGTCGCCCTACTCCATGTACTAGTTAGTCGTTCATAAGCCGCCAAGGTGCAGAACGTCATAGCGCAATCTCTTGATTCAATAAACGTTGTCATTTTCGTCGAATACAGTCCACTCTCATTTTATTCAGGCGTCTTGCTTGGCACATTCAAGGACCTTCCGGACAACAGATTTAACATACCCATATCCGGCCTAGACACGAATGTATTTTTTGAGTTCGTTGGGATTCGAACCGAGAACTCCCTGTCCGATACCCAACGCGTTTCCACTAGGCTACCTTGGATCCATCCTTAGAAACCTTCAAAGGGATTCTGGTCTGCTTCTTTATTAGGATGAAGCTCATCAAATATAATTACAATATTTATTCAACTTAATTTTCAACGTAAGAAACGCTCATTTAAGTAAAAAAAAATTTTAAATGACAAAACAAATAAATAAACGTTGAGATGTTTATCCTGTCTTTTCACTACCAAATGATCAGGGATTGTTTTACTGGGAGGATCTCACTTAACCAGCAATGCTGTGAAGAGTTGTGGAGAAAATTAAAATCTATATTAGTGAAACTCACAGATTAACTTGAAAGACAGCAAGAGAAGTCACTGAAAGTATCAGTTCCTCACACTACTGTATAATTCAGTTGGCAAAATACTCGATCGAAATTCTGAGACCTGTTTTCGAATCCGTATCCTGCAGTCGATCCTTATAGAGGCTCGTTGGAAAAAGACCAGTATTAAAACATTAGAAAGCATACAAAAAATATTAATTGGTAGATAATATTGGCATGATTTATATGATTTACAATAAAAATAATATTAATGAATTTATATGATTCATAATAAAAAGAAAAATTTAAAAACATATGGCTAAATATACACAGTCGAAGTATATATATATATATATATATATATATATATATATATATATATATACTTTATATATATATATATATATATATATCTTATATCTTCTTCTATATATATAAAAGAGCTTGTCTGTTTGTTTGTCCGCTATAGAATCATAGACTGTTTCACCCACCAGGACCAAATTTGACACAGTTAATGTTTTGGTCCCTAGAAACTTAAATCAGGAAGAACGAAATTTGGGGCTCAATTAGTTTTTTTTAAATTAATTTTTTAATGATTTTTGTGCCCTTAAGCGCACCTCTTAAATGTGGAGACAACCCCTTTACGACAACCCTTCAAATTCGATACGCGGGGTAAAAGCGGGGTGGCTTGAGAGTTGGACTGGGGGTAACGGGGGGGGGGGGGGGGAGAGTACGAGGTGTTTATTTTTCTTACGTTTAGTGGAATCGAGCGGCTAAAAAGGTTGAGAATCGCTGCTTTAGACAATTTTAGACAATGACGTTCAAACTAATAGAACTTAATAAAATTTGGGAAAAAAAACAAGAAAAAAAAATGAAAAATTAAGTTTGGAAGTTTTTGGAAGCCTTCTGTTGGTCTAAATATATTAATTGTTTGAGGATTATAAAATGGGAAGAAGTTTAAGAGTTCTTCCCCTAAGTTCTTCCCCTAAGGTTTTTTCCCCTAAGTTCGCGAAATAGAGTTAACATACGATGTGTATTTGAATTACTTACTCCGTGAAATCATATAAGATAAATCTTTTAGAGTTTTGGGCTTTTTAAGCAGTGGGAGGAAAAGCTCTTTAAACAGAGAAACATAACGACACATAACTTTCATTCCGAACTATTAGTCCATTAGTTATATTAAGGCAGAAGAAAATTAATAAAATTATTTTTAAAGAATGATTGCCCGGGTAGATATATAGATATAAAATTTTTCATGCTTTCCATCAAAAGAAGACAGGGTATATCATTTCAGTAGAAACGCCCTAAGCGCATTCTGTCTGGCTAGATGAACATGAAGAGCAGGGGGTGCAGCCAACACCTTCTCTCCCGCTGAGAGAAGGTGTTGGTGCAGCCCAGTATTTTTTTGATGGAATGCATGAAAAATGTTATATCTATATATCTACCTGGGCAACGTCGGGCAATAATGCTAGTATATATATATATATATATATATATATATATATATATATATATATATATATATATATATATATATATATATATATATATATATATATATAATGTGTGTGTGAAATTGCTAAAGAGGAGATAAAATTTATTTAACAATTTACAAAGGAATAAGAGTTGCAGTTTAATATAAATACTTACTACGGTCACTGGCGGACCTAGGTGGGGGGTGGTCCGCCCCAGGCCCCACTTACTAAGGGGGCCCCATGACAGGGGACTTTTTTTAATTCAATGATAACTTTATTGCAAAAAAAATGCATTCATTTAAAAAAAAAATTTAATCAGACGAGAACGTTACTGTTTTTAGAAAACATCGCGCGTGTGCATATATGTAAAGTGGAATTTCATCAAGCTTATTGGCCTGCGAATCCTTCTTTTCCTCTTTCGAACCGCGGAAAAGTGAGACCTTGGCGTCCGTAAAAGTAGCGTGGTATAGATAGATCAACCGCGGGTAAGAAAAACCGTGCGAGACGAGGAATTACTGTAGGTTTGAGAGGATCGACAAGGTAGTGGGTGAATCATGCTATGCACTTCTGTCCACTCTATCATCGTCTTTGTCTCTTGCTCAGGAACTCCGAGTATGACACCTTCTAAGTGTTTGGTCTATAGCTATTTAATATATTAAAAGCGATATTATACTGTACTTATTATTTTCATAAATACTGTCATTAAGCGTAAACAGCCTAGTGGGGCTCAAAAGGGGAAATTGAAAAAAAGTAGAAGATAAAAGATCAGATCTGATCTCGGGATCAATTTTACACTTCGTCTAATAACAACAACAACAACCTTCCTCTTTCAAAAGCAAAGAAGAGCCCACTAGTCCTGGAGTTGGTTTGGAGCAGTGGTCGGCAAACCGTGGCTCGCGAGCCACATGTGGCTCTTTGGCCCCTTGAGTGTGGCTCTTCCACAAAATACCACATGCGGGAGCGCACGTACAGTGCGATTGAAACTTCGCGATGACTGGTTTTCTTATTTATATTTTTACATACTTGGTGTTTATGTGTCTTTATCTTTAGGCGAGTGCTCTAAGCGACTTAATGAAAAAACATTTCCAGAAAGATTAAATGTCAACGCGTATCTTTGCATCGTGTTTTACAATGTATTACTTCCTAGAGCGTCTCCCGGTAGAAAACACTAGACTAGTCAAAATGGTCTTCGAATATAACCATCCAGCAAGTCGAAGATCTTAAATTGGTTTTAGCTTTATCAATAGCAGTTGTCGAGTCTTGTGACATAAATGATACAACGCTAGTTTAACTTTTTGTTCGATTTATTTCATCTACAGGTTCTAAAGAAGGGCATTGTAGAGTATTGCATTTCAACCTCTCCGTTAACAAAAGAAATTCTTCTATCTCGGCCTGAGACACTTCAAAAGATTTCCGACGGCTTGGGTGGCAATATGCTGACAGCAATTTTCCTTTTTTTCATCCGATAGACTTGTTCCACAGGACCTCAGGGGACGTGGTCATTTTTCTTGATTTAGTCATCGCCACCGGGCGACGCCGCTGGTATTTATTATAAATGACAGGAGACCCCCCAGGTGCTTTCATTCATGAACTATCAATTGTTAAGCAGCATCCTGGAGGCGTCGCGTGCCTAAACAAAAGGACTCGTGCCTTTCGCATTTTACCGAAGCGGCCCTTTTGAGACTCTTTGAAGTGGCTTGGAGGACAAACTAAAAAGGCGGCCGCTTTAGACCCGGGGAAAATATTTCATTATCGCCCCAGGAAACCCATTTCCGTTGCTCACTTGTTCTAGATCGTTCGACTTTCTGGAGAGTGATGCAATATCCGGTGGAGGTCTTCTATAAAAAGAGAATGGACCCCTCAGTCGAGGCTTGCGTCTTTTTAGTTCCTGACACGTAGCGGATCCAGTTCTAAGAGCAGCCGGGTTTGCCGCCCTTATCGGTTCAGCGTCCCTTGTGACTGTTTTGCAGCGACGATCTAGTTCCTGCAGGAGTAAACATACTCCACTAATTTGTCGGAGACCAGTCTTCGTGGAAGGAGCCTTTGCTACCTTATTTTCCAGTGAGGAGTCCTTTCTCCTTAATTTAATAATTTCATCGCTACCGGGTGCGTGCAGTGATCACCGCCGTTGATATTATTGGGGAGCCCTTTCCCGTCAGGAGAAGTGCCGTTTCTTCATCATTGAAGCAGAGCCAGTTCTGCTAGCCTAGCGGACTTCTGTGTTCTTACTCCGCCCCACGCCGATTAAATCGAGTGTGATCACTTATGTTACGAAGTTCATCTTACATCTGTGCAGTGTACATATCTCATCATCATCAACTTTATTAATAAATTGCTTTTGTTTTGTTTATGTAATGAGTGATGTATACCTGGTGTGTTTAAATCATTTTCTGGTTGACACTACGAACCTCAGTTCGCTACAGAAGGTATATATTCATTCATAATTTTGGTGGCAGCGTTTAGACGAAAAAAAAAGCGACAGTAAGAACATTTTGTTTTCCTTAGTGATAGTCGCGTGTGTTCAGAACTGTGACTGTGCGGAAGTGCTATTGCTGGTGTGTATCCTGTGAAGTAGTGTAGAGCGGCTGACGTTCTTGTGAAATCTGCTAAACTGCTGCAGTGTTAATTTCCTTAGTGACATTCGCGCGTGTTTCAGAACTGAGACTGTGTGAAAGTGCTATTGAGGGTGTGTGTATCCTGTGAATTAGAGTAGAACGTTTGACGTTCTTGTGCCATCTGATAAACTTGCTGCAGTGCCAACTAGATGCCAGTCTTCACATCAAATTGTGAGTACCATTCTGTTTCTCTTTTGTGCTGGTATCCAACAGTAGTTTAGTAAATAATATTTTGGTTGTTTTCTCAGAAGTAGGAGAATTAAATTGTTGAATTTAAGAACCGTAATTAATAGCTTGATCTGAACTTAAAAGGTGTTAAAATTTTTTTTAAGTTGAGGTAAAATAAGAACTAGTGTTATTGTGTAAAGTAGAATTGTTATTGAAATAGTAGTGTGTTAAATTAGTTCTCAGAAATTAAGGAATGTAACTGTGCTCAAAAAGAAATAGTGTAACTACATTGTGTTTAACTATTTTGCATTGTGTATTGTTGTGATATGTTAAAAGCAAAGTGAGTTATCTTTTATGAACCTTAAAATAGTAACATCGCAAGCGGAATTTTAAAAGTAATTTAGTTCATTTTTGTTAATACATTGTATGTGTACGTTAATTGATTGTGTTGTGTAGTTGCATTTTGTGTTCAGGTTTTAAAGTAATTACTACCTCAGGGTTTATAATAGTGTGTATTATTCTGTGTAGTATTGTAATAGCTTTGTATTCTGTCAAACATGGGTTCTCTTGTTCGTGCAAAGAAAGAGGACTTAGTTAACCTCGCTATAGAAATGAGTTGTGAGGTAGATTTGGGAATGCTGAAGCTTGAGATAATCAAAAAAATTGAAAGTTCAGCAGATTACAATGTAAAATTGGCTGAAGGGTTGTTAGCTGAAATTATGGAGACCCGTATAGAAAACGAGCAACGAGCCCGGAAAAAACGGGAAGATGAATTAGCTCAACAAGAACGGGAGGATAGGTTAGCTCAACAAGAGCGAGAGTTTGAGCTAGCCAAATTAAGACTGAGTAGGGAAGCCCCCCAAGAAAGCCCGTCTGTTAGTCCTCCGAGACCTGCGGGACACTCATTAAGGCACATAATGCAAAAATTCGACCCGGAAGAAACTGATATAAGCCTGTACCTTTGCCTTTTTGAACGGCAGGCACAGCATTTAAAAATACCGGAAGCTGAATGGTCAGGCAGTTTAATTAGCCTGTTACCATTATCAGTAGCGGCCATTGTGTTACGGGAAAAAGTCGAGGACACACAAAAATATTCCCATGTTAAGAGCGTGCTTCTCGAGCGATTTAGGCTCAGTCCTGAAGCTTTTCGTCAGAAGTTTGTTAGACACCAGCGTAAGCCAGGAACCCTATGGAAAGATTATCTTTTCGAAATAAAGACGTATTTCGAAGGTTGGTTAGAGGGTCTCGGTGTTACAACTTTTGAGTCGTTAAAAGATCTCTTTCTGGTCGACCAATTGAAACGGAAAATGGGAAGTGAAATCCGGGAGCAAAATATAAGGGATTGGGAGAATTACACGTCCCCTGAAACCTTGGTCAAAGACGCGGATCAGTTTGAGCTTATCAGAAAAACAGGTAAGCCCCCCAACCAGCCGAAGAAATTCGAGGGACGCGCGCCCGACCAACGTAAAATGTTTGGGGCTGTAAAAACGGGAGAGAAAGTTGAAAAATCCCCCGAACAACACGAACCCGAACGAAATTTAGATAAGGTGAGCTCCCCTCGCCCAAAAGAAAACCGCCGTAAAGAATGGAACCATAAAGAGTTCGACAAAAGGCGTGTGACAGACATTAAGTGCTATTTTTGCCACGAGGTCGGGCATGTTAGGCCCCAGTGTCCGTTATTAACAAAAAAAGAAGAGGTTAACTCCATAGGTGCCGATTTGGAAATCACAGATCCCTTAAAACCATATGTGAGTATAGGGACTGTGAACGGCCAGGTATGTGAGATACTTAGAGATACGGGTAGTACGATTGATCTGGTTTGTAAAAGATTTATTTCGCCCGACGACTACCTCGGCGAAACAGTCTGGCTCACTCAGCCGTTAGACACTCGTGCCATTAACGTGCCCCTAGCGCGCGTAATTCTGAACTCCCAGTATGGAAATATAACAACAAAGGCCTGTGTCATTAGCGACAGGTCAAATCAACAAAGATACATACTGGGAAATCAAACGGCAGCTCTTCTAAGACAGGGTCAACAAAACTCTAAGAGCATGCAAATCAATGCAATAACGCGCTCGCGTTCCAAATGTCAAGAGAGCTGTACACAGACACTTCAGTCAAACGATTCTCTTCGAGAGCGTTCGGACAATAGTCCCTCAGATGGGGAGTCAATCGTTTTGACACAACTGGAAAGGGAGGAACAGGCGAAATTGTTAGTTTTACCCCCCCTCGACCGCGAAGACCCAGCGTTGAGTCTATTAAATGTTTCCCCAGAGAAATTCGCAGACGCACAGCGGGAATGTGTAGAATTGGCCGCATTGTTAAAAAAAGTCGAAAGTCCAAGTCAAACCGGCGAGAAGGGTTATGTAGTGATAAACGGGTTATTGTGTAAACAACAGAGGGACCACTTTGGGGATACACGAAGTCTTTTAGTTGTCCCACAGGTATTCAGGGAAAAACTGTTGGCAGTATGCCATGAGTCGACAAACGCTCATTTAGGTGCGACGAAATCGAAACAGAGGCTAGCCAAATCGTTTTTTTGGCCCCGATGTTACCAAGAAATGGAGGAATACGTGAGGTCGTGCGACGCATGTCAGCGCATAGGAAATGCTCAAGATACTAAGAGATTCCCCATGCGATTAACGCCTATAATTAGCGAGCCATTTGTCAAAATAAACATCGACGCTTGCGGACCTCTGCCCGAATCTGAGAATGGAAATAAGTACCTAATCACCGCTATATGTTTAGCTTCAAAGTTCCCGGAAGCAATTCCCGTGAAAAACCTAAGGTCATTATCTGTCACGGATGCTTTGTTGCAGGTATTCAGTAGAACCGGGTTCCCGAAAGAGGTGCAATGCGACAATGGCACGTCGTTTACGAGCGAGTTAACGTGCGAATTTTTTGAGAAATTCGGCATCAAAGTGACGCATAGTTCAGTGGGGCATCCACAAAGCAACCCTGTAGAGAGATTCCACCGAACACTTAAGAGACTGTTAAAGGTCCTGTGTTTGGAAAACGGGGAGAGTTGGGAACGTCATTTACCAGCCTCGCTCCTCGCGATTCGGACTATAACGCATAATAGTACGGGATTCTCACCGGCCGAACTGTTGTATGGAAAAAACCTACGAACACCCGAAGTTTTATTGTACGAAGGTTGGATGGGAGGTTGTGAGGAAGAGAGACCCGTGACAGAGCACGTCCTTACCCTAGTGAATAGATTAAAAAGAGCGCGAGAATTAGCTGCTCAGAAAATGGGTGAAGAACAATCTAAGCGTAAGGAAGCGTATGATAAGAGCGCAGTTAAAAGGCATTTCGAGGTTGGAGATTTAGTTCTGATTTTCTCTTTATCTCGACCTAGCAAAATGGCGCCGAAGTGGATAGGCCCAGCGAAAATTGAAGCTCGCATATCCGAGACGAATTATCGAGTGCAAACTCCCGGGCCTAGACAGAAATCCAGCATTTACCATATTAATATGCTGAAGCCCTATATCAGGCGTCCCGAAACTATAAATTGGGTTTATGAAGGTAAAGTCGAAATTGGTACTGAGGATGATTTCGCAATCCACGTTTTTGAAACCGGTGCTACCGATTTCGATTACGAGGAGATTGTGCGCGAGAGCGAACTTGACGCTCGTCTAAATCTCACTCAAAAAAGGGAATTAAAGAAATTATTGTGTCGCCATGCAAATATTTTTTCTAATAACCCAGGAAAAACCGAGAAAGTTACGCATGACATAGAGCTGATCTCGGATAAGGTCGTTAGGTCTAGACCATACAAAACGTCACACCGACAGAACGAAATCTTGAAGTTGGAGATTGACAAAATGTTAAAATTAGGAGTGATACAAGTAGGTGAGTCTGATTATACCTCGCCTATCATTTTGGTAGAAACCGATGGTCGTGAACCGAGACCCTGTATTGATTATCGTAGGTTGAACGAAATAATTCGCACCGAATATTACCCCCTCCCCAACATAGAGGAAAGGGTTGAACAAGTTGCAGGATCTGATTTCATAACAATACTCGATCTTGCAAAGGGGTATTGGCAAATCCCCTTGACAGAAAGGGCCCAACGCATTGCGGCTTTTGTCACCTCATTCGGGACATTCAGGCCTTTGCGGATGCCTTTCGGGCTTAAAAACGCACCTTTCTTTTTCAGTAAGCTCATGGCTGACGTCCTAAATGGGTGTGAGGAGTATGCCGTTCCATATATCGACGACATCGCGATATTTTCTAAGACCTGGGACGAGCATCTGAAGCATTTAGATATCGTGTTAAGTCGTGTAGCGCAAGCGCAGCTCACAATCAAATCATCGAAATGTCGGTTCGCCCAAAACCATGTAAAATACTTGGGGCACATGGTCGGCGGAGGTTATCGAAATCCCGCCGAATTAAAGGTAAAATGCATTAGGGAATTTCCCCGGCCAGAGACAAAGACGAGTATTCGGGCATTTCTGGGTCTCACTGGGTATTACGCGCACTATATTCCAAATTATTCTATGATAGCGGCCCCCTTAACCGATGCGTTAAAGGGACGGGAGAAACGCGCGGCGGTTGTGTGGGACGAAGCTTGCGAGGCAGCGTTCACCACTCTGAAAGACGCTCTTATAAAAACACCTGTGCTACGAGCTCCTGATTTTACTGTTCCATTTATTGTCCAAACGGACGCATCCGATCTGGGAGCCGGGGTAGTGTTGGCCCAACAAATAGGTGATAAGGAACATCCTATCCTGTACCTGAGTAGGAAGTTCTCTGAACCCGAAAGGAAATACAGCACCACAGAGAAAGAGTGCTTGGCGATCATATTCGCGTTAAAAAAACTTCACTACTATCTGGACGGAAGCGAATTCAAAATCGTGACCGACCATAACCCATTGGTATGGCTCAAGAAGAATGCCAGTTCAAATGGCCGTCTTTTTCGGTGGCAACTTATGTTGCAGCAATTTTGTTTTCGGGTAGAACACAAGCCGGGAAGACAGAATACAAACGCTGACGCTTTAAGCAGATACATTCCTTAAACGTCCGCGAATTACCTAGATTTGTAAATGTAGTAACCTAGAGAATTAATTGTTAGTACCATGAATTTATTTGTGTTTGTATTTAGTAATCCAGTTAGTGCATGTGTACGTACTTGTTAGAATTGTGTATTTTTTTTTGTGTAGTAGAAAAAAAAACTGTTGGAACTGGTACATTAGATAGCAGAATTGGGAACCACCCACACGAAACGTTGGTTTTCAATATGCAACCACATTGAAAACTTTAACGGCAGGGGGGTTATGTAGAGTATTGCATTTCAACCTCTCCGTTAACAAAAGAAATTCTTCTATCTCGGCCTGAGACACTTCAAAAGATTTCCGACGGCTTGGGTGGCAATATGCTGACAGCAATTTTCCTTTTTTTCATCCGATAGACTTGTTCCACAGGACCTCAGGGGACGTGGTCATTTTTCTTGATTTAGTCATCGCCACCGGGCGACGCCGCTGGTATTTATTATAAATGACAGGAGACCCCCCAGGTGCTTTCATTCATGAACTATCAATTGTTAAGCAGCATCCTGGAGGCGTCGCGTGCCTAAACAAAAGGACTCGTGCCTTTCGCATTTTACCGAAGCGGCCCTTTTGAGACTCTTTGAAGTGGCTTGGAGGACAAACTAAAAAGGCGGCCGCTTTAGACCCGGGGAAAATATTTCATTATCGCCCCAGGAAACCCATTTCCGTTGCTCACTTGTTCTAGATCGTTCGACTTTCTGGAGAGTGATGCAATATCCGGTGGAGGTCTTCTATAAAAAGAGAATGGACCCCTCAGTCGAGGCTTGCGTCTTTTTAGTTCCTGACACGTAGCGGATCCAGTTCTAAGAGCAGCCGGGTTTGCCGCCCTTATCGGTTCAGCGTCCCTTGTGACTGTTTTGCAGCGACGATCTAGTTCCTGCAGGAGTAAACATACTCCACTAATTTGTCGGAGACCAGTCTTCGTGGAAGGAGCCTTTGCTACCTTATTTTCCAGTGAGGAGTCCTTTCTCCTTAATTTAATAATTTCATCGCTACCGGGTGCGTGCAGTGATCACCGCCGTTGATATTATTGGGGAGCCCTTTCCCGTCAGGAGAAGTGCCGTTTCTTCATCATTGAAGCAGAGCCAGTTCTGCTAGCCTAGCGGACTTCTGTGTTCTTACTCCGCCCCACGCCGATTAAATCGAGTGTGATCACTTATGTTACGAAGTTCATCTTACATCTGTGCAGTGTACATATCTCATCATCATCAACTTTATTAATAAATTGCTTTTGTTTTGTTTATGTAATGAGTGATGTATACCTGGTGTGTTTAAATCATTTTCTGGTTGACACTACGAACCTCAGTTCGCTACAGCATTTAGAATTATTGTCACTCAAAGGTCAAACACGTGGAAAGGATATAGCAAATGCTGTAATTGAGTGCATTGAAAAAATTCATATTGTACTCGATAAAATTGTCTCAATTTCAACAGATGGGGCTAAAAGTATGACCGGCGTAAGAAACGGGTTTGTTGCTATTTTGAGAGAAAAATCACGAGGTACTTACAATGAGTCCATTACCATTGCAACATTCATCTAGATGGGCTTTGTGCACAGACATTTTCAGAAGAAATTTGCAAAGTTATGAAATTGGTGATTAAGATTATCAACTCCATTATAGCCGAACCTCTTAATAATCGCCAATTTAAAGACATTTTAGTTGAAATGGAGAGTGAGTACGCAGATCTTCTGCTGCATAACAAGGTACGTTGGTTTTCAAGAGGAAACGTTTTGAAACGTTTCGCTTTCTTAAAAAACAGAAATTAAAGCATTTCTCCTTGAGAAGGGTGTTCACTATCCAGAACTAACGAACGATCAGTGTATCCAGAGGAGACGTTACGTCTCATCTAAATCAGCTTAATCGTAAACCAGAGGGGAAAGGATGCACATTTTTTTCGATGTTAGAAGTTATTTCATTCAAAAGCAAATTATCTCTTTTTACTCAAGATTTTGATAGAGAAACATAGATTCACTTTCCAAGCCTGTTGAAACATCGCCAAGAAAATAATTCTGATATTGACATTTACTATTTCAAAACAACACTTTTAAATATTAGGGAAGCTTTTCTCGACACGTTTCAGGAAGTCAGAAACTTCAAAGCGATGAACAGAAGCTAAACAGAAGCTTAACAGAAGCTAAGCTTCTGTTAAAAAACCTCTTAATGCTACTGTAACAGAATTAAGTTTTTCTCCCTTTAATATTGAGCCGGGGATGGCCGAATGGCTACGGCGTTGAACTTTGGTACCAGAATCTGTGGGTTCGAGTCTCACAATCGGCATGGATGTTTGTAGACATTCGGAATCGGCTTTAAGCAGTAGATCCCGGTCTAATTATCTCTCGTGTAGCAAAAAATGACGTAGCGCTCCAAGACCAAACCAAACCCTTTAATACTGACATTAGAAACTTTGAAATGCAGTTACTGGATTTAAAAAACAAAGAAATGTGGAGTTCGAAATTTGAACGTCTTTGTACTGATATAGAAATATTGGAGAGAAACAAATGTGAACTTAGTTCACAGCACAAGTGGTCTGCTTTGAAAGATCTGTAGAAGGAAGATATGATTTTTGATACCTAGAATAGTATTGCTGACTCATATAATCAGCTGGAAAAACTAGTGTTTGCTGTTCTTTCTTATTCGGGTCTACATATTCATACGAACAATCATTTTCAAGAATGAACCTTATCAAGAGTAAATTGAGGAGTCATTTTATTCATGAGAACTTCGAATCGTGCCTAAAATATAAAACAACATACAAACTTGACTTACCCAAACTTTCCAAGGAGATGCGAAGCCATTGTTCATATTAGTGTTTGTCTGTCATTGTCATGATTTAATTTTATGGATACTTTACAATTTAATTTTATCAATAAATAATATCGATATTAAGTATGATATCAAGTTTTATTCAACGTACCTATAGTTTAACTTAAACAAAAAAAAATTTAAGTACAGTTTATTAAGTTAATGTTAGTGAGCCCTGTGGAGTGATAGAAGATATAGTGTTGAGGATTGAGAAAGGTATGTTGAGATGGTTTGGACATACAGAGAGCATGAAGGAAAGGAGATAGACGAAATAAATATACAAGACGACTGTGGATGGAAGAGTTGGAAGGGTCGACTTTAGCGAACGTACCTTATTCAGATTGAGGACGTTTTTAGAAAAGGCCAGCTTTGGAGTATCCTAATTAAATTAATAACAATGCAACTACCTATATAGTTTAAGTTAAAAATATTTGGCTCTCAAAAGATATTTCAGTCGTTGTACTTTTGACATTTGGCTCTGTTGACAAATGAGTTTGCCGACCACTGGTTTGGAGGAATAAGAATCTGTTGTGGAAACAGTGCCGCCTTAAATACAGGAAGAAAGTTTCAAGATAAGTCAGCAAAACTTAGGGGGCACTCTTCCTTTTCGAGATAGTGCCTATGAATATGTAGGCCTAGATGGAGACGGAACATTAACTCAAAAAGAAGATGAAGCAGAAGAGCCTAATATTGAAAGTTCAGACGAAATAAGTAAAGTTCCTTTTCTATGTGATGCGGGTAACTAGCGAACACCCCGGATGGATGCCACGAAAACCGATTTATTAAAACGAGGCAGTGAATTTTTTCATGACCCATCATCGTGGCATGGGCCAATCACTCACTCAATTTGTGTGGGGTGCACGCTTTTAGTTGCACTCCAACCAGTATGACATTTTTCGGCACACTGGAAAATTTTTACAGCTTCTTCTCGTGCTCAACTCTCAGATGGGAAATTTTGACTGCCGTTGTGGGAGTAGCTGTTAAAAGGCTGTCCGATACAAGGTGGAGTGCACAGCAAGCAGCTCTGAAACCAGTCTCTCTATTCTAAAATAAAGGAACTCCCGCTGCAGCCGATGTCAAAAGCTATCTTCTTCGAAACCGCTGGGGGTATAAGGTCGACAGCGATACCAATGGAGGCAGAAAAATGGGGGGACCAAAGTAAGACATGTCTCATCTTCGTCGAACTTTAAGTTTTTTCTTTTATTTTTGTGAGAAAATATTGACATTTTCATCTTCAGATTACGATAACTCGCCAAAAATTGATCGTAGAATTTTGATATTTTTACAATCTAAGACTACAGACATTTATTTCTCTTTCAAACTAGACCTCATTTGTTTAAAACTATTTTAAAACAGACTAATATTTTCATCAAAAAATGAAACACAGTTTTTTAAGAAATATCGTCCCATATGTAGATGTAATATCGATGCTCCTCGAGTTTTTATCTTACAAAGAATATATTTATTTTATCTGGAAGCTGAAAGCTTTCTTATTCATATAAACCTCATTTCAAGTCTGTATCTTAAAATTTCGAATTTTAATTGAATTTTAAAACTGATAATTCAACAGTGATGAAAATCCCTTTGCATAAGGGTTATAACAGTAAATGGATGGAAGCTGTTACATTGCCCGAAAATCACCCCTATAGATCTCGCTATTAGCCTTAACAGAGAGAAGATGTAAACTTCCGGTTTGATTTTGAATCAAACGATATGTATTATAATGGCTATAAAATTTATGCTAAATCACTTAGAGAAAAAAGAAGAAAAGATTTGGAAAGAGTTGGTCCAAAGTATAAGAAACACCAATAAAAAACATACGACCAATTGTCGAAAATCGATGTTTTCAACGTAGTCGGTCACATTAATATCACTTTGCAATAACAAATATATTTTTAGGAGTAATAATTATTAGGGGCCATTTACGAGTAAAATATTCCCGTCTAAGCCTTATTAAGCCTTTTTACGAGTAAGCCTTATTAGGGGCCGAAGCCCCTAGTAATAAAAAATTTTGAAAAAAATGATCGATGCAGTGGAAAAGCTGTGCGACGAGTCTGAAAATCTAGATACAATAGGATCAATGAGCTCAGATTATAATGGCAAATATTTGCGATTTTACGATTTTAGCGTTTCTACGTCTGTGGTCAGGCATTTTGGAGAAAATCAACCACAATCAAACCTGTCTACAAATTGAGGGGATTTCCTTGGACAAGGCTTAAATAAACTAAGAGAATTGGAAATTCTTATTAAGGAAAATAGAAAATCTTTAGTTAGTGATGCTTTGGACTTCGCTTCCCAGAAATGTGAAGAAATGGGAATTAATATTGAAAAGAGAGGCAAAAAAAGATCTTAAAAGATGATGCCGGGAGAAAAAGACTAAAGATGAAGGTTTTTAATCTTTAAAAAAGAAGAACTAAAGAGGTCCATGCTCCATTGTGTAGATAGATTGTATTTGGAACTCCAAACAAGATCCATGGAGTATATTCATAACAGTGGCATAGCGAGGGGGGGAGGGGGGCAAGAGTGTCTAAAATGCCCCTGGCGCAGAGGGGCGCCATAAAGGTATCGTGCCCCCGGGCGCCAGTTATGCTCGCTACTCCACTGATTCATAACAAATTTGAAGTCTTGTAGTCCGTTAATTTCATCAAAGCTCCAGATCAGAAATTGCCAGAACTTATTTCTCATCTATGCGTTAAATTTACGACGGATTTTGTAAGGACGAGGTTTTACCAGAAATAAAGACCAAGACGTCATATGCAAGCTTCAAATATAAATATAGAGGAAGTAAAACAATGGTCATCTCTTCAAGTTTTTCAGTCCATTGTTGGTAGTTCATTTTTCATTGGACTTTCGAGAGTCAGTACCAAACTTATGTTTAGCACTAAAGTTGTTTTTGACGATTTGCATTTCCGTCGCAGCTTGTGAAAGAAGTTTTTCAAAGCTGAAAATCATGAAAACTATTTGCCTGATGGATATTGCTCAATAGTGATCAAAATCAGGCTAAATGATGAGCTAAATAAGGCTAAACGGTTTGGCAATGTTATCCATCGAAAACAAGTTGGCTATGAAAAAAAACTCCCATGAGGCAATTTTACAATTTTCTGATTCTAAACTAAGAAAGAGACAATTTTAAAAGGAGGATTTTACCTATTCAGAATTAATACAGAATAGTGTTTCCCTTAGTGTTGTCTTCACATGAGATTGTGTATAGAAAGATAATAATAATAATAATAATAATAATATATATATATATATATATATATATATATATATATATATATATATATATATATATATATATATATATATATATATATATATATACACATATATATATATATATTGTTGTTGTTGTTGCTTATGCCCCTTGACCGACATGTAACATCAGGTCAAGTCCCGAAGGCTTATGGGCGATGAAGGTGCGGCTCCGGTATTTAAAAGCACCGCAAGGGTTGGAGTCTGACTTGGCTAAATGACTGGTCCTGTAATTTTAAACCGAGTCAAGTGACGAGACCGGAACACTTGACCTCGCACCTCCAAATGTAAATTTGAGCCCTCTATCTATATATCTATCTATGTATCTCTGTCTCTCTCTCTCTCTCTCTCTCTCTATATATATATATATATATATATATATATATATATATATATATATATATATACTGAAGTGCCACTGAATTAGGGATAGCAAAGCCTATGCAAATTGCGTAGCGTAGCGCATCATGTATGCGCAAGTGAGGGCGCTGTGGTAACTGCATATATAGCGCGTACTGTGGTTGTTCTGAATTAGTTGTTGGAATTGCCAGTATGGGTAAACTGCCTGATTTAGACGCCTTCGATCGAGGACAAATCGTAGGTGCGCGACGCATGGGCCATTCAATTTCCGAAATCGTCAGACAGCTAGGATTTTCAAGGTCGACAGTGTCAAGAGTATACCAAGAATACATGGATGGTGGAAAAAAAAACTAGCAATCGGGTAAACTGCAAAGGACAATCAGCGTTGACAGTGCGTGGTGAGAGACGGCTCAGGCGTGTTGTACACAGCCAGCGAAGCCAAACATTAGCTCAAATTACCACCCAGTTTAATGACGGTGCCAGTCGTACAGTCAGTAAACGGACTGTGCAACGCTCGCTTCACCGTATGGCTTTCGGGAGCCGTCGACCAACGAGAGTACCATTGCTCTATACTCGCCATCGGGCTGCACGTCTTGCCTGGGCAAGAGAGCACAGAGACTGGAGTGTAGAGGACTGGAAACGAGTAGCATGGAGTGATGAGTCTTGATTCCGACTACTTAACGCCGACGGGAGGCCTGGAACTGTGCAAGAGCATGGTGGCTCAATCATGGTCTGGGGTGTTTTTTCGTGGCACAGTTTGGGATCTTTGGTGCGTGTACCAACCTCCCTCAATGCAATTCGGTACGTAGAGTTGCTGGGTGATCACCTCCATCCGTTTCTGCTGTTCTGTTATCCGCACGGTAATGGAGTTTTCCAGCAAGACAATTGTACCTCTATCAAGTCCCGGTTGGCTAAAGGCTGGTTGGATGAGCATTCCTCTGACTTCTGTCATGAATTGGCCACCTAGAAGCCCAGACTTAAATCCTATTGAGCATCTTTGGGATGTTTTGGAACAAGGCGTGAAAGGCCATCACACAGCACCAAAGAACCTTAGTGATTTATGGACAGCTTTAGCCAATACTTGGTAAGCCATTCCCGTGGAACGTTTATATATATATATATATATACTAGCATTATTGCCCGGCGTTGCCCGGGTAGATATACAGATATAAAATTTTTCATGCATTCCATCAAAAAAATACTGGGCTGCACCCCCTTCATGTTCATCTTCATCCCCTCTTCATGTTCATCTGCCCAGACAGAATGCGCTTAGCGCGTTTCTACTGAAATGATATACCCAGTATTCTTTTGATGGAAAGGATGAAAAATTTTATATCTATACAGAGGCTGTTCGCGCATTTTTTAGACGATTTTGGTAAGCGGTAACAAAAAATCGTTTGCTGCAAAAGAAATATTTGCAATTATACTATGTTTTTAAAAGTCAAAATTATCGTCTGCGGCTTGAAAGATTTGTTTTTATTCAAAATGGCGTTTTTAACAAAGCAGTGCTTCAAAGTCTACATTTATGCTCTTTCCGAAGAGAAATATGCATACTCCGTTATCCAAAAACGATGTGAGAGTCATGGTTATGTGATATCTAAAGCGTCGATAGGTAATATCGTCAACAAGAAAGGAAAAAACCTTCAAATTGGAGTCTCAAGTGGGACAAAAATTCCAAAGAAGTATCCAAGGAAAAAACGGACATCTTCGACTATTGCAAAGGTACGTTGTTTAATGTTAAAAGAAAATCCCCCTAGTCAAAGGACAGTTGCAAAATCATTAAAATGCTCGGTGTCCACTGTAAACAAAATGATAAACGTTGATTTAAATCTTAAGAAAGGGAAAAAACGCAATGTGCATCGTCTTCTTCCAAATCATATCGCTGAACGCAGGACACGCAGCAGAATTCTATAGGAGAAACACTTATCCAAAGAAAAATGGAAAACAATTGTCAGAATAGATGTTTCATGGGTGTATTTAAATGATTGCAACAAAAAAGGAGTCATTTATTATCATAAAAGGGGAGAAAAAAATTTAACTACATGGTTCAAAGAATCGAAAGAAACTTTTTCTAAGGGATTCATGATTGTTCCTGGTTTTTCTTATAATGGCAAGTTAAAAATAAAGAGAGTGGAAAAAAATGTCAAGATTAACTCCAAATACTATCAGGAACATATTTTATCGCCAATTTTTCTGAATGAAATACCATCGCTTTACCCACAGTGCCATCAATCTGTGAGACTCCATATGGACAAAGCTAGCAGTCACACATCAAAATCCTCTATAAATTTCCTAAAAGAAATGGAACAAAAAACTGGTATCAAGGCCATACCCTTCACTGATATCCCTACTAAATCTCCCGATGTATCACCTATGGATTTTTTTGCTTTCGGACTTTTAAAATCTTCATTATCCAAACGTCGTCCCTAAACCCTTACAGGACTCCGGAAAGCTGTTCAGGAGGAATGGGATAGAATACCTCTTCTGACACTTCAAAAGGCATCATTATCCTGGAAATTGCGGTGTCGAAAGATAGTTCAGAATAAGGGATGTCAAATAGAACATTTAAAACACAAGAATTTTATGTAATTTAGTTTTGTGAATTCAATATACATCGTCTTAAAAATGTGTAAACAGCCTCTGTATAAAGAAATATTAGTTTTTGATGTTTTTCATATTTTTAATTAAAAATTTACCTTTAATTGCGATTGTAATTCGTTATTTTTGTGGAATGTAACAATTTATCTGAAAGTGAATTTTATACCTAGCATACACCTTTCATTTTATAAATATATATTCATTTTGTTTTTGTTCATTTCAATTCTACTCATTCCAGGATAGTGAACTTTTGGAGAAATGGCGAAAAGCCATCCAAAGAAAAGACCAAGTTTTCAGTGTTGGTGACAAGCTGTGTGAGTTGCATTTGGAAGAAAAGTGTGTAGACAAGTCGTATAGTACTACAATGAATGATGGAACAATATTTATTCTTGATAGAGGAAAACCACATTTAAAAGCAGGTTCTATATCAACATTATTCCCTAATTTACCAAAATATCTGTCTGTTACAACAAACATACAAGAGAAAATCTCCAGCTCCTCGTTATTCTTCATTTGAAAAAAGAAAAAAAAAAAGCCTAATATGAGTAAAGATGTTGGATCTCATACAGAAACTGAACACTGGCAAAATTACTATTCTACACTTTTGGGTCATTTAGAGAATAGAGTATCTGATATGTGCAAGAGTATTTGATACGTATCTGATACTCAATAGAGTATCTGAAATGTGCAAAATGGAATTCTAAATATTCTTGTGAGCGACGAATTGTTATGTGTCAGGATTAATCTGTAAAAGTATGTACTGGATATTATTGTTTAAAAATGTTTAAATTGAAAAATAGTTTATGGTTAATTTTAAAATGTTAATTGGTGTAAAATACTGTACTAAGTATAATAGTAAAGGTGTATGTAATAGATATAAAAAGAACAAACTCTTGTCTTCAATTGTTGTGTTGATAATATAATCACAAGTACTTTTTAAAGAGTACACCAGAGGAGACTACGAATGTTTTCGTAAAATTTCTTCTGTAGAAACCCCTCCTCGGTCTGCCCAAACAAATACAGGGTCATCGAAAAAGGTTGGACACATTTCGAAAGCTCATAATTCTAAAATAAAGTGAGGAAAGGTAATAATATTCTTTTCAAACAACTTGGCAAGTGTCCAAGATTTCTAAATGTAACTGGTACTCAAAAGTGACGTTGAACGTTGTGCAGAAGCGATGCGAGGTGGAGGAGGTCCTCGTTCGGCTTTCCGTCAGTGCAATGGCGACCGTTTTCCCGGACAAGATCTGATTCATTTAATTTTTTGCATTTCTTCACTATTAGAATTTCAAAGCCGACTTACCTGACTGATGTAACGGGCTCTTTCGTAGGGAACGGCCGTCAGTGATGCTGAAAATGATGCAGTTTAGTGAGTAGGAAGACGAGATTAATTACATTACCAGGATCTGAGTCATTCTGCGCATGGAGATGCACAATTTGCGTTATTCTGGAGAACCCAAAAAGGAAGATATCTTTTGCATCAGTACTGAAATGGTCTTATTACTGAATTGTTCAAATAATTGAGATTCAGATCAATACTTATGAGAAAGAAAATACTTTAATTACAACATTGAAACAGGAATGAAAAAAATACAAACACACACGAATAATAAAAGACGATTACATAAATTTAAAAACAAAGATTGCTTCGATAATATGAAATAATAATATCAAGTTTTTCTAAACTGGATGATTGAAAAACTCGTCAATATCTGATTATATTTGTTCTTGTGTTATACTTTTATTATCTAAAATCAGCTGACAAATTAACAAATTTCCCCGCGCATTAGTTTACATGTCAAATCTCAAATCCCTGTGATAAGTTATGGGGAATTTACCAAAATGTATATTTAATCAGGGACTATCAATTACATAATCTTAAATTCTACAAAAAAGAACTGAAAAAAAAAAAGAGTGTGTAGCATTTAAAAGTTTACATTAAAAAGTACCAATTTTTTACTTTTTAAATACGTAATTACTTTATACAAAATAAATAGTACTTTTTAAATAATAATTTTTAATAGGCAAAATTTTTTTAATTAAAAGTTTTTTTCCCGATTTATTAAGAAAGGCCTCTATCTTTACTCTTTCGACAAGCAAATATTTTTAAGTTAAAAAGTTTTTGTTGATTTGTTTGTAAATTATTATTACTTTTTTTGCTTTATAGTAAAAATTATTTTATTTTAAAATCTCTCAATGAAATTAATAACCTTTAAAAATTTCCATTGAACGTGATGTCTTCACAATGTCCTTTTCCTCATTTCCTTTGCCGAAACATTATACAACAGCATTAAAAATTACACTGAAATACTTAAAAATTTTTAAAGAAATATTGCTAAGATTTATTTTCACGGAATTGTAGATTATAAAATTATTCATTAACATCGGAAAAGTTCACAAATGGTGGTCAATTTTTTTGGGGGAAAATTTTCATGTACATCATTTTTTGAACTGCTAAACTTCTAACATATCAACTGCTGCGAATTATGTTTTGGCAGACATATTTGTCTAATTTACAAATTATCGAAATGCGTGTATACATTTGGTTGCGTCACGAAAAAAGTACCAATTTTACACAATTTAGAGAACATTTTCTTCAATTTTTATACACCTTTCCAAGTCCCGAGTCATATAATGTAAACGTAAAGAGAAGACATATAATTTTAGACGAAGTCATTCCACAGATTAAAGACATGCCAGAGACTAAAGTAAGCGATCAAAGAATCGTCGTCAAAGAATAAGATATTATTAGTATAACAATAAAATTTGGGATGTTTTCCATTTACAAAAAAGAAAGCTTCGCCTTAATTGCTATTTTGGGTTTTAAAAGTTCGAATGGCAACGATTTTGAAGAGTATAATCAGAATACTTATTTATTATTAATCAGATTACTGTTAAATATGAAAACACATAGGTTTTTCCTGTGACTCAAAGTCAGAGAAATAAATTTGTAATTAAATATAGATAAATTATTGAAGTATATTTTAGACCGACAAACTGTGTTGTCGTCTACAGACCAGACAGGAAATGTTTAAAAAATGCAATTCGGAAGTTGAATACACCTCCCATTGCCGGAGTAGTTCAGTTCATAGAATATTGGCCTTGAAATGAGGAGTTCCGGTCCTGGGATACTAACATTACAAATGCGTTTTTATATCGCTGATAAAATTTATTATTATTATTTTTTTAATGTAATGCATTCAACCAGCAGTCTGCTAAGACGAATTTCTACCATGGATTTTCCGATCGGTAAATTATTTCTTCATCCAGTTTTGCTGTTCTGGCGAAGTAAAGATTCTTTGCAGTAGCAATTGGACACGAGTCTCTACACCTGGGGGCCGATGATCTAGCAACTGAACAACCCTGACCATGTGAGAAACAATCATTTTATCGAATATCATTATTCACTGGCTTCACAAAATAAGCACTTACATGTATAAAACAGTTCAGTGACTGACTGACTGACTGATAGAAAACGCACAGACCAAACCGCTGTATCTAAAGGGCTGAAATTTTGCATGACGATTCTTCTTATAGTGTAAGGGTTCACTTAGAAAGATTTTTGAAAATTTCTTCTTAGATTTTTTAAAATTCAATTTTAAAGTTGTAACCTTTTTAAAGTTTGTATTCAAAAAAATAATCTGAGGGTTGTAAAATTTATATCACGAGAAAGATCATAAAAATGTCTTTAAAATGAAACCTTTTTCGAATCTTTACCTTCATTTTCTGATCTTTGGTGAATTTTTAAACATTAAAATTTAGAATTTAATTTATTAAATGCAGATCACGTGGTTTCTTTTCTTTTTGTGACACTTTAAATTAATTTTGCGTCACGTGAATAATATCGAAATAAATTGACAAATAAATATTTAAATAGGTAAAAGATAAAATTTAACCACTAGACTAATTGAGATTAATTGAAGAAATTAATTGAAATTAGTATGTTTTATGGATATTAAACATACAAATTAATTTCATACATTGACCTTTGTATTTAATTTGAATATTTTCTTCTGCATTATTTTGTCTATAAAAATATCCGTTACGACTTTTTTATAAATATAAATTTGAATAAATAAATATATATATATATATATTTGAATAAATAAATATATATATATATATTTGAATAAATATATATATATATACATATGTGTGTGTGTGTGTGTGTGTATATGTGTGTGTGTGTGTATTGCCTCGTGGAAACTAGGAAAATTGGAAGAGGGTGCCCCAAACCCAAGTTATGCGTATTGGCTCCCTGTCTTAATCGTGCTATGATTAATACTGTTGAAAATTGAAATCTTACCTCGTAAAAATATCATCTGACAATACAATTCAATTTTTCTAGTCAACACAAACAACTCACATTTTTTTCTTGTGGGCTGATAACCTACTAATGAGGCACTTCAGCTCCGAGCACTATATAAGATTTCAGAGCATGAGGTAAAGGCAAATTTTTTACAGGAAGCAAATTTCTGAAATTCGTCAAAATAGAATTTCGAACAACGGTACGGCACATATGTTTTAGAGAAAGAGGGATTGAGCCCAGACCGTTATACCATCTCAATTTATGGACAGCATTTCGGTGGGACTTATCTATCGTATAACGGAAAAGCGCAAAACGACCAGTTTCGACTATCTCAGAATAAGAACGCAAATAGTCGCAAAAGTCGAATATTTCAGAATAGTTCCTATGACTATTTAAAGCGGGAAGAACGTTTAAAGTTCCAACACAAGATTTCAATATAGCCATGCTTGAATCGGTGGAAAAACATTCGACCTCTATCAGACTCAATCCATCGTCATCGTAAATATGTATACTCGCACCGTATGCTATTAAAAATGATGCCATTTCAGGATGTTTGCGCAACCTCCCGAAGGAAGCGTAATACAGGGGACTGGCTTCGGAATTATCCTGCAAATTTAAGTCCGTCTCATGACTATGTAGTACCAGCAACTTCAATATATGCAATGAGACGTCAGGATTCCACTCTGAAAATGCTGTACAAACATGAAGAGGGGACATGCCACGCTTGTTTACGAGGTTTAAGTCGGCTCCAAATTCAAGCAACTTTTTCACGGCATGAACCATACCATATTCCACTGCTAAATGTAACGTGGTGTCGCCAGTATACAGACAAGGCAAAGACAAAATGCGGGGTTCAACCACTTTATCCAGCAGCGCCAATACGGTTTCTTCATGACCTGAGTCCGCAGCCATGTGAATTGCAGTTGCATTATCTTCATCAGCAGCGCTAATATCTGCACCGTTGCGCACCATTTCCTTCACACAGTTTACGTTTTTCTTAGCGGCTGCCAAATGTAGAGGCGTCGAATCGTTGATGAATGGACGGTCATCCTTGGCACCTTTGACGGCCACTGAACAGTTGGCTTCGTCCTCAAACAACACCATCAGGCACTGATAATGATTATTTTCGGCCGCAACATGTGTCGCAGTGACATCGTATGCATCGCTACCGTTCACATCAGCACCACTTTCGATTAAAAACTTCAATATCTGCAATGAGGCATCAGGCTCACACACTGACGATGACGTGCAAAGATGAAGGGGGGACATGCCACGCTTGTTTACGAGGTTTAAGTCGACTCCTAACTCCAGCAACTTTTTCACGGCCTGAACCATACCATGTTTCACTGCTAAATGTAACGGGGTGTCGCCAGTAGACAGACAAGGCAAAGACAAAATGCGGGGTTCAACCGCTTTATCCAGCAGCGCCAATACACATTCTTCATGACCTGAGTCCGCAGCCAAGTAAAGTGCAGTTGCATTATCTTCATCAACAGCGTTAAAATCTGCACCGTGCCGCACCAGTTCCTTCACACAGTTTACGTTTTTCTTAGCGGCTGCCAAATGTAGAGGCGTCGAACCGTTGATGAATGGACGGTCATCCTTGGCACCTTTGACGGCCACTGAACAGTCGGCTCCGGCCTCAAGCAACACCTTCAGGCACTGATAATGATTATTGTCGGCCGCAACATGTGTCGCAGTGACATCGTATTCGCCTCTACCGTTCACATCAGCACCGCTTTCGATTAAAAACTGGGTGCGCTGCAGATCCCCGCGGTATACTGCAATAATGAGAGGCATCATTTTTCTTTCGCACCAGATAAATTGAGGCTCGGCGAATCTCAAGCTATTTAGATAGTCATCGAGAAAAAGTTCTAAAGAATCTCGATTCAATGCCATTTTCTCAGAGGTTGTCCTCTCTACAGTATTGAAATTTCTGATTTCAATACTCACGTATATATATATATTTATGTATAAAAAAGCTTAAGAATCCACTGAACAAGAGTTTTCTTGAGTAACTCTCCACTTCTCGAAAACAGAGGAAATGTACACAATCAGCAAATATTTTCGAGTAAAAGTCTTGAAACCTCCAATATTTCAGTTTTCTCAAGCGATCTCCTCCAAATAAACACAACGAATTATCGCCCTTCTGAAGACAGGCTCAACAAAAAGCTACTAGGCGACTTCTGATTGGCGCGAGAAGCTCCCCCATCCCCCAGTTAAGAAGAAGGAGAAAAACCGCCAAATTGAAAACGGAACATGAAATGCATTTTATGTGCTGGGAAATACTCTCAAAAGAATGAACAATGCGAATGCGTCAGTTTTTCGGAAGCAAGTGATAAAAATATATTCCTTTCTCCTCTAGAGAATGAGGAAAATTTTAGAAATAGCTCAACTTCTTATTGGAAAAGATTTTTGCGAAGACGGATAATCATTAGATCGTATAACTAGTTCTTTTGGTTTAGCCAGGAAAGTTAACGCATGCGCACGCCCGTCCCCTTTCTTTGGTAAATTTCTTATCGTTCTTTGGCTATCCGCTACTCCCTACTCGTAGAAACTGGTTTGGCAAGCTAGCATAATCAATCAGGTGTTACTGAATCCTGTTTGAAATCGGACTGCAGGCTCACCAGATCGAAGGACTAGTCTGTAGAACAGGGGCCCTACATGTACGGTATCCGGCCCGCCATAGTTTATTTTGATTTCATTATATACAATGTAAGTAAATCTTACAAAATAATAATCGGACGTTTTTATTTAACGACCAATTAAGAAACACAAAACTGACATACATAATGAAACTGGACATTTTAACTGTAGTAAATGATGTGAGATTTTTCCGAAAAACGTACAATAAGTGACATACATAGGTAATTTACTAATTAAATGAAACATTACAAAAATGATTAATGAGATTTATGTAGATGTAACTTTTCACTGACAATTGTTTGCAGTTGTGAATCAAGTTTACCAGTGGAAATTATTAGCAGCGACTTGAAGCGCTCTTTAGTTGATTTGGATTTGTAAATATTTTTTTTATATTTCATTTTGAAGAATGTTTTTTAACACAGATAAGTAGTGCCGAAAGCGGAAAAAAAGCCACGAGCAAATTTATGCAACTAATGAAAATGTGTGAGTGGATGACTCTTGTAAAATTCCAGCTAGGATGACTTTAAATATTTTTCTTTAAGAATATCGCTACACTGCAAATCAATCATTTCCATTTGAAGTTCTGGGGCGAGGGTTTCTATATCGGCATTAAAATGATTTTGAGAGATCTTGATATTGTTTGCAATTGCATCAAAATCTGAAAAACGAGACTCAAAATTTATTTTTTAAAGCACCGAAAGCTTCAATTATGAAATCTGCCGGAAATGGAGTCTCAGTTTGCTGACTCAATGTTTGGCATGTATTAAAATTTGGGAAACAGTTTTTGTTCAATTTAGAATCTCTACTCTCAACCCTGCGCAATAGATATCTCACCGGTTAGTCGATAAACGAAAATTTAAATGTAATTCAAAACTACAGTATGTTGGTGTGATGAGCTGGCCAGCTAAGACTTGAACCTTGGGACTTAGTGGAGGAGTCGGCGTGGTGCTTAGGCTAAAAAGTTTGGAGACCCCTGCTCTAGAATATGCAATATATCTTCCACCAAATGCGGCTATTCTCTCAATGGGAAAAGCCTTAAAATATGACGATGTAATATCTGTAAAAAATTTCAAAAGTGATAAAGCAACATACATTTTTATGCTTCAGTTTAGTATATAAATGAAAGCCCGCAATCATAAGTACGAAAGTTTTTGCTGAACATAAAATTTGAATGTCATTTATTCCATGTACAGCTGAAAAAGGTGTTGCATAGCAGTTTCTTATAAAGTCTGTCCTATAGATAAAATTTCAGGACGAAGTTGTAAACTTAAAGAAAGGGAAACCTATTCCCCCAAACAGTAAACCCAATCCATTCATTGATGGAAGTCAAATTCTTCGTGTAGGTGGGCGTCTACATCGCGCAGCTTAGAGCCCCTCAGCCCTGGGCATTTCCTCATTTGGCGCACATTAACATCCATTGTGGAGCCCCAATATTTAGATCTAAATGAAACCAGACTCTCGCGTTTGCACAGCGTTACAAAATTTGTCCAAAAACTTTGAAGTGTCGTCGGTCTTTAGATTATCTAAATAATTGCAACACAGACACAAACGGTATTTCACTAACGATAACATAAGTGCTAACACAATGGTTTTAATCAAAGAAGATAACCTTTCCCCTCAGAATTGGTTGTTAGGAAGAATTCAAGATGTGACCTTGGGTAAAGATGGAAAGGTAAAATCTGTCGTAGTTAAAACTAAAATAGGAATATTTAAAAGACCAGTATCAAAAATCGCTATCTTACCATTCGAAGATAATAAAATTTAAAATGTTCCATTTATTTCCAACAATTATTTGTTATAATTTTATAGTGTATATGGGTCATTCTCTCAGAACTGTACATTTTCCTGTTGTAAAAATGACAAAAATAAATTTAATTTTTTTCTAAATTTATGTATATGATTACATTCTACTTACATATAGTAGTTTAGAATCATTTATGGTTATTCTAAAAAATATTTATAATATAGTTATAACTAAGAATTTTAATATTTTCGCTTAACGGAAGTGAGATGGAATTCAGGAAGGTGATAAGTTTCACAAAAAATATTACTTCAATGAAAAAAAACAGTATGCATATAGTTATATTTAATTTTATTACACATAATACAACTAAAATTTCTGAATTAGAAATAAAAAGTTTAAATAGAGCATTAGTTAATAATGGATATAATTATTTATTTCAAAACTGACATTGAAATAATCAATTGAAATTAACTGATATTGAATTCTTCTAAATTTCTAAATATATATTGTTCCTTTTTGTTGATTGCAGTTTGGGGAAGTACCGAAAGTAACCTTTAATCTTTGGTATTTACTATCCCAGTATCATATACATCAGGAAATTTTTATTTTCCATTTCCACACTTTTTCATAAACTTAATGGTATATTCATTTCTCGCATCTTGCGAAAGAACTGTACCTATGTAAAATTTTACAAATTTTTTACCAGGAAACATTCCAACAGCATAGTTATGCTCATTAATTTTCAGTCTTTGTCTCAGTCAATGTTCGATGAGACGCTTGTTTGTCACCAGTATGCGCTTCTTTGTGGTAGTTTATTTATAGGCTGTAACTGAATAATTCCAATCTCAAAATGTTTACAAAATTCATCAGACCCACATGTGAAACAACTTAATTTTCGGGCATGGATGTTTATAGGATCTTTTCTTGACCATGTTATCTGTCGAATTTCCACTGTCCCTTTAAATTGTGCAAGTTCTTCTGGCAATAATTTATCTATATCATCAATATATTTTCATGGGATTGAAAAAGTTGCAATGTTTTTTATATTTGTTTTAAGGGCTGATATTAGTTTGATAACGGTGTTTAAATTTTCTCCTTATTCCTTATGCTACAAGAGAGTCTGCCGTTCTTTTCAGACAAGCACCTACACCATCTGGAGCACCCTTTCCATGACCACTTTCAGAGTAGTGCCAATTTAATGAGTTAACATACTGTAACTTTGAGGCCAAAAATGTACCAATAAGAAAAAACACCTTTTTGCTTGTGTATTGCGTGTCAAGACCATCTGTATATGTGGGCAGTTTCAAGATTTGGAATCATACTTTTAATTTCATCAATTAATGGTTTCAAATGAGCGCATATAACAAATTTTTAATTGTATAATCTATTTTTCATAATTCAATATATAGCTTACATATTATCAATAAATGATCACTGCACTTAGTTTTTTATTTAGTTTTTAAAGAACCAAATTTCTTCCACTATAAAAACATGATTAATTTAACTGAAAGCTAATGAATAATGTAACTGAATTTAGTTATCACCTCCGAAATTTAATCTCACCTCCATGATAACTGATCCCAGAAAACATTCACGGAAGTGAGATTCACGGAGGTGAGAAACATTATATTTAACACAAAATTTTATTCTAAATATGTCGAATCATAAAACTGAACAATTGCTATTAATAAATGTTCTCTATAACTAAACTTGTGATAGTATTAAAATTATTACTTGAACATATTCTTACCTGTAATAAAGGTTCACGGAGGTTAGATTTATGTGTAACCGTTTACGGATTTCACAATGGACATCAAATAAAACTTACGAGAACAATCATGTTCCGAGTTGCTCTGTTCACCAAAACAAAATGGCTAATTGTGTGTTCTCAGAATACCATGTGCTGAAGACATCACTGTCATTTAGTGCCAGTTTATAACAGCATTCTTGAATACTCACGGAGGTGAAAAAAGTTCTTGAGACAAAACTTTCTACTAATATAATAATTGTTAATTTTAAAATATTAATAAAAAAAATATTTGGAATAACTAATTTTTACTTTCTAAAATTCAGAATTATTAAGTAAAAAGAAATATTTTTTGATATAAAATGAATGAAAGAGGGAAATGTATGACAACATACAGATAAGGACATTTCACGGAGGTGAGGTTTGATATATTATGATCCAAAAAAATCCCTAAATTTATTTATAATAATGTGCAAAAATTTATTAGTTTTAATTAGCCCATTATTATGGTAAATATCAATGAAAAATATTTAAGGCAAATATAACCATAATGATGTATCGTAAAAAAGACATAAAATGTACACTTTCAGGAGAATGACCCATATTATCAATTTTTCATAACAGTTAGCTGGACTGTTATGGTTGCAAATTTCTACTGACCATTTTTAAGCGTATTTAAGTGTAGAAATTGTTCTTTATTATTGTTGTTCAAATTGTATTTGTATTATGTTTTGAAATGTTATTTCAATGTGGGGCGGGATGTTGGCGCCACCTGTCTTCTTCTTTCATGGCGCGTCCTGAGCACCCCCGCAATAAGGGCGCCCTCTGTCGCCCTACTCCATGTACTAGTTAGTCGTTCATAAGCCGCCAAGGCATTTGCAGAACGTCATAGCGCAATCTCTTGTTTCAATAAACGTTGTTATTTTCGTCGAATACAGTCAACTTTCATTTTATTCAGGCGTCTTGCTTGGCACATTCAAGGACCTTCCGGACAACAGATTTAACATGCCCATATCCGGCATAGACACGAATGTATTTTTTGAGTTCGTTGGGATTCGAACCGAGAACTCCCAGTCCGATACCCAACGCGTTTCCACTAGGCTACCTTGGATCCATCCTTAGAAACCTTCAAAGGGATTCTGGTCTGCTTCTTTATTAGGATGAAGCTCATCAAATATAATTACAATATTTATTCAACTTAATTTTCAACGTAAGAAACGCTCATTTAAGTAAAAAAAAATTTTAAATGACAAAACAAATAAATAAACATTGAGATGTTTATCCTGTCTTTTCACTACCAAATGATCAGGGATTGTTTTACTGGGAGGATCTCACTTAACCAGAAATGCTGTGAAGAGTTGTGGAGAAAATTAAAATCTATATTAGTGAAACTCACAGATTAACTTGAAAGACAGCAAGAGAAGTCACTGAAAGTATCAGTTCCTCACACTACTGTATAATTCAGTAGGCAAAATACTCGATCGAAATTCTGAGACCTGTTTTCGAATCCGTATCCTGCAGACGATCCTTATAGAGGCTCGTTGGAAAAAGACCAGTATTAAATCGTTAGAAAGCATACAAAAAATATTAATTGGTAGATAATATTGGCATGATTTATATGATTTACAATAAAAATAATATTAATGAATTTATATGATTCATAATAAAAAGAAAAATTTAAAAACATATGGCTAAATATACACAGTCGAAGTATATATATATATATATATATATATATATATACTTTATATATATATATATATATATATATATATATATATATACTTTATATATATATATATATATATATATATATACTTTATATATATATATATATATATATATATATATATATCTTATATATATATATATATAAAAGAGCTTGTCTGTTTGTTTGTCCGCTATAGAATCATAGACTGTTTCACCCACCGGGACCAAATTTGGCACAGTTAATGTTTTGGTCCCTAGAAACTTAAATCAGGAAGAACGAAATTTGGGGCTCAATTAGTTTCTTTTAAATTAATTTTTTAATGATTTTTGTGCCCTTAAGCGCACGTCTTAAATGTGGAGACAGCCCCTTTACGACAACCCTTCAAATTCGATACGCGGGGTAAAAGCGGGGTGGTTTGAGAGTTGGACTGGGGGTAACGGGGGGGGGGGGAGAGTACGAGGTGTTTATTTTTCTTACGTTTAGTGGAATCGAGCGGCTAAAAAGGTTGAGAATCGCTGCTTTAGACAATTTTAGACAATGGCGTTCAAACTAATAGAACTTAATAAAATTAGGGAAAAAAAAGAAAAGAAAAAAAAAGAAAAATTAAGTTTGGAAGTTTTTGGAAGCCTTCTGTTGGTCAAAATATATTAATTGTTTGAGGATCATAAAATGGAAAGAAATTTAAGAGTTCTACAGGTTTTTTCCCCTAAGTTCGCGAAACAGAGTTAACATACGATATGTATTTGAATTACTTACTCAGTGAAATCATATAAGATAAATCTTTTAGAGTTTTGGGCTTTTTAAGCAGTGGGAGGAAAAGCTCTTTAAACAGAGAAACATAACGACACATAACTTTCATTCCGAACTATTAGTCCATTAGTTATATTAAGGCAGAAGAAAATTAATAAAATTATTTTTAAAGAATGATTGCCCGGGTAGATATACAGATATAAAATTTTTCATGCTTTCCATCAAAAGAAGACTGGGTATATCATTTCAGTAGAAACGCGCTAAGTGCATTCTGTCTGGCTAGATGAACATGAAGAGCGGGGGGTGCAGCCCAGTATTTTTTTGATGGAATGCTTGAAAAATGTTGTATCTATATATCTACCCGGGCAACGCCGGGCAATAATACTAGTATATATATATATATATATATATATATATATATATATATATATATATATATATATATATATATATATATATATATATATATATATATATATATATATATATATATATATATATATATATATATATAATGTGTGTGTGAAATTGCTAAGGTGGAGATAAAATTTATTTAACAATTTACAAAGGAATAAGAGTTGCAGTTTACTATAAATACTTACTACGGTCACTGGCGGCCCTAGGTGGGGGTGGTCCGCCCCAGGCCCCACTTACTAAGGGGGCCCCATGACAGGGGACTTTTTTTAATTCAATGATAACTTTATTGCAAAAAAATTGCATACATTCTTTAAAAAATTTAATCAGACGAGAACGTTACTGTTTTTAGAAAACATCGCGCGTGTGCATATATGGAAAGTGGAAGGTCATCAAGCTTATTGGCCTGCGAATCCTTCTTTTCCTGTTTCGAACCGCGGATAAGTGAGACCTTGGCGCCTGTAAAAGTAGCGTGGTATAGATAGATCAACCGCGGGTAAGAAAAACCGAATGAGACGAGGAATTACTATACGTTTGAGAGGATCGACAAGGTAGTGGGGGAATCATGCTATGCACTTCTGTCCACTCTATCATCGTCTTTGTCTCTTGCTCAGGAACTCCGAGTATGACACCTTCTAAGTGTTTGGTCTATAGCTATTTAATATATTAAAAGCGATATTATACTGTACTTATTATTTTCATAAATACTGTCATGAAGCGTAAACAGCCTAGTGGGGCTCAAAAGGGGAAATTGAAAAAAAGTAGAAGATAAAAGATCAGATCTGATCTCGGGATCAATTTTACACTTCGTCTAATAACAACAACAACAACCTTCCTCTTTCAAAAGCAAAGAAGAGCCCACAAGTCCTGGAGTTGGTTTGGAGGAATAAGAATCTGTTGTGGAAACAGTGCCGCCTTAAACACAGGAAGAAAGTTTCAAGATAAATCAGCAAAACTTAGGGGGCACTCTTCCTTTTCGAGATAGTGCCTATGAATATGTAGGCCTAGATGGAGACGGAAAATTAACTCAAAAAGAAGATGAAGCAGAAGAGCCTATTGAAATTTCAGGCGAAATAAGTAAAGTTCTTCTTTGTGATGCGGGTAACTGGCGAACACCCCTGATAGCGCATACAGATTGGTACAGCGTTCTCTGCATCTGCCAGTGATTTATGTTTTTCTGTACTCTCTACTATGCGGGATCGCCTCCTCTGGCGGTCCATCAAAGAAAGAAAGTGGGGGGTCAGCGGGTCAAATGGTGTCGAGCGGGGTCGGGGGACACACCACATCAAAAGAAATCTTGCGGCGGGAATGGGGGTGGTTCTAAATACCGTGTCTAATGTTACCGTGACTAATGTGATGACAGGAGTCGGGGAGAGAACTCTGTACCAATGTGTATGCACCATGACGGATGCCACGAAAACCGATTTTATAAAACGAGGCAGTGAATTTTTCTATGACCCATCATCCTGGCATGGGCCAATAACTCACTCAATTTGTGTGGGGTGCACGTTTTTAGTTGCACTCCAACCAGTATGACATTTTTCGGCACACTGGAAAATTTTTACAGCTTCTTCTCGTGCTCAACTCTCAGATGGGAAATTTTGACTGCCGTTGTGGGAGTAGCTGTTAAAAGGCTGTCCGATACAAGGTGGAGTGCACAGCAAGCAGCTGTGAAACCAGTCTCTCTATTCTAAAAAAAGGTAACTTCCGCCGCCGCATCTGTCAAAAGCTATCTTCTCCGAAACCGCTGGGGGTATGAGGTCGAGAGCGATACCAATGGAGGCAGAAAAATGGGGGGACCAGAGTAAGACATGTCTCATCTTCGTAGAACTTTAAGTTTTTTTTTATTTCATGTTTTGTGAGAAAATATTGACTTTTTCATCTTCAGATTACGATAACTCGCCAAAAAATGATTGTAGAATTTTGATCTTTTTACAATCTAAGACTACAGACATTTATTTCTCTTTCAAACTAGACCTCATTTGTTTAAAACTATTTTAAAACAGACTAATATTTTCATCAAAAAATGAAACACAGTTTTTTAAGAAATATCGTCCCATATGTAGATGTAATATCGATGCTCCTCGAGTTTATATCTTACAAAGAATATATTTATTTTATCTGGAAGCTGAAAGCTTTCTTATTCATATAAACATTATTTCAAGTCTGTATCTTAAAATTTCGAATTTTAATTGAATTTTAAAGCTGATAATTCAACAGTGATGAAAATCCCTTTGCATAAGTGTTATAACAGTAAATGGATGGAAGCTGTTACATTGCCCGAAAATCACCCCTATAGATCTCGCTATTAGCCTTAACAGAGAGAAGATGTAAACTTCCGGTTTGATTTTGAATCAAACGATATGTATTATAATGGCTAAAAAATTTATTCTGAATCACGTAGAGAAAAAAGAAGAACAGATTAGGAAAGAGTTGGTCCAAAGTGTAAGAAACACCAATAAAAAACATACGACCAATTGTCGAAAATCGATGTTTTCAACGTAGTCGGTCACATTAATATCACTTTGCAATAACAAATATATTTTTAGGAGTAATAATTATTAGGGGCCTTTTACGAGTAAAATATTCCCTTCTAAGCCTTATTAAGCCTTTTTACGAGTAAGCCTTATTAGGGGCCAAGGCTACTAGTAATAAAAAATTTTGAAAAAAATTATCGTGTGAAAAAAGCTGTGCTACGAGTCTGAAAATCTAGATACAATAGGATCAATGAGCTCAGATTATAATGGCAAATATTTGCGATTTTACGATTTTAGCGTTTCTACGTCTGTGGTCAGGCATTTTGGAGAAAATCAACCACAATCAACGCTGTCTACAAATTGAGGGGTTTCCTTGGACAAGGATTAAATAAACTAAGAGAATTGGAAATTTTTATTAAGGAAAATAGAAAATCTTTAGTTAGTGATGCTTTGGACTTCGCTTCCCAGAAATGTGAAGAAATGGCAATTGATATTGAAAAGAGAGGCAAAAAAAGATCTTAAAAGATGATGCCGGGAGAAAAAGGCTAAAGATGAAGGTTTTTAATCTTTTAAAAAGAAGAACTAAAGAGGTCCATGTTCCATTGTCTAGATAGGTTGTATTTGGAATTCCAAACAAGATCCATGGAGTACATTCATAACAGTGGCATAGCGAGGGGGGGAGGGGGGCAAGAGTGTCTAAAGTGCCCCGGGCGCAGAGGGGCGCCATAAAGGTATCGTGCCCCCGGGCGCCAGTTATGCTCGCTACTGATTCATAACAAATTTGAAGTCTTGCAGTCGTATTAATTTGATCAAAGCTCCAGATCAGAAATTGCCAGAACTTATTTCTCATCTACACGTTAAAGTTACGACGAATTTTCTAAGGACGAGGTTTTACCAGAAATAAAGACCAAGACGTCATATGCAAGCTTCAAATATAAATATAGAGGAAGTAAAACAATGGTCATCTCTTCAAGTTTTTCATTCCATTGTTGGTAGTTCATTTTTCATTGGACTTTCGAGATTCAGTACCAAACTTATGTTTAGCACTAAAGTTGTTTTTGACGATTTGCATTTCCGTCGCAGCTTGTGAAAGAAGTTTTTCAAAGCTGAAAATCATGAAAACTATTTGCCTGATGGATATTGCTCAATAGTGAGGAAAATCAGGCTAAATGATGACTAAATAAGGCTAAACGGTTTGGCAATGTTATCCATCGAAAACAAGTTGGCTATGAAAAAAAACTCCCAGGAGGCAATTTTACAATTTTCTGATTCAAAAGTAAGAAAGAGACAATTTTAAAAGGAGGATTTTACCTATTCAGAATTAATACAGAATCGTGTTTCCCTTAGTTTTGTCTTCACATGAGATTGTGTATAGAAAAATAATAATAATAATAATAATAATAATATATATATATATATATAGATATATATATTGTTGTTGTTGTTGCTTTTGCCCCTTGACCGACATGTAACATCAGGTCAAGTCCCGAAGGCTTATGGGCGATGAAGGTGCGGCTCCGGTATTTAAAAGCACCGCAAGGGTCGGAGTCTGACTTGGCTAAATAACTGGTCCTGTAATTTTAAACCGAGTCAAGTGACGAGACCGGAACACTTGACCCCGCACCTCCAAATGTAAATTTTAGCCCTCTATCTGTTTATCTATCTATGTATCTCTCTCTCTCTCTCTCTCTCTCTCTCTCTATATATATATATATATATATATATATATATATATATATATATACTGAAGTGCCACTGAATTAGGGATAGCAAAGCCTATGCAAATTGCGTAGCGTAGCGCATCATGTATGCGCAAGTGAGGGCGCTGTGGTAACTGCACATATAGCGCGTACTGTGGTTGTTCTGAATTAGTTGTTGGAATTTCCAGTATGGGTAAACTGCCTGATTTAGACACCTTCGATCGCGGACAAATCATAGGTGCGCGACGCATGGGCCATTCAATTTCCGAAATCGTCAGGCAGCTAGGATTTTCAAGGTCGACAGTGTCAAGAGTTTACCAAGAATACATGGATGGTGGAAAAAAAACTAGCAATCGGGTAAACTGCAAAGGACAATCAGCTTTGACAGTGCGTGGTGAGAGACGGCTCAGGCGTGTTGTACATAGCCAGCGAAGCCAAGCATTAGCTCAAATTACATCCCAGTTTAATGATGGTGCCAGTCGTACAGTCAGTAAACGGACTGTGCAACGCTCGCTTCACCGTATGGGTTTCGGGAGCCGTCGACCAACGAGAGTACCAGTGCTCTATACTCGCCGTCGGGCTGCACGTCTTGCCTGGACAAGAGAGCACAGAGACTGGAGTGTAGAGGACTGGAAACGAGTAGCATGGAGTGATGAGTCTCGATTCCGACTACGTAACGCCGACGGGAGGCTGAGAATATGGCGTCAGGCTCATGAAGCCATGGATCCTGCATGCCTGGCTGGAACTGTACAAGAGCATGGTGCCTCAATCTTGGTCTGGGGTGTTTTTTCGTGGCACAGTTTGGGATCTTTGGTGCGTGTACCAACCTCCCTCAATGCAATTCGGTACGTAGAGTTGCTGGGTGATCACCTCCATCCGTTTCTGCTGTTCTGTTATCCGCACGGTAGTGGAGTTTTCCAGCAAGACAATTGTACCTCTATCAAGTCCCGGTTGGCTAAAGGCTGGTTGGATGAGCATTCCTCTGACTTCTCTGTCATGAATTGGCCACCTAGAAGCCCAGACTTAAATCCTATTGAGCATCTTTGGGATGTTTTGGAACAAGGCGTGAAAGGCCATCACACAGCACCAAAGAACCTTACTGATTAATGGACAGCTTTAGCCAATACTTGGCAAGCCATTCCCGTGGAACGTTTCCAGAAACTTGTTGAATCTATGCCTCAACTCGTTGCTAGGTAGGTATCCCAAATTCAGTGTATATATATATATATATATATATATATATATATATATATATATATATATACTAGCATTATTGCCCGGCGTTGCCCGGGTAGATATACAGATATAAAATTTTTCATGCATTCCATCAAAAAAATACCTGGCTGCACCCCCTTCATGTTCATCTTCATCCCCTCTTCATGTTCATCTGGCCAGACAGAATGCGCTTAGCGCGTTTCTACTGAAATGATATACCCAGTATTCTTTTGTTGGAAAGGATGAAAATTTTTTATATCTATACAGAGGCTGTTCGTGCATTTTTTAGACGATTTTGGTAAGCGGTAACAAAAAATCGTTTGCTGCAAAAGAAATAATTGCAATTGTACTATGTTTTTAAAAGTCAAAATTATCCTCTGTGGCTTGAAAGATTTGTATTTATTCAAAATGGCGTTTTTAACAAAGTGTGGTTCGAAGTCTACATTTATGCTCTTTCCGAAGAGAAATATGCATACTCCGTTATCCAAAAACGATGTGAGAGTCATGGTTATGTGATATCTAAAGCGTCGATAGGTAATATCATCAACAAGAAAGGAAAAAACCTTCAAATTGGAGTCTCAAGTGGGACAAAAATTCCAAAGAAGTATCCAAGAAAAAAACGGACATCTTCGACTATTGCAAAGGTACGTTGTTTAATGTTAAAAGAAAATCCCCCTAGTCAAAGGACAGTTGCAAAATCATTAAAATGCTCGGTGTCCACTGTAAACAAAATGATAAACGTTGATTTAAATCTTAAGAAAGCGAAAAAACGCAATGTGCATCGTCTTCTTCCAAATCATATCGCTGAACGCGGGACACGCAGCAGAATTCTATATGAGAAACACTTATCCAAAGAAAAATGGAAAACAATTGTCAGAATAGATGTTTCATGGGTGTATTTAAATGATTGCAACAAAAAAAGAGTCATTTATTATCATAAAAGGGGAGAAAAAAATTTAAGTACATGGTTCAAAGAATCGAAAGAAACTTTTTCTAAGGGATTCATGATTGTTGCTGGTTTTTCTTATAATGGCAAGTTAAAAATAAAGAGAGTGGAAAAAAATGTCAAGATTAACTCCAAATACTATCAGGAACATATTTTATCGCCAATTTTTCTGAATGAAATACCATCGCTTTACCCACAGTGCCATCAATCTGTGAGACTCCATCTGGACAAAGCTAGCAGTCACACATCAAAATCCTCTGTAAATTTCCTAAAAGAAATGGAACAAAAAACTGGTATCAAGGCCTTCACTGATATCTCTACTAAATCTCCCGATGTATCATCTATGGATTTTTGTGCTTTCGGACTTTTAAAATCTGCATTATTCAAACGTCGTCCCTAAACCCTTACAGGACTCCGGAAAGCTGTTCAGGAGGAATGGGGTAGAATACCTCTTCTGACACCTTAAAAGGCATTATTATCCTGGAAATTGCGGTGTCGAAAGATAGTTCAAAATAAGGGATGTCAAATAGAACATTTAAAACACAAGAATTTTATGTAATTTAGTTTTGTGAATTCAATATACATCGTCTGAAAAATGTGTGAACAGCCTCTGTATAACGAAATATTAGTTTTTGATGTTTTTCATATTTTTAAGTAAAATTTTACCTTTAATTGCGATTGCAATTCATTTGATATTTTTGTGGAATGTAACAATTTATCTGAGAGTGAATTTTATACCTAGCATACACCTTTCATTTTATAAATATATATTCATTTTGTTTTTGTTCATTTCAATTCTACTCATTCCAGGATAGTAAACTTTTGGAGAAATGGCGAAAAGCCATCCCCAGAAAAGACCAAGTTTTCAGTGTTGGTGACAAGCTGTGTGAGTTGCATTTTGAAGAAAAGTGTGTAGAAAAGTCGTATACTACTACAATCAATGATGGAACAATATTTATTCTTGATAGAGGTAAACCACATTTAAAAGCAGGTTCTATATCAACATTTTTCCCTAATTTACCAAAATATCTGTCTGTTACAACAAACATACAAGAGAAAATCTCCAGCTCCTCGTTATTCTTCATTTGAAAAAAGAAAAAAAAAAGCCTAATATGAGTAAAGATGTTGGATCTCATACAGAAACTGAACACTGGTAAAATTACTATTCTACACTTTTGGGTCATTTAGAGAATAGAGTATCTGATATGTGCAAGAGTATTTGATACGTATCTGATACTCAATAGAGTATCTGAAATGTGCAAAATGGAATTCTAAATATTCTTGTGAGCGACGAATTGTTATGTGTCAGGATTAATCTGTAAAAGTATGTACAGGATATTATTGTTTAAAAATGTTTAAATTGAAAATAGTTTATGGTTAATTTTAAAATGTTAATTGGTGTAAAATACTGTACTAAGTATAATAGTAAAGGTGTATGTAATAGATATAAAAAGAACAAACTCTTATCTTCAATTGTTGTGCTGATAATATAATCACAAGTACATTTTACAGTGTACACCAGAGGAGACTACGAATGTTTTCGTAAAATTTCTTAGGTAGAAACCCCTCCTCGGTCTACCCAAACAAATACAGGGTCATCGAATAAGGTTAGACACATTTCGAAAGCTCATAATTCTAAAATAAAGTGAGCAAACGTAATGATATTCTTTTCAAACAACTTGGCAAGTGTCCAAGATTTCAAAATGTAAATGGTACTCAAAAGTGTTGTTGAACGTTGTGCAGAAGCGATGCGAGGTGGAAGAGGTCCTCGTTCGGCTTTCCGTCAGTGAAATGGCGACCGTTTTCCCGGACAAGATCTGATTCATTTAATTTTTTGCATTTCTTCACTATTAGAATTTCAAAGCCGACTTACCTGACTGATGTAACGGGCTCTTTCGTAGGGAACGGCCGTCAGAAAATGCTGAAAGTGATGCAGTTTAGTGAGTAGGAAGACTAGATTAATTACGTTACCAGGATCTGAATCATTCTGCGCATGGAGATGCACAATTTGCGTTATTATGGAGAACCCAAAAAGGAAGATATCTTTTGCATCAGTACTGAAATGGTCTTATTACTGAATTGTTCAAATAATTGAGATTCAGATCAATACTTATGAGAAAGAAAATACTTTAATTAGAACATTGAAACAGGAATGAAAAAAATACAAGCACACACGAATAATAAAAGACGATTACATAAATTTAAAAAAAAAGATTGCTTCGATAATATGAAATAACAATATCAAGTTTTTCTAAAGAGGATGATTGAAAAAGTCTTCAATATCTGATTATATTTTTTCTTGTGTTATACTTTTATTGCCTAAAATAAGCTGTCAAATTAAAGGAAGGCGCATTAGTTTACATGTCAGATCTCAAATAGCTGTGATAAGTTATGGGGAATTTACCAAAATGTATATTTAATCAGGGATTGTCAATTACATAATCTTAAATTCTACAAAAAAAAAACTGAAAAAAAAAAAAAGAGTGTGTAGCATTTAAAAGTTTACATTAAAAAGTACCAATTATTTACTTTTTAAATACGTAATTACTTTATACAAAATAAATAGTACTTTTTAAATAATAATTTTTAATAGGCAATATTTTTTTAATTAAAAGTTTTTTTCCCGATTTATTAACAAAGGATATTTTTACTCTTTCGACAAGCAAATATTTTTAAGTTAAAAAGTTTTTATTTATTTTTTTTTAATTATTATTACTTTTTTTGCTTTATAGTAAAAATTATTTTATTTTATAATCTCTCAACGAAATTAATAACCTTTAAAAATTTCCATTGAACGTGATGTCTTCACAATGCACTTTTCTTAATTTCCTTTGCCGAAACATCATACAACAGCATTAAAAATTTCACTGAAATACTTAAAAATTTTTAAAGAAATATTGCTAAGATTTATTTTTACGGAATTGTAGATTATAAAATTATTCAGTAACATCGGCAAAGTTCACAAATGGTGGTCAATTTTTTTGGGGGGAAAATTTTCTTGTACATTATTTTTTGAACTGCTAACTTCTAACATATCAACTGCTGCGAAAATATGTTTCGGCAGACATATCTGTCTAATTTACAAATTATCGAAATGCGTGTATACATTTGGTTGCGTCACGAAAAAAGTACCAATTTTAAACAATTTAGAGAACATTTTCTTCAATTTTTATACACCTTTCCAAGTCACAAGTCATATAATGTAAACGTAAAGAGAAGACATATAATTTTAGACGAAGTCATTCCACAGATTAAAGACATGCCAGAGACTAAAGTAAGCGATCAAAGAATCGTCGTCAAAGAATAAGATATTATTAGTATAACAATAAAATTTGGGATGTTTTCCATTTACAAAAAGAAAGCTTCGCCTTAATTGCTATTTTGGGTTTAAAAAGTTCGAATGGCAACGATTTTGAAGAGTATAATCAGAATACTTATTTATTATTAATCAGATTACTGTTAAATATGAAAACACATAGGTTTTTCCTGTGACTCAAAGTCTGAGAAATAAATTTATAATTAAATATAGATAAATTATTGAAATATATTTTAGACCGACAAACTGTGTTGTCGTCTACAGACCAGACAGGAAATGTTTATAAAATGTAATTCGGAAGTTGAATACACCTCCCATTGCCGGAGTAGTTCAGTTCATAGAATATTGGCCTTGAAATGAGGAGTTCCTGTCCTATGATACTAACATTACAAATGCGTTTTTATATCGCTAATAATATTTATTATTATTTTTTTAATGTAATACATTCAACTGCGCACCAGCAGTCTGCTAGGACGGATTTCTACCATGGATTTTCTGATCGGTAAATTATTTCTTCATCCAGTTTTGCTGTTCTGGCGAAGTAAAGATTCTTTGAAGTAGCAATTGGACACGAGTCTCTACACCTGGGGGCCGATGATCTAGCAACTGAACAACCCTGACCAAGTGAGAAACAATCATTTTATCGAATATCATTATTCACTGGCTTCACAAAATAAGCACTTACATGTATAAAACAATTCAGTTCAGTGACTGACTCCCTAATAGAAAGCGCACTGACCAAACCGCTGTATCTGAAGGGCTGAAATTTTGCATGGCGATTCTACTTATAGTGTAAGAGTTCACTAAGAAAGATTTTTGAAAATTTCTTCTTAGATTTTTTAAAATTCAATTTTAAAGCTGTTGTTGTAACCTTTTTAAAGTTTGCATTTCAAAAAATAATCTGAGGGTTGTAAAATTTATATCACGAGAAAGATCATAAAATTGTCTTTAAAATGAAACCTTTTTCGAAACTTTACCTCCATTTTCTGGTCTTTGGAGATTTTTTAAACATTAAGTTTTAGAATTTAATTTATTAAATGCTGATCATGTGGTTTCTTTCCTTTTTGTGACACTATAAATTAATTTTGCGTCACGTGCATAATATCGAAATAAATTGACAAATAAATATTAAAATACGGTAAAAGATAAAATTTAACCACTACACTAATTGAGATGGAAGTGTTTTAAGAATTTAATTGAAAATAGTATGTTTCATGGATATTAAACATAGAAATTAATTTCATACATTGACCTTTGTATTTAATTTGAATATTTTCTTATACATTATTTTGTCTATAAAAATATCCGTTACGACTTTTTTTATAAATATAAATATAAATAAATAAATAAATAAATAAATATATATATATATATATATATATATATATATATATATATATATATATATATATATATATATATATATATATATATATATATATATATATATATATATATATATTCGTGTGTGTGTGTATGTATTGCCTTGTGGAAACTAGAAAAAGTGGCAGAGGGTGACTGAAACCCAAGTTATGCGTATTGCCTCCCTGTCTTAATCATGCTATAATTTATACTGTTGAAAATTGAAATCTTACCTCGCAAAAATATCATCTGACAATACAATTCAATTTTTCTAGTCAACACAAACAACTCAGATTTTTTTCTTGTGGGCTGATAACCTACTAATGAGACATTTCAGCTCCGAGCACTATGTAAGATTTAAGAGCATGAGGTAAAGGCAAATTTTTTACATGATGCAAATTTCTGTAATTCGTCAAAATAGAATTTCGAACAACGGTACGGCACATATGTTTTAGAGAAAGAGGGATTGAGCACAGACCGTTATACCATCTAAATTTATGGACAGCATTTCGGTGGGACTTATCTATCGTATAACGGAAAAACGCTAAACGACCACTTTCGAATCTCTCATTAAAAGAATGCATAAGATTTTCATCGAAGTCGGATAGGGCAGAAAAGATCCCATGACTATTTAAGGCGGTAAGAACGTTTAAAGTTCCAACACAAGATTTCAATATAGCCATGCTTGAATCGGTGGAAAAACATTCGACCTGTATCAGGCTCAATCCATCGTCATCGTAAATATCTATACTCGCACCGTATGCTATCAAAAATGATGCCATTTCAGGATGTTTGCGCAACCCCCCGAAGGAAGCGTAATACAGGGGACTGGCTTCGTTATTATCCAGCAAATTCAAGTCCGTGTCATGACTATGTAGTACCAGAAACTTCAATATCTGCAATGAGACGTCAGGATCACACTCTGACAATCCTGTACAAACATGAAGAGGGGACATGCCACGCTTGTTTACGAGGCTTAAGTCGGCTCCAAATTCAAGCAACTTTTTCACGGCATGAACCATACCATATTCCACTGCTAAATGTAACGGGGTGTCGCCAGTAGACAGACAAGGAATAGACAAAATGCGGGGTTCAACCGCTTTATCCAGCAGCGCCAATACGCATTCTTCATGACCTGATTCCGCAGCCAAGTAAAGTGCAGTTGCATTATCTTCATCAACAGCGTTAAAATCTGCACCGTGCCGCACGAGTTCCTTCACACAGTTTACGTTTTTCTTAGCTGCTGCCAAATGTAGAGGCGTCGAACCGTTGATGAATGGACGGTCATTCTTGGCACCTTTGACGGCCACTGAACAGTCGGCTCCGGCCTCAAGCAACACCTTCAGACACTGATAATGATTATTGTCGGCCGCAACATGTGTCGCAGTGACATCGTATTCGCCTCTACCGTTCACATCAGCACCGCTTTCGATTAAAAACTGGGTGCGCTGCAGATCCCCGCGGTACACTGCAATAATGAGAGGCGTCATTTTTCTTTCGCACCAGATAAATTGAGGCTCGGCGCATCTCAAGCTATTTAGATAGTCATCGAGAAAAAATTCTAAAGAATCTTGATTCAATGCCATTTTCTCAGAGGTTGTCCTCTCTACAGTATTGAAATTTCTGATTTCAATACTCACGTATATATATATATATTTATGTATAAAAAAGCTTAAGAATCCACTTAACAAGAGTTTTCTTGAGTAACTCTCCACTTCTCGAAAACAGAGGAAATGTACACAATCAGCAAATATTTTCGAGTAAAAGTTTTGTAACCTCCAATATTTCCGTTTTCTCAAGCGATCTCCTCCAAATAAACACAACGAATTCTCGCCCTTCTGAAGACAGGCTCAACAAAAAGCTACTAGGCGACTTCTGATTGGCGCGAGAAGCTCCCCCATCCCCCAGCTAAGAAAAAGGAAAATAACCGCCAAATTGAAAACGGAACATGAAATGCATTTTATGTGCTGGGAAATACTCTCAAAAGAATGAACACTGCGAATGCGTCAGTTTTTCGGAAGTGAGTGATAAAAATATATTCCTTTCTCCTCTAGAAAATGAGGAAAATTTTAGAAATAGCTGAATTTCTTATTGGAAAAGATTTTTGCGAAGACGGATAATCATTAGATAGTATAACTAGATCTTTTAGTTTAGCCAGGAAAGTTAACGCATGCGCACTCCTGTCCCCTTTCTTTGGGAAATTTCTTATCGTTCTTTGGCTATCCGCTTCTCCCTAGGCGTAAAAACTGGTTTGGCAAGCTAGCATAATCAATCAGGTATTACTGAATCCTGTTTGAAATCGGACTGCAGGCTCACCAAATCGAAGGACTAGTCTCTAGAACAGGGGTCCTACATGTACGGTATCCGGCCCGCCATAGTTTATTTTGATTTCATTATATACAATGTAAGTAAATCTTACAAAATAATAATCGGACGTTTTTATTTAACGACCAATTAAGAAACACAAAACTGACATACATAATGAAAATGAACATTTTAACTGAATTAAATGCCGTGAGATTTATCCGAAAAACTTACAATAAGTGACATACATAGGTAATTTACTTAATGAAATGAAATATTACAATAATGATTAATGAGATTTATGTAGATGTAACTTTTCACTGACAATTGTTTGCAGTTGTGAATCAAGTTTACCAGTGGAAATTATCTGCAGCGACTTGAAGTGCTCTTTAGTTGATTTGGATTTGTAAATATTTTTTTTTTTATATTTCATTTTGAAGAATGTTTTTTAACACAGATAAGTAGTGCCGAAAGCGAAGAAAAAAGCCACGGGCAAATTTATGCAACTAATGAAAATGTGTGAGTGGATGACTCTTGTAAAATTCCAGCTAGGGTTACATTAAATATTTTTCTTTAAGAATATCGCTACACTGCAAATCAATCATTTCCATTTGAAGTTCTGGGGCGAGGGTTTCTATATCGGCATTAAAATGATTTTGAGAGATCTTGATATTGTTTGCATTTGCATCAAAATCTGAAAAACGAGACTCAAAATTTATTTTTTAAAGCACCGAAAGCTTCAATTATGAAATCTGCCGGAAATGGAGTCTCAGTTTGCTGACTCAATGTTTGGCATGTATTAAAATTTGGGAAACAGTTTTTGTTCAATTTAGAATCTCTACTCTCAACCCTGCGCCATAGATATCTCACTCACCGGTTAGTCCCGAAACGAAAATTTAAATGTAATTCAAAACTACAGTATGTTGGTGCAATGAGCTGGCCAGCTAGGACTTGAACCTTGGGACTTGGTGGAGGAGTCGGCGTGACGTCTGTGAAGTTGGCCCCCCGACATTGAGATATCCAAATTTTGAAAACGCCATTCGTTTGAGCGTCGTTTGAGCGTGTTTGAGCGCCAAAAATTTTCGTTTGAGCGCAATTTTTAAAAAAGTTATGAGCATTTCATTTTTTGGCGGGAAAAACACCTAGCCCCCCCCGACATTGAGATATTTAAATTTTGAAAACGGCATTCGTTTGAGCGTCGTTTGAGCGTGTTTGAGCGCCAAAAATTTTCGTTTGAGCGCAATTTTTAAAAAAGTTATGAGCATTTCATTTTTTGGCGGGATAAACACCTAGCCCCCCCCACATTGAGATATTTAAATTTTGAAAACAGCATTCGTTTGAGCGTCGTTTGAGCGTGTTTGAGCGCCAAAAATTTTCGTTTGAGCGCAATTTTAAAAAAAGTTATGAGCATTTCATTTTTTGGCGGGAAAAACACCTAGCCCCCCCGACATTGAGATATTTAAATTTTGAAAACAGCATTCGTTTGAGCGTCGTTTGAGCGTGTTTGAGCGCCAAAAATTTTCGTTTGAGCGCAATTTTTAAAAGAGTTATGAGCATTTCTTTTTTTGGCGGGAAAAACACCTAGCCCTCCCCTCCCCTCACATTGAGATATTCAGAGAACGGGAAAAACAGAGCGGCATGAAATTTCGTGTCGGGGAAATGGCGAAAAAAGGGGGGGGAAAATTAGGTGTCTGCGAAACGGAAGGGACACCTCCAAATATGGCGGGTCCCATGGATAAGACATTGAAAGAGGCGCCAAAATGAGGCAGAGTAAAAATACGAAATTATCAACAAATAACGATAAAATATAATAGTAACTAATAATAGCAAATAGTTTCAAACTAGTTGATATAGTTTAGGCAGGCCTCAGACAACAGTGTTTAATGCATTTATGAAATTTTTCAATACATTCAAAAATCCATTGATTCGTTCTTAATATTTCTTATACTTTAAAAAAGATGAACTTGAAAGAAAGTTTTCGTATCTCTGTCCTGTATATATTTACTTACCTTTTTCTCTTTCCCTATATATATACCTAAAACTAAATACCCGTGCTTCACAACAGAATACATTACTACCACCAATCATGTAATCGGGTTCCATTAATTTAAATTAACTTCAGTAGTAAAGTGTTGTCATTTCTTTTGAGGAGTTAACCCTATAATTTAATGACGATCCAACATTAAATAAGGGTTTTTAGATTTATATTTATTTCTTAATTTTGGGAGCCTTATGACCCTTCTGGATTTTTTAGCTTTCTTAGTACCTAGGGCCTAAGATATATTCAAATTTTGAGAACGGCATTCATTTGAGCGGGTTTGAGCGCCAAAAATTTTCGTTTGAGTGCCATTTGTAAAAGAGTTACGAGCATTTTAATTTTTAGCGGGCAGAAACTCCTAGCCCCCCCCCCCCCCCAACATTGAGATATTCGATTTTTGAAAACGGCATTCGTTTGAGCGTGTTTGAGCTATATTTGCTGTCAACATAATCTTAAAATTGGAAACGTTTTAACGATCAACTAACTATTGGAACCATTTGTTTTTAATTACCTGACTTCAATGTGGAATATTTTAATTACCCAGTGGCGTAGCGAGAGGGGGGCAAGGTGGTCTATCATGCCCCGGGCGCCACTTGCAGAGGGGCGCCAAATGCAACCTAAGACCATTGGACCCTTTGGTCCCCAAGACCACGAGGGGCGCCAAAAAGGTAATGTGCCCCGGGCGCCAGTTATGCTCGCTACGCCACTGTAATTACCATATTTAACTTTTTACGATAATTCTTGATATGCAACTTATGCAAACTCTTAATAATTCTATCATAATGTTAATCTTTTGCTCCGTTCTATACGAGAAACAAAACATTTTATTTATTGTATATTATAATTCTGAAATTGGGATTCTTAATGCAGTTATATTTTGTTGTAGTATTCAAGTGTGCATCAAGTTTTATACTAAATTTTTGTAAATACATATTTTGAGTGTCACGGCAATCACAGTTTTATTTTTCTAATCATTTATGTGCGTATAGCACTTTCATAATGTGTTTATAAAGTAGAGATGGTTACGATTATTGTTTTTGTGTTTTAAGCAATTTATTTATGTATATATATTCAGAATTGGTTATGAGGAATTTTGTAAATTGATACATTTCAGCACTGCTGATAGTCAGTCATTTTGGTTCAAAAGTGGCTAATTTATTTTACATTAATCATCTTCTATCTTAAATTGTAATATTTTTATATTTATATATTTTAGGTAAATAAAGTTAATATTTTGATATTTGTATAGTTTAGATTCATAAATCTAATAGTTCGATATGTATATATATCGAAGGAAAAAATATAATTTTAAAATCCAAAATATACCATAAGATTTCTGGTCAAACATTGTATAAGATAACTATGTGAGTGCAATCAGTTGCTAAATAAAAATAGTCGATATAAGAAAAGAAATGTATTCAACAGAATATTGCGATAAACTTACCGGCGTTTATATAGTGTTTAGAAAAGGTACAGTTAACTAGTTTATAGTGGATGCACTTCCGCTCTCCCTAACAATAACATTTAAGAAATATTTTTTAAAAAATCTACACTTTTAGTATGTGAAAAGGGACCCTCAAAATTAAACACGGACTTACTGATCACTGTATCTCTGGAACCATAAGACCTAAGAAGCTGAAATTTTGCATAGTGGCTCATCTAAAGCCCTAGGTACTAAGAAAGCTAAAAAATCCAGAAGGGCCATAAGGCCCCCAAAATTAAGAAATAAATATAAATCTAAAAACCCTTATTTAATGTTGGATCGTCATTAAATTATAGGGTTAACTCCTCAAAAGAAATGACAACACTTTACTACTGAAGTTAATTTAAATTAATGGAACCCGATTATATGATTGGTGGTAGTAATGTATTCTGTTGTGAAGCACGGGTATTTAGTTTTAGGTATATATATAGGGAAAAAGAAAAAGGTAAGTAAATATATACAGGACAGAGATACGAAAACTTTCTTTCAAGTTCATCTTTTTTAAAGTATAAGAAATATTGAGAACGAATCAATGGATTTTTGAATGTATTGAAAAATTTCATAAATGCATTAAACACTGTTGTCTGAGGCCTAAACTATATCAACAAGTTTGAAACTATTTGCTATTATTAGTTACTATTATATTTTATCGTTATTTGTTGATAATTTCGTATTTTTACTCTGCCTCATTTTGGCGCCTCTTTCAATGTCTTATCCATGGGACCCGCCATATTTGGAGGTGTCCCTTCCGTTTCGCAGACACCTAATTTCCCCCCCCCTTTTTTTCGCCATTTCCCCGACACGAAATTTCATGCCGCTCTGTTTTTCCCGTTCTCTGAATATCTCAATGTGAGGGGAGGGGAGGGCTAGGTGTTTTTCCCGCCAAAAAATGAAATGCTCATAACTTTTTTAAAAATTGCGCTCAAACGAAAATTTTTGGCGCTCATACACGCTGAAACGACGCTCAAACGAATGCCGTTTTCAAAATTTAAATATCTCTATGTCGGGGGGGCTAGGTGTTTTTCCCGCCAAAAAATGAAATGCTCATAACTTTTTTAAAAATTGCGCTCAAACGAAAATTTTTGGCGCTCAAACGACGCTCAAACGAATACCGTTTTCAAAATTTAAATATCTCAATGTCGGGGGGGCTAGGTGTTTTTCCCGCCAAAAAATGAAATGCTCATAACTTTTTTAAAAATTGCGCTCAAACGAAAATTTTTGGCGCTCAAACACGCTCAAACGAATGCCGTTTTTAAAATTTGGATATCTCAATGTCGAGGGGCCAACTTCACAGACGTGTCGGCGTGGTGCTTAGGCTAAAAAGTTTGGAGACCCCTGCTCTAGAATATGCAATATATCTTCCACCATATGCGGCTATTCTCTCAATGGGAAAAACCTTAAAATATGACGATGTAATATCTGTAAAAAATTTCAAAAGTAATAAAGCAACATACATCTTTATGCTTCAGTTTAGTATATAAATGAAAGCCCGCAATCATAAGTACGAAAGTTTCTGCTGAACATAAAATTTGAATGCCATTTATTCCATGTACAGCTGAAAAAGGTGTTGCATAGCAGTTTCTTATAAAGTCTGTCCTATAGATAAAATTTCAGGACGAAGTTGTAAACTTAAAGAAAGGGAAACCTATTCCCCCAAACAGTAAACCCAATCGATTTATTGATGGAAGTCAAATTCTTCGTGTAGGTGGGCGTCTTCATCGCGCAGCTTAGAGCACCTCAGCCCTGGGCATTTCCTCATTTGGCGCACATTAACATAGATTGTTGAGCCCCAATATTTAGATCTAAATGAAACCAGACTCTCCCGTTGGCACCGCGTTACAAAATTTGTCCAAAAACTTTGAAGTGTCGTCGGTCTTTAGATTATCTAAATAATTGCAACACAGACATAAACGGTATTTCACTAACGATAACATAAGGACTAACACAATGGTTTTAATCAAAGAAGATCACCTTTCCCATCAGAATTGGTTGTTAGGAAAAATTCAAGATGTGACCTTGGGTAAAGATGGAAAGGTAAAATCTGTCGTAGTTAAAACTAAAAAAGGAATATTTAAAAGACCAGTATCAAAAATCGCTATCTTACCATTCGAAGATAATAAAATGTAAAATGTTTCATTTATTTCCAACAAATATTTGTTATAATTTTATAGTGTATATGGGTCATTCTCTCAGAACTGTACATTTTCCTGTTGTAAAAATGACAAAAATAAATTTAATTTTTTTCTAAATTTATGTATATGATTACATTCTACTTACATATAGTAGTTTAGAATCATTTGTGGTTATTCTAAAAAATATTTATAATATAGTTATAACTAAGAATTTTAATATTTTCGGTTAACGGAAGTGAGATGGAATTCATGGAGGTGATAAGTTTCACAAAAAATATTACTTCAATTAAAAAAAAACAGTATGCATATAGTTATATTTAATTTTATTACACATAATACAACTAAAATTTCTGAATTAGAAATAAAAAGTTTAAATAGAGCATTAGTTAATAATGGACATAATTTTTTATATTAAAACTGACATTGAAATAATCAATTGAAATTAACTGATATTGAATTCTTCTAAATTTCTAAATATATATTGTTTCTTTTTGTTGATTGCAGGTTGGGGAAGTACCGAAAGTAACCTTTAATCTTTGGTATTTACTATCACAGTATCATATACATCAGGAAATTTAAATTTTCCATTTCCCCACTTTTTCATAAACTTAATGGTATATTCATTTCTGGCATCTTGCGAAAGAACTGTGTACCTATGTAAAATTTAACAAATTTTTTACCTGGAAACATTCCAACAATATAGTCATGCTCATTAATTTTCACTCTATTGTCTCAGTCAATGTTCGATGAGGCGCTTGTTTGTCACCAGTAAGCGCTTATTTGTAGGCTGTAACTGAATAATTCCAATCTCAAAATGTTTACAAAATTCATCAGACCCACAAGTTAAACAACTTAATTTTCGGGCATGGAGGTTCATAGGATCTTTTCTTGACCATGTTATCTGTCGAATTTCCACTGTCTATTTAAATTGTGCAAGTTCTTCTGGCAATAATTTATCTATATCATAAATATATTTTGATGGGATTGAAAAAGTTGCAATGTTTTTTATATTTGTTTTAAGGGCTGATATTACACTGCTGGCCACTGTAGATGCAACACCCTGAAGGAAACATGCAAATAACATGAAATTTACAACATGCATTATCAGAGGTGAGATATGCAAATGATTAGAATTTCAGCGCAGACGAACATCACGCGCGCCTGTGGCGCCACTTCAAAGCGCTATTTAAGGCTTGGAGATTTCGACGACTTCAAGTTCGGCAATTTTTTTTTTTTTTGTGGTTTTTTTTAAAAAACGATCAATTGTGCCTCGTCGAAAACAGCGATCATCTTTTGATCAAGTATCCGAGTTCGACAGAGGAAGGATAGTGGCCTACCGAGATTGTGGATTATCTTTCAGGGAAATCGGTAGTCGTGTTGGACGAAACCAAACAACTGTAATGCGGATATGTGATCGTTGTATGCAGGAGGGTACGACGGACCGGCGTGTTCGATCGCATCCACCTCAGCGCACCACTTCAGGTGATGACAGGCAAATTGTGCGTATGGCAGTGACGGATCACCCAGTCACATCACGAACCATAGCACAGCACATGCAGTCTGTAACGCATCATCCAGCGTCTGCGCGTACCATTCGACGCCGTTTACAGCAGAGTGGTCTGTCCGCAAGACGTCCATTGCTTTGTCTACCCTTGACGCAGAACCACAGACGTCTCCGCCGTCAATGGTGCGATGACAGAAGAATGTGGACGGCAGAATGGAATGAAATTGTCTTTACTGACAAGTCACGCTTCTGTCTGCAACACCACGATGGTCGCATTCGAGTCTGGAAACACCGTGAAGAGAGGATGCTGAACAGCTGCGTTATGCACCGCCACACTGGTCCTGCAACGGGTATTATGGTATGGGGCGGTATTGGATATCACTCTCGCACACCTCTAGTACGCATTGCCGGTACTTTAAACAGCCAGCGCTACATCACCAAGGTGTTGGAGCCAGTTGTCCTTCCCTACCTTCAGGGCTTGCCCACAGCCATATTTCAACAGGATAATGCGCGACCACACGTGGCACGCATTGTCCAACGGTTCTTCGTAAATCGCCAGATTGGATTGCTTCCCTGGCCGTGTCGCTCTCCGGATCTTTCGCCGATAGAAAACATGTGGTCCATGGTTGCTCTACGATTGACCCAGATTCCATCCCCAGCTGCCACAGCAGATCAACTTTGGCAACGGGTGGAAGCTGCTTGGTCTACTGTACCCCAAGAACTCATCCAAAGTCTCTTTGAGTCAATGCCGAGGCGGTGATCTCCAACAATGGCGGCTACTCTGACTACTGATTTTGGCAGGAATCACACTTCACAGAAGTCTATAAATTTAATAAATTTGATAATTGGTCAACATGTTATCTACAAAATAAATTTTGTTGTGATATCTCTGGTCTTTCTTGGTGTTGCTATTTGGGTGGCCAGCAGTGTATTTTGATAATGGTGTTTAAATTTTCTCCTTATGCTACAAGAGAGTCTGCCATTCTTTTCAGACGCACCTACACCACCTGGAGCACCATTTCCATGACCATTTTCAGAGTAGTGCCAATTTAATGACTTAACATACTGTAACTTTGAGGCCAAACATGTACCAATAAGAAAAAAAAACCTTTTTGCTTGTGTATTGCGTGTCAAGACCATCTGTAAATATGTGGGCAGTTTCAAGATTAGGAATCATACTTTTAATTTCATCAATTAATGGTTTCAAATGAGCGCATATAACAGATTTTTAGTTGTATAATCTATTTTTTACAATTCAATATATAGCTTACATATTATCATTAAATGATCACTGCACTTAGTTTTTTATAAAGAACCAAATTTCTTCCACTATAAAATCATGATTTATTTAACTGAATGCCAATGAATAATGTAACTGAATTTAGTTATCACCTCCGTAATTTAATCTCACCTCCATGATAACTGATCCAAGAAATCATTCACGGAAGTGAGATTCACGGAGGTGAGAAACATTATAAACTGCTGGCCACCCAAATTGCAACACCAAGAAAGACAAGAGATATCACAAGAAAATTTATTTTGTAGGTAACATGTTGACCAAGTATCAAATGATTAAATTTATAGACTTCTGTAAAGTGTGGTTCCTGCCAAAATCAGTAGCCAGAGTAGCCGCCATTGTTGGAGATCACCGCTGCCACACGCCACGGCATTGATTCAAAGAGACTTTGGATGAGTTCTTGGGGTACAGCAGACCAAGGAGCTTCCACACGTTGCCAAAGTTGATCTGCTGTGGCGGCTGGGGACGGAATCTGGGTCAATCGTAGAGCAACCATGGACCACATGTTTTCTATCGGCGAAAGATCCGGAGAGCGAGACGGCCAGGGAAGCAATTCAATCTGGCGATTGACGAAGAACCGTTGGACAATGCGTGCCACGTGTGGTCGCGCATTATCCTGTTGAAATATGGCTGTGGGCAAGCCCTGAAGGTAAGGAAGGACAACTGGCTCCAACACCTCGGAGATGTAGCGCTGGCTGTTTAAAGTACAGGCAATGCGTACTAGAGGTCTGCGAGAGTGATATCCAATACCGCCCCATACCATAATACCCAGTGCAGGACCAGTGTGGCTGTGCATAACGCAGCTGTTCAGCATCCTCTCTTCACGGTGTCTCCAGACTCGAATGCGACCATCGTGGTGTTGCAGACAGAAGTGTGACTCGTCAGTAAAGACAATTTCATTCCATTCTGCCGTCCACATCCTTCTGTCATCGCACCATTGGCGGCGGAGACGTCTGTGGTTCTGCGTGAAGGGTAGACAAAGCAATGGACGTCTTGCGGACAGACCACTCTGCTGTAAACGGCGTCGAATGGTACGCGCAGACACTGGATGATGCGTTACAGACTGCATGTGCTGTGCTATGGTTCGTGATGTGACTGAGCGATCCGTCACTGCCATGCACACAATTTGCCTGTCATCACGTGAAGTGGTGCGCTGAGGTGGATGCGATCGAACACGACGGTCCGTCGTACCCTCCTGCATCCAACGATCACATATCCGCATTACCGTTGTTTGGTTTCGTCCAACACGACTACCGATTTCCCTGAAAGGTAATCCACAATCTCGGTAGGCCACTATCCTTCCTCTGTCGAACTCGGATACTTGATCAAAAGATGATCGCTGTTTTCGACGAGGCATAATTGATCGTTTTTTTGAAAAAACCACAAGAAAAACACAATTGCCGAACTTGAAATCGTCGAAATCTCCAAGCCTTAAATAGCGCTTTGAAGTGGCGCCACAGGCGCGCGTGATGTGCGTCTGCGCTGAAATTCTAATCATTTGCATATCTCACCTCCGATAATGCATGTTGTAAATTTCATGTTATTTGCATGTTTCCTTCAGGGTGTTGCATTTACAGTGGCCAACAGTGTATTTAACACAAAATTTTATTCTAAATATGTGGAATCATAAAACTGAACAATTGCTATTAATAAATGTTCTCTATAACTAAACTTGTGATAGTATTAAAGTTATTACTTGAACATATTCTTACCTCTAATAAAGGTTCACGGAGGTTAGATTTATGTGTAACCGTTTACGGATTTCACAATGGACATCAAATAAAACTCATGAGAACAATCATGTTGCGAGTTGCTCTGTTCACCAAAACAAAATGGCTAATTGTGCGTTCTCAGAATACCATGTGCTGAAGACATCACTGTCATTTAGTGCCAGTTTATAACAGCATTCTTGAATACTCACTTAGGTGAAAAAAGTTCTTGAGACAAAACTTTCTACTAATATAATAATTGTTAATTTTAAAATATTAATAAAAAAAATATTTGGAATAACTAATATTTACTTTCTAAAATTCAGAATTATTAAGTAAAAAGAAATATTTTTTAATATAAAATGAATAAAAGAGGGAAATGTTTGACAACATAGAAATAAGGACATGTCACGGAGGTGAGGTTTGATATATTATGATCGAAAAAAAAACCCTAAATTTATTTATAATAATGTACAAAAATTTATTAGTTTTAATTAGCCCATTATTATGGTAAATTTCAATGAAAAATATGTAAGGCAAATATAACCATAATGATGTATCGTAAAAAAGACAAAAAATTTACACTTTCAGGATAATCACCCATATTATCAATTTTTCATAACAGTCAGCTGGACTGTTATGGTTGTAAATTTCTACTGTCCATTTTTTAGCGTATTTAAGTGTAGAAATTGTTCTTTATTATTGTTGTTCAAATTGTATTTGTATTATGTTTTGAAATTTTATTTCAATGTGGGGCGGGATGTTGGGGCCACCTGTCTTCTTCTTTCATGGCGCGTCCTGAGCACCCCCCGCAATAAGGGCGCCCTCTGTCGCCCTACTCCATGTACTAGTTAGTCGTTCATAAGAAGCCAAGGCATTTGCAAAACGTCATAGCGCAATCTCTTGATTCAATTAACGTTGTTATTTTCGTCGAATACAGTCAACTTTCATTTTATTCAGGCGTCTTGCTTGGCACATTCAAGGATCTTCCAGACAACAGGTTTAACATGCCCATATCCGGCATAGACACGAATGTATTTTTTGGAGTTCGTTGGATTAGAACCGAGAACTCCCAGTCCGATACCCAACGCGTTTCCACTAGGCTACCTTGGGTCCATCCTTAGAAACCTTGAAAGGGATTCTGGTCTGCTTCTTTATTAGGATGAAGCTCATCAAATATAATTACAATATTTATTCAACTTAATTTTCAACGTAAGAAACGCTCATTTAAGTAAAAAAAATTTTTTATCCGAAACCTGCAGACGATCATTATAGAGGCTCGTTGGAAAAGACCAGTATTAAATCGTTAGAAAGCATACAAAAAATATTAATTGGTAGATAATATCGGCATGATTTATATGATTTATTTACAATAAAAATGATATTACTGAATTTATATGATTCATAATAAAAAGAAAAATTCAAAAACATATGGATAAATATACACAGTCGAAGTTTATACTATATATATAAATATATATATATATATATATATATATATATATATATACTAGCGGACCCGACAGACGTTGTCCTGTTCAAACGTTGTAATTCTAGCTGAAGTACCCGGCGATGCCCGGGATTTTAAGAATGTTTGTTAACCAAAATCAATTTAAAAATTATCACAGTATAAATAACATAGAAAAAAAAAGCATACGAAATGTTATACATATTAATAATATGAAAACCCAATTAAAAATGTATAAATGTATAATAAACTCCTCAGATTTCAGCTATATTCGGTATTTCATCATAAAAAAGCTGAAAAAAAAGAAAATAAATAAAAATAATAATTTTAAAAAATAACAATTTCAAAAAATTAAAATAAAAAAATTATAAAAGAAAATAAAATAATAATTAAATAATTAATAAAATAATAAAATAAAAGCTGAAATAAAAAAGCCTTGAAAAAAAAAAGCTGAAATAACAGGTCTAGCAAAATTTACACAACTCTGGATTCGAAACCGGGTTGAGAGCATGATACTTTCCAACTTGGCGACCTTTCGAACGCGCCACGATGACACGGTGTTCTAGTGGGTAAAGTGAAACATATTCGCTATTGGAAAGTTGTTGTGGGCTGGTGATTATACATGTCAGAGGAGTTTTTAGTCAGAAATAAGTTAGCAGGATAGAAGCTTAGTCTTTAGCTCTTCAATAGACACAAAGATATAGGCGAGGAGGATTCAAGTAACGATTAAAAAAGATCTCGTGTCCCTAAACGTGGTTGATTCGAATTTTCCATCGCGTGTCGAGAGTATCAATATGCCGTTGGATCTGATGCATTTTAGAGTATAAAATCTGACTTGAAAGATCATTATTTTCATTTATTATTCTGGTTTAATATGTGACTTGAAACTTTTTGATTTTATTTATTTTTATTTTTTCGCTCGCCGTTTGCTAACTAAACCTAACGTGGACGCCATTATCTAGAGGGGTGATTTCACAAACTGTAACAGCTTCCACTTACCGGACGCACCCCCTTATAAATTGTTGGTTTTTTTATTAATTAATTAAAAATATAAAAACATATTCTATCGGATCAAATTGTGAATCTAAACCATTCTCGAATCAACTAAATTGCACACACAAAATTTCATAAAAAATCAGTCCAGTCGTTTAGGAGGAGTTCAGTTACATACACACGGACAGAAGAAATATATATATAAGATATATATATATATATATATATATAGTATAAACTTCGACTGTGTATATTTATCCATATGTTTTATTAAAAAGAATGTTTATAATAAAATGTTTATAATAAAAAGAAAAATTCAAAAACATATGGATAAATATACACAGTTGAAGTTTATACTATATATATATATATAGAGAGAGAGAGAGAGAGAGAGTTGGTTGCATTTTAATGTAAATACTTACTACGGTCACTGGCGGACCTAAGTGGGGATGGTCTGCCCCATGCCCCACTTACTAAGGGGGCCCCATGGCAGGGGACTTTTTTAATTCAATGATAACTTTATTTACACAATCCACCCTGCCTACAAATTGAGGGGATTTCCTTGGACAAGGCTTAAATAAACTAAGAGAATTGGAAATTCTTATTAAGGAAAATAGAAAATCTTTAGTTAGTGATGCTTTGGACTTCGCTTCCCAGAAATGTGAAGAAATGGGAATTAATATTGAAAATAGAGGCAAAAAAAAGATCTTAAAAGATAATGCCGGGAGAAAAAGACTAAAGATGAAGGTTTTTAATCTTTAAAAAAGAAGAACTAAAGAGATCCATGTTCCATTGTGTAGATAGGTTGTATTTGGAACTCCAAACAAGATCCATGGAGTAAATTCATAACAGTGGCATAGCGAGGGGGGGAGGGGGGCAAGAGTGTCTAAAATGCCCCTGGCGCAGAGGGGCGCCATAAAGGTATCGTGCCCCCGGGCGCCAGTTATGCTCGCTACTCCACTTATTCATAACAAATTTGAAGTCTTGCAGTCCGTTAATTTCATCAAAGCTCCAGATCAGAAATTGCCAGAACTTATTTCTCATCTATGCGTTAAAGTTACGACGGATTTTGTAAGGATGAGGTTTTACCAGAAATAAAGACCAAGACGTCATATGCAAGCTTCAAATATAAATATAGAGGAAGTAAAACAGTGGTCATCTCTTCAAGTTTTTCATTCCATTGTTGGTAGTTCATTTTTCATTGGACTTTCGAGAGTCAGTACCAAACTTATGTTTAGCACTAAAGTTGTTTTGACGATTTGCATTTCCGTCGCAGCTTGTGAAAGAAGTTTTTCAAAGCTGAAAATCATGAAAACTATTTGCCTGATGGATATTGCTCAATAGTGAGCAAAATCAGGCTAAATGATGACTAAATAAGGCTAAACGGTTTGGCAATGTTATCCATCGAAAACAAGTTGGCTATGAAAAAAAACTCCCAGGAGGCAATTTTACAATTTTCTGATTCAAAAGTAAGACAGAGACAATTTTAAAAGGAGGATTTTACTTATTCAGAATTAATACAGAATCATGTTTCCCTTAGTTTTGTCTTCACATGAGATTGTGTATAGAAAAATAATAATAATAATAATAATAATAATATATATATACAGGGTGGCTAATAAATACTGTGACAAATATCGAATCATTTAATTACACACAGATGAAATAGAAAATGGAAAATACAACAATATTATGAACATTATACATGAAAGTTTACCATGAAATACTTTTACTCGAATCGACCGCCATCTTTATCGATTACTAAAGATAATCTCTTACGCCACTGTCCTATTGCGGCACGAATCATTTTATGAGGTAATTTGTCCCATTCACTCCGTATGGAAGCTTTGAGGGAGTCCAAACTTCTGTGCTGCTTAGCATTTACTTTAGACTCTAAAATCCCCCAAATGCAATAGTCTAAAGGATTTAGATCTGGTGAAGAAGGTGGCCAATCTTCTTGCTTGATAAACTTCGGGCAATTGGCATGGAGCCATTCCTGTGTTGTTTTGGATCGGTGGGGCGGTGCAGAATCTTGCTGAAGTATCCAATTCTTTTGGGGATACAATCTGTTAGCATGTGGTAATAAACGTGTAGCCAATACTTCCTGTTTGTAATATTCAGCATTGATTTTTACCCCTTTATCGATGAATTTCAGAGGCAGTTTTCCATTGTGTGACACTGGAGCCCAAACCCTAACAGAATTCTTGTTCTGAAAGCGTTTAACAGTTCAAAGATTTTCAGGTATATCCTTGAAGGTTGCTGAATATACAACATCATTTTTAGCATTATAACTTTGTTCTGTACTAAACAGCTTCTCATCAGAGAAAATTATTTTTTCAACACTTTTGCTACCGTGCCGGTTCAGCAATTTCTTACATCTTTGTAACCTTTTTACTATTTGTGCAGTAGTCAAACCTTGAACTTTTCTTTTGCGATAAGGGCGAAAACCCAGGTCTTCATTTATGATAAGTTGCATAGTTCTGCGACTGATGTTCTCTTCTGCAGCCATTTTATTTGCAGAACGTTGTGGATTTCTTCGTATCTTTTCACGAATTCTTTTGATACGTTCTTTTGTACGAACAGTGTGTGGACGACTGGACCTTGGTCGATCTTTACAGCTATTGGTATCCAATAATCGATTTATAGTCCTATATATAAACGTCCTATTAAAACCAAGGCATTTTAATTGCTTAAATATTTTACCTGCAGAAAATCCGCGATCAAAAAGCTGTTTAACCATTAACCTTTTGGCTTCCATCTTTAAAAATATTCTACATGTTTTACTTTAAACAAAAATCGTCTGCGTTTACAAAAAGTTGCCAATCACACAAATAGATAGATAAATTGTTTTTCCAAACGATTAAAATTAACTCTTATTTTTTGGAGTGTTACAGTATTTATTAGCCACCCTGTATATATATATATATATATATATATATATATATTGTTGTTGTTGTTGCTTATGCCCCTTGACCGACATGTAACATCAGGTCAAGTCCCGAAGGCTTATGGGCGATGAAGGTGCGGCTCCGGTATTTAAAAGCACCGCAAGGGTCGGAGTCTGACTTGGCTAAATGACTGGTCCTGTAATTTTAAACCGAGTCAAGTGACGAGAAAGGAACACTTGACCCCGCACCTCCAAATGTAAATTTTAGCCCTCTATCTCTTTATCTATCTATGTATCTCTCTCTCTCTCTCTCTCTATATATATATATATATATATATATATATATATATATATATATATATATATATATATATATATATATATATATATATATATATATATATATACTGAAGTGCCACTGAATTAGGGATAGCAAAGCCTATGCAAATGGCGTAGCGTAGCGCATCATGTATGTGCAAGTGAGGGCGCTGTGGTAATTGCATATATAGCGCGTACTGTGGTTGTTCTGAATTAGTTGTTGGAATTTCCAGTACGGGTAAACTGCCTGATTTAGACGCCTTCGATCGCGGACAAATCGTAGGTGCGCGACGCATGGGCCATTCAATTTCCGAAATCGTCAGACAGCTAGGATTTTCAAGGTCGACAGTGTCAAGAGTATACCAAGAATACATGGATGGTGGAAAAAAAACTAGCAATCGGGTAAACTGCAAAGGACAATCAGCGTTGACAGTGCGTGGTGAGAGATGGCTCAGGCGTATTGTACATAGCCAGCGAAGCCAAACATTAGCTCAAATTACCACCCAGTTTAATGACAGTGCCAGTCGTACAGTCAGTAAACGGACTGAGCAACGCTCGCTTCACCGTATGGCTTTCGGGAGCCGTCGACCAACGAGAGTACCATTGCTCTATACTCGCCATCGGGCTGCACGTCTTGCCTGGGCAAGAGAGCACAGAGACTGGAGTGTAGAGGACTGGAAACGAGTAGCATGGAGTGATGAGTCTCGATTCCGATTACTTAACGCCGACGGGAGGCTGAGAATATGGCGTCAGGCTCATGAAGCCATGGATCCTGCATGCCTGGCTGGAACTGTACAAGAGCATGGTGGCTCAATCATGGTCTGGGGTGTTTTTTCGTGGCACAGTTTGGGATCTTTCGTGCGTGTACCAACCTCCCTCAATGCAATTCGGTACGTAGAGTTGCTGGGTGATCACCTCCATCCGTTTCTGCTGTTCTGTTATCCGCACGGTAATGGAGTTTTCCAGCAAGATAATTGTACCTCTATCAAGTCCCGGTTGGCTAAAGACTTGTTGGATGAGCATTCCTCTGACTTCCCTGTCATGAATTGGCCACCTAGAAGCCCAGACTTAAATCCTATTGAGTATCTTTGGGATGTTTTGGAACAAGGCGTGAAAGGCCATCACACAGCACCAAAGAACCTTACTGATTTATGGACAGCTTTAGCCAATACTTGGCAAGCCATTCCCGTGGAACGTTTCCAGAAACTTGTTGAATCTATGCTTCAACTCGTTGCTAGGTAGGTATCCCTTATTCAGTGTATATATATATATATATATATATATATATATATATATATATAATAGCATTATTCCCCTGCGTTGCCCGGGTAGATATATAGATATAAAATTTTTCATGCGTTCCATCAAAAAAATACTGGGCTGCACCCCCTTCATGTTCATCTTCATCCCCTCTTCATGTTCATCTGGCCAGACAGGATGCGCTTAGCGCCTTTCTACTGAAATGATATACCCAGTATTCTTTTGATGGAAAGGATGAAAAATTTTATATCTATACAGAGGCTGGTCGCGCATTTTTTAGACGATTTTGGTAAGCGGTAACAAAAAATCGTTTGATGCATAAATGTCAAAATTATCGTCTGCGGCTTGAAAGATTTGTTTTTATTCAAAATGGCGTTTTTAACAAAGCAGTGGTTCGAAGTCTACATTTATGCTCTTTCCGAAGAGAAATATGCATACTCCGTTATCCAAAAACGATATGACAGTCATGGTTATGTGATATCTAAAGCGTCCATAGGTAATATCGTCAACAAGAAAGGAAAAAACCTTCAAATTAGAGTCTCAAGTGGGAAAAAAATTCCAAAGAAGTATCCAAGGAAAAAACGGACATCTTCGACTATTGCAAAGGTACGTTGTTTAATGTTAAAAGAAAATCCTCCTAGTCAAAGGACAGTTGCAAAATCATTAAAATGCTCGGTGTCCACTGTAAACAAAATGATAAACGTTGATTTAAATCTTAAGAAAGCGAAAAAAACGCAAAGTGCATCGTCTTCTTCCAAATCATATCGCTGAACGCAGGACACGCAGCAGAATTCTATATGAGAAACACTTATCCAAAGAAAAATGGAAAACAATTGTCAGAATAGATGTTTCATGGGTGTATTTTTTAATGATTGCAACAAAAAAAGAGTCATTTATTATCATAAAAGGGGAGAAAAAAATTTAAGTACATGGTTCAAAGAATCGAAAGAAACTTTTTCTAAGGGATTCATGATTGTTGCTGGTGTTTCTTATAATGGCAAGTTAAAAATAAAGAGAGTGGAAAAAAATGTCAAGATTAACTCCAAATACTATCAGGAACATATTTTATCGCCAATTTTCTGAATGAAATACCATCGCTTTACCCACAGTGCCATCAATCTGTGAGACTCCATCTGGACAAAGCTAGCAGTCACACATGAAAATCCTCCGTAAATTTCCTAAAAGAAATGGAACAAAAAACTGGTATCAAGGCCATACCCTTCACTGATATCCCTACTAAATCTCCCGATGTATTACCTATGGATTTTTGTGCTTTCGGACTTTTAAAATCTGCATTACCCAAACGTCGTCCCTAAACCCTTACAGGACTCCGGAAAGCTGTTCAGGAGGAATGGGATAGAATACCTCTTCTGACACCTTAAAAGGCATTATTATCCTGGAAATTGCGGTGTCGAAAGATAGTTCAGAATAAGGGATGTCAAATAGAACATTTAAAACACAAGAATTTTATGTAATTTAGTTTTGTGAATACAATATACATAGTCTGAAAAATGTGTGAACAGCCTCTGTATACCGAAATATTCATTTTTGATGTTTTTGATATTTTTAATTAAAAATTTACCTTTAATTGCGATTGTAATTCATTTGATATTTTTGTGGAATGTAACAATTTATCTGAGAGTGAATTTTATACCTAGCATACACCTTTCATTTTATAAATATATATTCATTTTGTTTTTGTTCATTTCAATTCTACTCATTCCAGGATAGTAAACTTTTGGAGAAATGGCGAAAAGCCATCCCCAGAAAAGACCAAGTTTTCAGTGTTGGTGACAAGCTGTGTGAGTTGCATTTTGAAGAAAAGTGTGTAGAAAAGTCGTATAGTACTACAATCAATGATGGAACAATATTTATTCTTGATAGAGGAAAACCACATTTAAAAGCAGGTTCTATATCAACATTATTCCCTAATATACCAAATTATCTGTCTATTACAACAAACATACAAGAGAAAATCTCCAGCTCCTCGTTATTCTTCATTTGAAAAAAGAAAAAAAAAGCCTAATATGAGTAAAGATGTTGGATCTCATACAGAAACTGAACACCGGCAAAATTATTATTCTACACTTTTGGTTCATTTAGAATATAGAGTATCTGATATGTGCAAGAGTATTTGATACGTATCAGATACTCGAGTATCTGATATGTGCAAAATGGAATTCTAAATATTCTTGTGAGCGACGAATTGTTAGTTGTCAGGATTAATCTATAAAAGTATGTACAGGATATCATTGTTTAAAAATGTTTAAATTGAAAAATAGTTTATGGTTAATTTTAAAATGTTAATTGGTGTAAAATACTGTACTAAGTATAATAGTAAAGGTGTATGTAATAGATATAAAAACAACAAACTCTTGTGTTCAATTGTTGTGCTGATAATATAATCACAAGTACTTTTTAAAGTGTACACCAGAGGAGACTACGAATGTTTTCGTAAAATTTCTTCAGTAGAAACCCCTCCTCGGTTTGCTCAAACAAATACAGGGTCATCGAAAAAGGTTGGACACATTTCGAAAGCTCATAATTCTAAAATATAAAGTGAGCAAACGTAATAATATTCTTTTCAAACAACTTGGCAAGTGTCCAAGATTTCAAAATGTAAATGGTACTCAAAAGTGATGTTGAACGTTGTGCAGAAGCGATGCGAGGTGGAAGAGGTCCTCGTTCAGCTGTCCGTCAGTGAAATGGCGACAGTTTTCCCGGACAAGATCTGATTCATTTAATTTTTCGCATTTCTTCACTATTAGAATTTCAAAGCCGACTTACCTGACTGATGTAACGGGATCTTTCGTAGGGAACGGCCGTCAGAAAATGCTGAAAGTGATGCAGTTTAGTGAGTAGGAAGACGATATTAATTACGTTACCAGGATCTGAGTCATTCTGCGCATGGAGATGCACAATTTGCGTTATTCTGGAGAACCCAAAAAGGAAGATATCTTTTGCATCAGTACTGAAATGGTCTTATTACTGAATTGTTCAAATAATTGAGATTCAGATCAATACTTATGAGAAAGAAAATACTTTAATTACAACATTGAAACAGGAATGAAAAAAATACAAACACACACGAATAATAAAAGACGATTACATAAATTTAAAAAAAAGATTGCTTCGATAATATGAAATAACAATATCAAGTTTTTCTAAAGTGGATGATTGAAAAAGTCGTCAATATCTGATTATATTTGCTCTTGTGTTATACTTTTATTATCTAAAATCAGCTGCAAAATTAACAAATTTCCCCATGCATAGGAAGGCGCATTAGTTTACATGTCAGATCTCAAATAGCTGTGATAAGTTATGGGGAATTTACCAAAATGTATATTTAATCAGGGATTATCAATTTCATAATCTTAAATTCTACAAAAAAGAACTGAAAAAAAAAGAGTGTGTAGCATTTAAAAGTTTACATTAAAAAGTACCAATTTTTTACTTTTTAAATACGTAATTACTTTATACAAAATAAATAGTACTTTTTAAATAATAATTTTTAATAGGCAATATATTTTTAATTAAAAGTTTTTTTCCCCGATTTATTAACAAATTATATTTTTACTCTTTCGACAAGCAAATATTTTTAAGTTTAAAAGTTTTTATTTATTTGTTTTTAAATTATTATTACTTTTTTTGCTTTATAGTAAAATTATTTTATTTTATAATCTCTCAATGAAATTAATAACCTTTAAAAATTTCCATTGAACGTGATGTCTTCACAATGCATTTTTCTTCATTTCCTTTGCCGAAACATCATACAACAGCATTAAAATTTCACTGAAATACTTAAAAAATTTTAAAGAAATATTGCATAGATTTATTTTCACGGAATTGTAGATTATAAAATTATTCATTAACATCGGCAAAGTTCACAAATGGTGGTCAATTTTTTGGGGGGGAAAATTTTCTTGTACATTATTTTTTGAACTGCTAAGTTTCTAACATATCAACTGCTGCGAAAATATGTTTCGGCAGACATATCCGTCTAATTTACAAATTATCGAAATGCGTGTATACATTTGGTTGCGACACGAAAAAAGTACCAATTTTACACAATTTAGAGAATATTTTCTTCAATTTTTATACATCTTTCCAAGTCACGAGTCATATAATGTAAACGTAAAGAGAAGACATAATTTTAGACGAAGTCATTCCACAGATTAAAGACATGCCAGAGACTAAAGTAAGCGATCAAAGAATCGTCGTTAAAGAATAAGATATTATTAGTATAACAATAAAATTTGGGATGTTTTCCATTTACAAAAAGAAAGCTTCGCTTTAATTGCTATTTTGGGTTTTAAAAGTTTGAATGGCAACGATTTTGAAGAGTATAATCAGAATACTTATTTATTATTAATCAGATTACCGTTAAATATGAAAACACATAGGTTTTTCCTGTGACTCACAGTCAGAGAAATAAATTTATAGTTAAATATAGATAAATTATTGAAATATATTTTAGACCGACAAACTGTGTTGAGACAGACTACAGAACAGACAGGAAATGTTTAAAAAATGCAATTCGGAAGTTGAATACACCTCCCATTGCCGGAGTAGTTCAGTTCATAGAATATTGGCCTTGAAATGAGGAGTTCCGGTCCTGGGATACTAACATTACAAATGCGTTTTTATATCGAAGATAAAATTTATTATTATTATTTTTTTAATATAATGCATTCAACCAGCAGTCTGCTAGGACGAATTTCTACCATGGATTTTCCGATCGGTAAATTATTTCTTCATCCAGTTTTGCTATTCTGGCGAAGTAAAGATTCTTTGAAGTAGCAATTGGACACGAGTCTCTACACCTGGGGGCCGATGATCTAGCAACTGAACAACCCTGACCATGTGAGAAACAATCATTTTATCGAATATCATTATTCACTGGCTTCACAAAATAAGCACTTACATGTATAAAACAATTCAGTTCAGTGACTGACTGACTAATAGAAAGCGCACCGACCAAACCGCTGTATCTGAAGGGCTGAAATTTTGCATGGCGATTCTACTTATAGTGTAAGGGTTCACTAAGAAAGATTTTTGAAAATTTCTTCTTAGATTTTTTAAAATTCAATTTTAAAGCTGTTGTTGTAACCTTTTTAAAATTTGCATTTAAAAAAATAATCTGAGGGTTGTAAAATTTATATCACGAGAAAGATCATAAAATTGTCTTTAAAATGAAACCTTTTTCGAATCTTTACCTCCATTTTCTGATTTTTGGTGATTTTTTAAACATTAAGTTTTAGAATTTAATTTATTAAATGCTGATCATGTGGTTTCTTTCCTTTTTGTGACACTTTAAATTAATTTTGCGTCACGTGCATAATATCGAAATAAATTGACAAATAAATATTAAAATACGGTAAAAGATAAAATTTAACCACTACACTAATTGAGATGGAAGTGTTTTAAGAATTTAATTGAAAATAGTATGTTTCATGGATATTAAACATACAAATTAATTTCATACATTGACCTTTGTATTTAATTTGAAAATTTTCTTCTACATTATTTTGTCTTTAAATATATCCGTTACGACTTTTTTTATAAATATAAATATAAATAAATAAATAAATATAAATATATATCTATATATACGTGTGTGTGTGTGTGTGTATGTATTGCCTTGTGGAAACTAGAAAAAGTGGCAGAGGGTGCCCCAAACCCAAGTTATGCGTATTGGCTCCCTGTCTTAATCATGCTATAATTTATACTGTTGAAAATTGAAATCTTACCTCGCAAAAATATCATCTGACAATACAATTCAATTTTTCTAGTCAACACAAACAACTCAGATTTTTTTCTTGTGGGCTGATAACCTACTAATGAGACACTTCAGCTCCGAGCACTATGTAAGATTTCAGAGCATGAGGTAAAGGCAAATTTTTTACAGGATGCAAATTTCTGTAATTCGTCAAAATAGAATTTCGAACAACGGTGCGGCACATATGTTTTAGAGAAAGAGGGATTGAGCACAGACCGTTATACCATCTAAATTTATGGACAGCATTTCGGTGGGACTTATCTATCGTATAACGGAAAAACGCAAAATGACCACTTTCGAATCTCTCATAAAAAGAATGCATAAGATTTTCATCGAAGTCGGATAGGGCAGAAAAGATCCCATGACTATTTAAGGCTGGAAGAACGTTTAAAGATTCAACACAAGATTTCAATATTGCCATGCTTGAATCGGTGGAAAAACATTCGACCTGTATCAGGCTCAATCCATCGTCATCGTAAATATCTATACTCGCACCGTATGCTATCAAAAATGATGCCATTTCAGGATGTTGGCGCAACACCCCGAAGGAAGCGTAAAACAGGGGACTGGCATCGTTATTATCCTGCAAATTCAAGTCCGTGTCATGACTATGTAGTACCAGCAACTTCAATATCTGCAATGAGACGTCAGGATCACACTCTGACAATGCTGTACAAACATGAAGAGGGGACATGCCGCGCTTGTTTACGAGGCTGAAGTCGGCTCCAAATTCAAGCAACTTTTTCACGGCATGAACCATACCATATTCCACTGCAAAATGTAACGGGGTGTCGCCAGTAGACAGACAAGGAATAGACAAAATGCGGGGTTCAATCGCTTTATCCAGCAGCGCCAATACGCATTCTTCATGACCTGATTCCGCAGCCAAGTAAAGTGCAGTTGCATTATCTTCATCAACAGCGTTAAAATCTGCACCGTGCCGCACCAGTTCCTTCACGCAGTTTACGTTTTTCTTAACTGCTGCCAAATGTAGAGGCGTCGAACCGTTGATGAATGGACGGTCATCCTTGGCACCTTTGACGGCCACTGAACAGTCGGCTCCGGCCTCAAGCAACACCTTCAGGCACTGATAATGATTATTGTCGGCCGCAACATGTGTCGCAGTGACATCGTATTCGCCTCTACCGTTCACATCAGCACCGCTTTCGATTAAAAACTGGGTGCGCTGCAGATCCCCGTGATACACTGCAATAATGAGAGGCGTCATTTTTCTTTCGCACCAGATAAATTGAGGCTCGGCGAATCTCAAGCTATTTAAATAGTCATCGAGAAAAAGTTCTAAAGAATCTTGATTCAATGCCATTTTCTCAGAGGTTGTCCTCTCTACAGTATTGAAATTTCTGATTTCAATACTCACGTATATATATATATTTATGTATAAAAAAACTTAAGAATCCACTGAACAAGAGTTTTCTTGAGTAACTCTCCGCTTCTCGAAAACAGAGGAAATGTACACAATCAGCAAATATTTTCGAGTAAAAGTTTTGTAACCTCCAATATTTCCGTTTTCTCAAGCGATCTCCTCCAAATAAACACAACGAATTATCGCCCTTCTGAAGACAGGCTCAACAAAAAGCTACTAGGCGACTTCTGATTGGCGCGAGAAGCTCCCCCATCCCCCAGCTAAGAAGAAGGAAATAGCCGCCAAATTGAAAACGGAACATGAAATGCATTTTATGTGCTGGGAAATACTCTCAAAAGAATGAACACTGCGAATGCGTCAGTTTTTCGGAAGCAAGTGATAAAAATATATTCCTTTCTCCTCTAGAGAATGAGGAAAATTTTAGAAATAGCTCAATTTCTTATTGGAAAAGATTTTTGCGAAGACGGATAATCATTAGATCGTATAACTAGATCTTTTAGTTTAGCCAGGAAAGTTAACGCATGCGCACTCCTGTCCTCTTTCTTTGGTAAATTTCTTATCGTTCTTTGGCTATCCGCTTCTCCCTAGGCGTAAAAACTGGTTTGGCAAGCTAGCATAATCAATCAGGTGTTACTGAATCCTGTTTGAAATCGGACCGCAGGCGCACCAGAGCGAAGGACTAGTTTCTAGAACAGGGGTCCTACATGGACGGTATCCGACCCGCCATAGTTTATTTTGATTACATTATTTACAATGTAAGTAAATCATACAAAATAATAATCGGACGTTTTTATTTAACGACCAATTAAGAAACACAAAACAGACATACATAATGAAACTGAACATTTTAACTGTAGTTAATGATGTGAGATTTAAACGGAAAACGTACAATAAGTGACATACATAGGTAATTTACTTAATGAAAGGAAACATTACAAGAATGATTAATGAGATTTATGTATATGTAACTTTTCACTGACAATTGTTTGCAGTTGTGAATCAAGTTTACCAGTGGAAATTATCAGCAGCGACTTGAAGCGCTCTTTAGTTGATTTGGATTTGTAAATATTTATTTTATATTTCATTTTGAAGACTGTTTTTTAACACAGATAAGTAGTGCCGAAAAGGAAAAAAACCCACGGGCAAATTTATGCAACTAATGAAAATGTGTGAGTGGATGACTCTTGTAAAATTCTAGCTAGGGTTACATTAAATATTTTTCTTTAAGAATATCGCTACACTGCAAATCAATCATTTCCATTTGAAGTTCTGGGGCGAGGGTTTCTATATCGGCATTAAAATGATTTTGAGAGATCTTGATATTGTTTGCAATTGCATCAAAATCTGAAAAACGAGCCTCAAAATTTATTTTTTAAAGCACCGAAAGCTTCAGTTAGGAAATCTGCCGGAAATGGAGTCTCAGTTTGCTGACTCAACGTTTGGCATGTATTAAAATTTGGGAAACAGTTTTTGTTCAATTTAGAATCTCTACTCTCAACCCTGCGCAATAGATATCTCACCGGTTAGTCGATAAACGAAAATTTAAATGTAATTCAAAACTACAGTGTGATGAGCTGGCCAGCTAGGACTTGAACCTTGGGACTTAGTGGAGGAGTCAGCTTGGCGCTTAGGCTAAAAAGTTTGGAGACCCCTGCTCTAGGATATGCAATATATCTTCCACAAAATGCGGCTATTCTCTCAATGGGAAAAACATTAAAATATGACGATGTAATGTCTGTAAAAAATTACAAAAGTAATAAAACAATACACATTTTTATGCTTCAGTTTAGTATATAAATGAAAGCCCGCAATCATAAGCAAATAAATAATTGCAACACAGACACAAACGGTATTTCACTACCGATAACATAAGTGCTAACGTGCTAACACAATGGTTTTAATCAAAGAAGATAACCTTTCCCCTCAGAATTGGTTGTTAGGAAGAATTCAAGATGTGACCTTGGGTAAAGATGGAAAGGTAAAATCTGTCGTAGTTAAAACTAAAATAGGAATATTTAAAAGACCAGTATCAAAAATCGCTATCTTACCATTCGAAGATAATAAAATTTAAAATGTTTTATTTATTTCCAACAATTATTTGTTATAATTTTATAGTGTATATGGGTCATTCTCTCAGAACTGTACATTTTCCTGTTGTAAAAATGACAAAAATAAATTTAATTTTTTTCTAAATTTATGTATATGATTACATTCTACTTACATATAGTAGTTTAGAATCATTTATGGTTATTCTAAAAAATATTTATAATATAGTTATAACTAAGAATTTTAATATTTTCGGTTAACGGAAGTGAGATGGAATTCATGGAGGTGATAAGTTTCACAAAAAATATTACTTCAATTAAAAAAAACAGTATGCATATAGTTATATTTAATTTTATTACACATAATACAACTAAAATTTCTGAATTAGAAATAAAAAAAATAAATAGAGCATTAGTTAATAATGGACATAATTTTTTATTTTAAAACTGACATTGAAATAATCAATTGAAATTAACTGATATTGAATTCTTCTAAATTTCTAAATATATATTGTTCCTTTTTGTTGATTGCAGGTTTTGGAAGTACCGAAAGTAACCTTTAATCTTTGGTATTTACTATCCCAGTTGTGATATCTCTTGTCTTTCTTGGTGTTGCAATTTGGGTGGCCAGCAGTGTAGTTTGATAATGGTGTTTAAATTTTCTCCTTATGCTACAAGAGAGTCTGCCATTCTTTTCACACGCACCTACACCACCTGGAGCACCATTTCCATGACCACTTTCAGAGTACTGCCAATTTAATGACTTAACATACTGTAACTTTGAGGCCAAACATGTACCAATAAGAAAAAAACACCTTTTTGCTTGTGTATTGCGTGTCAAGACCATCTGTAAATATGTGGGCAGTTTCAAGATTTGGAATCATACTTTTAATTTCATCAATTAATGGTTTCAAATGAGCGCATATAACAGATTTTTAATTGTATAATCTATTTTTTACAATTCAATATATAGCTTACATATAATCATTAAATGATCACTGCACTTAGTTTTTTATAAAGAACCAAATTTCTTCCACTATAAAATCATGATTTATTTAACTGAATGCCAATGAATAATGTAACTAAATTTAGTTATCACCTCCGTAATTTAATCTCACCTCCATGATAACTGATCCGAGAAATCATTCACGGAAGTGAGATTCACGGAGGTGAGAAACATTATAAACTGCTGGCCACCCAAATTGCAACACCAAGAAAGACAAGAGATATCACAAGAAAATTTATTTTGTAGATAACATGTTGACCAAGTATCAAATGATTAAATTTATAGACTTCTGTAAAGTGTGGTTCCTGCCAAAATCAGTAGCCAGAGTAGCCGCCATTGTTAGAGATCACCGCTGCCACACGCCACGGCATTGATTCAAAGAGACTTTGGATGAGTTCTTGGGGTACAGCAGACCAAGCAGCTTCCACACGTTGCCAAAGTTGATCTGCTGTGGCGGCTGGGGACGGAATCTGGGTCAATCGTAGAGCAACCATGGACCACATGTTTTCTATCGGCGAAAGATCCGGAGAGCGAGACGGTCAGGGAAGCAATTCAATCTGGCGATTGACGAAGAACCGTTGGACAATGCGTGCCACGTGTGGTCGCGCATTATCCTGTTGAAATATGGCTGTGGGCAAGCTCCGAAGGTAAGGAAGGACAACTGGCTCCAACACCTCGGAGATGTAGCGCTGGCTGTTTAAAGTAGAGGCAATGCGTACTAGAGGTCTGCGAGAGTGATATCCAATACCGCCCCATACCATAATACCCTGTGCAGGACCAGTGTGGCGGTGCATAACGTAGCTGTTTAGCATCCTCTCTTCACGGTGTCTCCAGACTCGAATGCGACCATCGTGGTGTTGCAGACAGAAGCGTGACTCGTCAGTAAAGACAATTTCATTCCATTCTGCCGTCCACATCCTTCTGTCATCGCACCATTGGCGGCGGAGACGTCTGTGGTTCGTCAAGAGTAGACAAAGCAATGGACGTCTTGCGGACAGACCACTCTGCTGTAAACGGCGTCGAATGGTACGCGCAGACACTGGATGATGCGTTACAGACTGCATGTGCTGTGCTATGGTTCGTGATGTGACTGAGAGATCCGTCAGTGCCATGCGCACAATTTGCCTGTCATCACGTGAAGTGGTGCGCTGAGGTGGATGCGATCGAACACGACGGTCCGTCGTACCCTCCTGCATCCAACGATCACATATCCGCATTATCGTTGTTTGGTTTCGTCCAACACGACTACCGATTTCCCTGAAAGATAATCCACAATCTCGGTAGGCCACTATCCTTCCTCTGTCGAACTCGGATACTTGATCAAAAGATGATCGCTGTTTTCGACGAGGCATAATTGATCGTTTTTTTGAAAAAACCACAAGAAAAACACAATTGCCGAACTTGAAATCGTCGAAATCTCCAAGCCTTAAATAGCGCTTTGAAGTGGCGCCACTGGCGCGCGTGATGTGCGTCTGCGCTGAAATTCTACTCATTTGCATATCTCACCTCCGATAATGCATGTTGTAAATTTCATGTTATTTGCATGTTTCCTTCAGGGTGTTGCATTTACAGTGGCCAACAGTGTATTTAACACAAAATTTTATTCTAAATATGTGGAATCATAAAACTGAACAATTGCTATTAATAAATGTTCTCTATAACTAAACTTGTGATAGTATTAAAATTATTACTTGAACATATTCTTACCTGTAATAAAGGTTCACGGAGGTTAGATTTATGTGTAACCGTTTACGGATTTCACAATGGACATCAAATAAAACTCATGAGAACAATCATGTTGCGAGTTGCTCTGTTCACCAAAACAAAATGGCTAATTGTGTGTTCTCAGAATACCATGTGCTGAAGACATCACAGTCATTTAGTGCCAGTTTATAACAGCATTCTTGAATACTCACGGAGGTGAAAAAAGTTCTTGAGACAAAACTTTCTACTAATATAATAATTGTTAATTTTAAAATATTAATAAAAAAATATTTGGAATAACTAAAATTTACTTTCTAAAATTCAGAATTATTAAGTAAAAAGAAATATTTTTTAATATAAAATGAATAAAAGAGGGAAATGTATGACAGCATAGAGTTAAGGACATGTCACGGAGGTGAGGTTTAATATATTATGATCCAAAAAAATCCCTAAATTTATTTATAATAATGTACAAAAATTTATTAGTTTTAATTAGCCCATTATTATGGTAAATTTTAATGAAAAATATTTAAGGCAAATATAACCAAAATGATGTATCGTAAAAAAGATAAAAAATGTACATTTTCAGGATAATGACCCATATTATCAATTTTTCATAACAGTCAGCTGGACTGTTATGGTTGTAAATTTCTATTGTCCATTTTTTAGCGTATTTAAGTGTAGAAATTGTTCTTTATTATTGTTGTTCAAATTGTATTTGTATTATGTTTTGAAATTTTATTTCAATGTGGGGCGGGATGTTGGGGCCAACTGTCTTCTTCTTTCATGGCGCGTCCTGAGCACCCCCGCAATAAGGGCGCCCTCTGTCGCCCTACTCCATGTACTAGTTAGTCGTTCATAAGCCGCCAAGGCATTTGCAAAACGTCATAGCGCAATCTCTTGATTCAATAAACGTTGTTATTTTCGTCGAATAGAGTCAACTTTCATTTTATTCAGGCGTCTTGCTTGGCACATTCAAGGACCTTCCGGACAACAGATTTAACATGCCCATATCCGGCATAGACACGAATGTATTTTTTGGAGTTCGTTGGATTAGAACCGAGAACTCCCAGTCCGATACCCAACGAGTTTCCACTAGGCTACCTTGGGTCCATCCTTAGAAACCTTCAAAGGGATTGTGGTCTGCTTCTTTATTAGGATGAAGCTCATCAAATATAATTACAATATTTATTCAACTTAATTTTCAACGTAAGAAACGCTCATTTAAGTAAAAAAAAATTTTAAATGACAAAACAAATAAATAAACATTGAGATGTTTATCCTGTCTTTTCACTACCAAATGATCAGGGATTGTTTTACTGGGAGGATCTCACTTAACCAGCAATGCTGGGAACAGTTGTGGAGAAAATTATAATCTATATTAGTAAAACTTACAGATTAACTTGTAAGACAGTAAGAGAAGTCACTGAAGGTATCAGTTCCTCACACTACTGTATAATTCAGTTGGCAAAATATTCGATCGAAATTCTAAGACCTGTTTTCGAATCCTTATCCTGCAGACGATCATTATAGAGGCTCGTTGGAAAAGACCAGTATTAAATCGTTAGAAAGCATACAAAATATATTAATTGGTAGATAATATCGGCATGATTTATATGATTCATTTACAATAAAAATGATATTACTGAATTTATATGATTCATAATAAAAAGAAAATTTCCAAAACATATGGATAAATATACACAGTCGAAGTTTATACTATATATTTATATATATATATATATATATATATATATATATATATATAGAGAGAGAGAGAGAGAGAGAGAGAGTGAGAGTTAGTTGCAGTTTAATGTAAATACTTACTACGGTCACTGGCGGACCTAAGTGGGGATGGTCTGCCCCAGGCCCCACTTACTAAGGGGGCCCCATGACAGGGGACTTTTTTAATTCAATGATAACTTTATTGCAAAAAAATTGCATACATTTGAAAAAAAAATTTAATCAGACGAGAACGTTACTGTTTTTAGAAAACTTCACGGTTGTGTATATACGTAAAGGTCATCAAACTTATTGGCCAGCGAATCCTTCTTTTCCTTTTTCGAACCGAGGATAAGTGAGACCTTGGCTCTCTGAAAAGCGGGTGGTATAGATAAACCAACCGCGGGTAAGCAAAACCGCGTGAGACAAGGAATTACTGTAGGTTTGAGAGGATCGACAAGGTAGTGGGGGAATCATGCTATGGACTTCTGCCCACTCTATCATCGTCTTTCTCTCTTGCTCAGGAACTCCGAGTATGACACCGTCTAAGTGTTTGGTCTATAGCTATTTAATGTATGAAAAGCGATATTATACTGTACTTATTATTTTCATAAATACTGTCATGAAGCGTAAACAGCCTAGTGGGGCTCAAAATGGGAAATTGAAAAAAAGTAGAAGATAAAAGATCAGATCTGATCTCGGGATCAATTTTACACTTCGTCTAATAACAACAACAACAACCTTCCTCTTTCAAAAGCAAAGAAGAGCCCACTAGTCCTGGAGTTGGTTTGGAGGAATAAGAATCTGTTGTGGAAACAGTGCCGCCTTAAACACAGGAAGAAAGTTTCAAGATAAGTCAGCAAAACTTAGGGGGCACTCTTCCTTTTCGAGATAGTGCCTATGAATATGTAGGCCTAGATGGAGACGGAAAATTAACTCAAAAAGAAGATGAAGCAGAAGAGCCTATTGAAATTTCAGGCGAAATAAGTAAAGTTCTTCTTCTTTGTGATGCGGGTAACTGGCGAACACCCCTGACGGATGCCACGAAACCGATTTAATAAAACGAGGCAGTGAATTTTTCCATGACCCATCATCGTGGCATGGGCCAATCACTCACTCAATTTGTGTGGGGTGCACGTTTTTAGTTGCACTCCAAACAGTATGACATTTTTCGGCACACTGGAAAATTTTTACATCTTCTTCTCGTGCTCAACTCTCAGAAGGGAAATTTTGACTGCCGTTGTGGGTGTAGCTGTTAAAAGGCTGTCCGATACAAGGTGGAGTGCACAGCAAGCAGCTCTGAAACCAGTCTCTCTATTCTAAAAAAAGGTAACTCCCGCCGCCGCCGCTGTCAAAAGCTATCTTCTCCGAAACCGCTGTTGGTATGAGGTCGAGAGCGATACCAATGGAGGCAGAAAAATGGGGGGACCAAAGTAAGACATGTCTCATCTTCGTCGAACTTTTTTTTTTTTTTAATTTTATGTTTTGTGAGAAAATATTGACTTTTTCATCTTCAGATTACGATAACTCGCCAAAAATTGATCGTAGAATTTTGATATTTTTACAATCTAAGACTACAGACATTTATTTCTCTTTCAAACTAGACCTCATTTGTTCAAAACTATTTTACAGCAGACTAATATTTTCATCAAAAAATGAAACACAGTTTTTTAAGAAATATCGTCCCATATGTAGATGTAATATCAATGCTCCTCGAGTTTTTATCTTACAAAGAAAATATTTATTTTATCTGGAAGCTGAAAGCTTTCTTATTCATATAAACCTCATTTCAAGTCTGTATCTTAAAATTTCGAATTTTAATTGAATTTTAAAGCTGATAATTCAACAGTGATGAAAAGCCCTTTGCATAAGGGTTATAACATTAAATGGATGGAAGCTGTTACATTGCCCGAAAATCACCCCTATAGATCTCACTATTAGCCTTAACAAAGAAAAGATGTAAACTTCCGGTTTGATTCTGAATCAACCGATATGTTTTATAATGGCTATAAAATTTCTTCTAAATCACGTAGAGAAAAAAGAAGAACAGATTTGGAAAGAGTTGGTCCAAAGTATAAGAAACACCAATAAAAAAACATACGACCAATTGTCGAAAATCGATGTTTTCAACGTAGTCGGTCACATTAATATCACTTTGCAATAACAAATATATTTTTAGGAGTAATAATTATTAGGGGCCTTTTACGAGTAAAATATTCCCTTCTACGCCTTATTAAGCCTTTTTACGAGTAAGCCTTATTAGGGGCCGAAGCCCCTAGTAATAAAAAATTTTTGAAAATATGATCGATGCAGTGGAAAAGCTGTGCGACGAGTCTGAAAATCTAGATACAATAGGATCAATCAGCTGAGATTATAATGGCAAATATTTGCGATTTCCCGATTTTAGCGTTTCTACGTCTGTGGTCAGGCATTTTGGAGGAAATCAACCACAATCAACGCTGCCTACAAATTGAGGGAATTTCCTTGGACAAGGCTTAAATAAACTAAAATTGGAAATTCTTATTAAGGAAAATAGAAAATCTTTAGTTAGTGATGCTTTGGACTTCGCTTCCCAGAAATGTGAAGAAATGGGAATTAATATTGAAAAGACAGGCGAAAAAAGATCTTAAAAGATGATGCCGGGAGAAAATGGCTAAAGATGAAGGTTTTTATCTGTAAAAAAGAAGAACTAAAGAGGTCCATGTTCCATTGTGTAGATAGGTTGTATTTGGAACTCCAAACAAGATCCATGGAGTACATTCATAACAGTGGCATAGCGAGGGGGGGGGGGAGGGCAAGAGAGTCTATCATGCCCCGGTCGCAGAGGGGCGCCATAAAGGTATCGTGTCCCCGGGCGATAGTTATGCTCGCTACTCCACTGCTTCATAAAAAATTTGGATTCTTCAGTCGGTTAATTTGACCAAAGCTCCAGATCAGAAATTGCCAGAACTTATTTCTCATCTACACGTTAAAGTTACGAAGAATTTTCTAAGGACGAGGTTTTACCAGAAATAAAGACCAAGACGTCAAATGCAAGCTTGAAATATAAATTTAGAGTAAGTAAAAAAATGGTCATCTCTTCAAGTTTTTCAGTCCATTGTTGGTAGTTCATTTTTCATTGGACTTTCAAGAGTCCAAACTTATGTTTAGCACTAAAGTTATTTTTGATGATTTGCATTTCCATCGCAGCTTGTGAAAGAAGTTTTTCAAAGCTGAAAAGCATGAAAACTATTTGCCTGATGGATATTGCTCAATAGTGAGCAAAATCAGGCTAAATGATGTGCTAAATAAGGCTAAATGGTTTGGCAATGTTATCCATCGAAAACAAGTTGGCTATGAAAATAAACTTCGATGAGGCATTTTGACAATTTTCTAATTCAAAAGTAAGAAAGAGACAATTTTAAAAGGAGGATTTTGCCTATTCAGAATTAATACAGAATCGTGTTTTCCTTAGTTTTGTCTTCACATGAGATTGTGTATAGAAAAATAATATATATATATATATATATATATATATATATTTATCTATCTATATATATATATATATATATATATATATACATATATATATATATATATATACATATATATATATATATACATATATATATATATATATATACATATATATATATATATATATATATATATATATATATATATATATATATATATATATATATATATATATATATATATATATATATAGTTGTTGTTGTTGCTTATGCCCCTTGACCGACATGTAACATCAGGTCAAGTCCCGAAGGCTTATGAGCGATGAAGGTGCGGCTCTGTTTTTTCATAGCACCGCAAGGGTCGGAGTCTGACTTGGCTAAATGACTGGTCAAGTAATTTTGAACCGAGTCAAGTGACGAGACCGGAACACTTCGCCCTCACCTCCAAAGGTAAATTTGAGCCCTCTATCTATATATATATATATATATATATATATATATATATATATATATATATATATATATATATATATATATATATATATATATATATATATATATATATATATATATATATATATATATATATATATATACATATATATATACACTTTGTTAGACTTAACTTTACATATTTTAAATTTTGAAAAAAAAATATTTTTGTTCCAAAAAAACTTTTACTGTATTCACATGAACACGAAAAGTTTTTGATGTCTTCCCATTCTATTTTTTTTTCATACTGATACTGTAAATGTATATTGCCTTGGGAAAAGTAAAATTTTTTAAAGCTGAATTACGAATAAATTTAATGTAGATCAAAGTGAAATATTTCTTTGGTTTTCGTTGAAGCTACCGTAATATTATAAGTAAGTATTGGCTCCAAATGGGCTCCTATTCTTTATAATGTGAATTTTGTTTTAACTATTATTGCCTTAATTAATAAAACGGCCAAGACTTTTATAGTCCACCTTGGCTAGAGAAAAAATTCATACAGCAAAAACCAGCGTCGTACAACTGATTTTAATCTTGTACCAAACTATAAGTTAACGAGCTCATGGCTCAGGTGGTTAGAACGTTGGTTTCGGAGCTGCGCCGAGCGGAAAGTCGTTGGTTCGATTGCTCGAACCCGGGAATTGACGTAAGAATTTTTTTCAATTTAACACTTAAATAGTAATGATTATTGGTGACCTCGTACTGCACAAGTTCGCTACCTTATTATATCTATTTTTTTCTCAGCACAGGTCAATAGCCCGTGGAGACGGTCTGATTAAGGCAAGGAAAGGCTAGCTGTCATAAGAAAAAGTTACAAATTGCCTTTTTTTGGGGAGGGGGGCCTCAAAAATAAATCCGGCCGGGGCCCCAAATGGTCTGGGTACGCCACTGGCCAGTAGACCGACAAGGCAAAGACAAAATGCGGGGTTCAACCGCATTATCCAGCAGCGCGAAGACGCATTCTTCATGACCTGTTTTCGCAGCCCTCTACTGTTCACATCAGCTCCACTTTCGATTTATAACTTGATGCACTTCAAATCCCCTCGGTACACTGCAAGCAGGAGAGGCGACATTTTTCTTTCGCGACAGATAAAATGATGCTCTTTGCATGTTTTGGTATTTAGACAGACTCCGAAGTCGACAATATCTCCTACAGCATCGCGATCCATTGCTATACTCTCAGAGGCTGTCCACTCTACAGTCTTGAAATTCATGAGTTCAAAATATTCTCATGTGTATATTTTTTTTATATAAAATTAAGAATCGACTGAAAAATAGTTTTCTCGAGTAACTCTCCACTTGTTGAAAACAAAGGAATCGAAAACTATTAGGTAAATATATACGGGTAAAAATATTATGTCTGCGGTACTTCCCTTTTCTGAAGCGATCTGAAATCACGTACGAGCTCCAAATAAACACAACGACATCTCGCTTTACTGAATTCAGGCTCATTAGAACGCTAGTAGGCGACTGCAGATCTCAGAGAGTAGCTCCACCAGCTGAGAAGAGGGAAAATAACAGCCGAAGTGAACATGCTTTGTACGGGCTTGGAAATACTCTCAAAAGAACACTGCGCATGCGTCTGTTTTTCGGAAGCAAGTGATAAAAGTTCTGGTAACCTCTGAAGAGAAGATCCCTGAGAAACATTTTTCCTGACAAACATCTTTTTCGATGAGGGGTGGGACGTTAAAGAGAAGGTCAACGAGAGAGGAAGAGATTGTCACCAACATCCCCCACTTTTCGCCAAATATCGGCATTTGTCCCAAGGAAGAGTCGAACAGGTGTTTTTCTGCCGATTGACAATGGTTTAGTCTAAAGAAAACGCAGTGTTTACAAGAAACAGATGGGGAGAAATACACATCTGCAGTTACAATTGAAAGGACATTTTAAACACTATTGGAACTATTATACCTTTTGGAATATTAACTGCCGTGATTTGCTGTATAATCTGAAATGTTTAAATGCTCATTTCTGAAGTCTATTTTCCAAGGTATAAATTTGCAACCAGGCAAAACATCTTTCCCGTCTTTATTAGCCATATTTTTGGCCAGTTTAAAAGTTAACAAAAACCAAGTTATGAGAAAATATTTCAAAGAGGGGGAAATTAAAGTTTGAAGAAAATTTTCCTTATTCAAATTGCAGAAAATGGGAAAATTTTATAGTGTTGATTAAGTTAATTGTGAATTTTGATTAGGAGAGGTCGTTAGGGTAGCACACTTTAAAGGGCAGGGCCGACCTTGCCAGTTGAACCTATTTGATCTGGAAAATTAAAAATATGTCTAAACTGAAATGGCTTTAACATATGAGCTGTTATTTTTGAAAGTGGTATAAGTCCATTTTTTTCGTGTATCGAGATATTTAAAGGTTTGAATTTGAATGAATTTAAAAATATTGGCAAACGTTAATCAATTCGAGTGATGTTTTAACACTATACATCTGTTAAATTTTACTATGAAATAATAATTATTTAAATTATTTAAAAAAATAAACGATTTTTGTAGCTCCAAATGGACTTATACCACTTTCAAAAATAAATATTATAAAAAATAAAAACAAGTGGAAATTCACAGCCAAACTGAACTTGCTTTGAACGCGCTTGGAAATACTTTCAAAACAACACTGCGCATGCGTCTGTTTTTCGGAAGCAAGTGCTAAAAGTACATTTCTTTTTCCTCTTGAGAATAGGGAATAATTTAGAAATAGCTCAACTTCTTATTGGGAAATTTATTTTTTGGAGAGGGATAATCATTAGATCGTATAACTAGATCTTTTAGTTTAGCCATGAGAGTTGACGCATGCGCACGCCGGTCCTCTGCCTGTGGTTAATTTCTTATTGTTTTGCGGCTCTGCTCTTCTCCCCATTTGTGGAAACTGTTTATGAAGCTAGCATAATCTATACATACTAGCCGCTGCGCGACCAGCATGGTCGCTTTTAGTTTTATATTTTCTTTTGCAAAACAATTCAACTGAAAGAAACGTATGTAAGGAATGTTACTATTACCTGTCATCATAAATATACGTTGTTAAGTAGTAGTGCGATCTCAGCCAAAAAATTTATAATCATTGCAAAATTCTCTATAAGGCTGATTCTAAAACGTATGAATTTCCATTACTTCAGAACAGAGTTAAAGATAAGAATGAGAAACCCATTAACAAAGATTTAAAAAATCCTCTCAGTATGCAATATTTTTCAAAATTAAGATAGCTACACTTTATCATTACATCAAATAAGAAATTGTTGGAGACAAATTTTTTTCTCTAAAAAAGGAGTAAGAATTCAGCAAGTACTAAAATGTAGTGTGGATTACATCACTATCTATATGTACTATTGTTCCCAATTCAGGTATCTGCACTTAATCATACCAAATAAAAAATTGTTAGGAAAATTTCTTCACTGATAAAATGGAGTAAAAATCCATCAAGTACTAAAATATAGTGTGGATTACATCACTATCTATATTCACTATTGTTCCCAATTCAGATATCTGCACTTAATCATACCAGATAAAAAATTGTTGGGAAAATTTCTTCACTGATAAAATGGAGTAAAAATTCAGCAAGTACTACTAAATAAAGTGTAGACAATTAACTCCAACTTACTATTAAGATATTAAAATGCAATTATTAATATTTTACTATGATATTCCTCAAACTTCTTGATATACACAATTGAGTATTTCAAAAATAGAAGATGCTACAGTGACAGAATCAAAAGAACGAACTCTAGATAAACCTACATACAACTGTCCATGATTTAACACTGGATTTGATAGGTCTAAATATTTTGTCAAAAGGTTGTCCTCTTACATACATTTAGAAAAACCGATAGAACAAAAGAATAAATTATCTCGTTAATAAATTAAAATTATTCACGTGTAAAATACGGCAATTAAATTGTACCAAATTACGTGCTATCGTCGAACCACTACACACACGCGTTTGGCCGCTAATGTTTACATCTGGTAGTTGCAGCCGTTAAATACTATTTAAATTAAAATCTGAGTATAGAATTGGAAAATTTCAATAGAGAAGAATTTCAATAAGAAAATTATTTATAGATTTATAATTTCCATTTTTATATATGGTATATTTAAAGACATGTACTTTATATGTCTAAAGAAAAAAAATTTCTTTTTTAATATTGAGTTTTCGAGGTTAGAATTAGACCACATTTATAGTCATTTCGTCAAGCTTCAAAGTCCTGTGCGCCCTTAACGAATTTTTAAATTTATTCTGTGCACAGATATGCCAGAATATTTTACACCTGGTTGTACTAGTTAGTGGCTATACACCGGTCTTAAAACGAAAGATAGGAACTGGACAGAGATATCCTGGTTTGATTACTGTTCCTAAGATAACAACATTATTAATGTTTTGTTTTAACATAAGATGTAAAATAGTGAGAGAAAAATACAGCCGCTGTATTCTAAGCGAACACAAAGTTAAAAGAGCTAAAATTCTGCCGGAAAGAAGCGTATTTTGTTCTTCAATCATCCCTCTATCCGATCAGAAAAAGATGTGTCGATAGAGCTCTATTGTATGTTAACAAATGCAAATAATTACTGAAAGTATTGCTCTAAAGAAAATCGCTTAATCAACAAAAAATGTGCGATACTTACATATATAATGAAATATTAGTTTTTTGATGTTTTCATATTTTTAATTAAAACTTTACCTTTAATTGCGATAATTCATTTGATATTTTTGTGGAATGTAACAATTTATCTGAGAGTGAATTTTATACCTAGCATACAACTTTCATTTTATAAATATATATTCATTTTGTTTTTTGTTCATTTCAATTCTACTCACTCCAGGATAGTAAACTTTTGGAGAAATATCGAAAAGCCATCCCCAGAAAAGACAAAGTTTTCAGTGTTGGTGACAAGCTGCGTGAGTTCCATTTTGAAGAAATGTGTGTAGAAAAGTCGTATAGTACTACAATCACTGATGGAACAATATTTATTCTTGATAGAGGAAAACCACATTTAAAAGCAGGTTCTACATCAACATTATTCCCTAATTTACCAAAATATCTGTCTGTTACAAGAAACATACAAGAGAAAATCTCCAGCTCCTCGTTATTCTTCATTTAAAAAAAAAAAAAAAAAAACCCTAATATAAGTAAAGATGTTGGATCTCATACAGAAACTGAACACCGGCAAAATTATTATTCTACACTTTTGGTTCGTTTAGAAAATAGAGTATCTGATTTGTGCAAGAGTATTTGATACGTATCTGATACTCGATAGAGTACCTGATACAGTAGAGCCCCGATTATCCGCGAGCGGATTATCCGCGGTGCGGATTATCCGCGAGTGCGAGTGCCGCGAAAAAAAAAAATTTAATTACAAACCTCAAAAAAAAAAAAAAAAAAAAAAATTATTTTTAATCCAAGCCAACTTATAAGAGAAATACAATAGACCTTGTACGGAGGTGTACGATGTTTAAGAAAATAAGCACAGAGTCTGTGAATAATATAACATAAATTTAATAGCGAGGAATTGTTTGCCATAGTAAACACCGCTTGTTGCAGGAGCTCCGTGCTAGACCGATACAAAGTTCGTTCTGATGCATTCTTGCCACTAAAGGGCGTACATAGACAAATGGGTGGAGAAATTACAACAAACATTACGTAACAGACCCTGCAGTGCGAACGTCGAAAATGAACGTCGAAGGTGAGAATGTCGAAGAGAACATAGAAGAGTGGCATGCGACCCAAGTGAGTCGGGGTTTGAACGACTGACTGACATAGAGATAACGAACAAAGCAATGGGAGTGAATGAGAATGAGGAACAAAATAAAAGTGAAGACGAGGCGCCTACGCGGATAACACACGAAACTGCTTTGCAGCACGTAGACGGATTGCTTCAATATTTAGAGTAACAAGACGATGATGCACATCTGTCAGAAAAAATCATGTTAAGGAAAGTACAATTTAGAATAAAGAAAAGGGGTTTTCAAAGCAAGAAGCAAAAACGAGTGACTGATTTTTTAAAAAAGGTGTAACTGAACACTTTTTGTACATACAGTATGTATGTACTGTTCTTTGTTTACCGTTCTTTATATTAGTGATTTAGACATAGAGCAAATGTGTCTGCTGTACTATACATATGTAAGTATTTTAAAAGTTTTATTATGTTTTTGTATAATAAAACATAGTTTTTATGTTGAAATATTTTTTTTGTGTGTTTGCAACTCATTTTTAGACATTTTCGGGTTATCCGCGATTTTTGTTATCCGCGGTGCCCTTGAGACCCAATTCCGCGGATAATCGGGGCTCTACTGTATGTGCAAAATGGAATTCTAAATATTCTTGTGAGCGACGAATTGTTATGTGTCAGGATTAATCTGTAAAAATATGTACACGATATTATTGTTTAAAAATGTTTAAATTAAATAATTGTTTATGGTTAATTTTAAAATGTTAATTGGTGTAAAATACTGTACTAATTATAATAGTAAAGGTGTATGTAATAGATATAAAAACAATAAACTATTGTCTTCAATTGTTGTGCTGATAATATCATCACAAGTACATTTACAGTGTACACCAGAGAAGACTACGAATGTTTTCGTAAAATTTCTTCGGTAGAAACCCCTCCTCGGTCTACCCAAACAAATACAGTGTCATCGAAAAAGGTTGGACACATTTCGAAAGCTCATAATTCTAAAATAAAGTGAGCAAACGTAATAATATTGTTTTCAAACTTAGCAAGTGTCCAAGATTTCTAAAAGTAACTGGTACTGAAAAGTGACGTTGAACGTTGCGTAGAAGCGATGCAAGGTGGAAGAGGTCTTCGTTCGGCTTTCCGTCAGTGCAATGGCGACCGTTTTCCCGGACAAGATCAGATTAATTTATTTTTTTGCATTTCTTCACTATTAGAATTTCAAAGCCGAGTTACCTGACTGATGTCACGGGATCTTTCGTAGGGAACGGCCGTCAGTGATGCTGAAAATGATGCAGTTTAGTGAGTAGGAAGACGAGATTAATTACATTACCAGGATCTGAGTCATTCTGCGCATGGAGATGCGCAATTTCTGTTATTCCGGACAACACAAAAAGGAGGATATCTTTTGCATCAGTTCTGAAATGTTCTTATTACTGAATTGTTCAAATAATTGAGATGCAGATCAATACTTATGAGAAAAAAAATCCTTTAATTACCACATTGACATAGGAATGAAAAAAATACAAACGCATACGAATAATAAAAGACAATTACGTAAATTAAAAAAAGATTGCTTCGACACCAGCGGAGAAATTAAATCCGTCACCAAAAGAAATAGGAAATAATAATATCAAGTTTTTCTCAAGTGGATGATTGATAAAGGCTTTAATTTCTGATTCTCTTTGTTCTTGTGTTATACTTTTGTTACCTAAAATCAACTGCCAAATTAACAAACTTCTCCATGTATAGGAAGGCGCATTAGTTTACATCTCAGATCTCAAGTCCCCTTGTTAAGCTATGGGGAATTTGCCAAAATGTATATTTAATCAGGGATTAGCAATTACATAATTTTAAATTCTACAAAAACGAACTGAAAAAAAAGAGTGAACTGAAAAAAAGAGTTTCTAGCATAACAACTGCTGAGAAAATACGTTTTGTGCAGACATATCTATCCAATTTACAAATAATCGAAATGCGTGTATACATTTGGTTGCGTCCCGTAAAAAGTACCAATTTCATACAATTTAGAGAACATTTTCTTTAATTTTTACAACCTTTCTAAGTCATGAGTGATATAATGTAAACGTAAAGAGAAGACATATAATATTAAACGAAGTAATTCCATAGACGAAAGACATGCCAAATAATAAAGTAAGCTATCAAATAATCGTCGTCAAAGAATTTAAGATATTATTAGTATCACAATAAAATTTGGCATGTTTTCTATTTACAAAAAGAAAGCTTTGTCTTAATTGCTATTTTCGATTTTAAAAGTTCGAATGGCAATGATTTTGAAGAGTTATAATCAGAATACTTATTTATTTTAAATCAAATTACTGTTAAATCAGAAAACACATAGGTTTTTCATTTGAGTCACACTCAGAGAAATAAATTTTTAATTAAATATAGATAAATCATTGAAATAATTTTTTAAACCGACAAACTGTGTTGTCGTCTTCAGAACAGGCAGGAAATGTTTAAAAAATGGAATTCGGAAGTTGAATACTCCTCCCATTGCCGAAATAGTTCAATTCGTAGAATATTGGCCTTGAAATTAGAAAGTCCCCTTGCGTTCTTATATCGCTGGTAAAATTTATTATTATTATTATTTTTAATGTAATGCATTCAACTGTTCACCAGCAGTCTGCTAGAATGGAGTTTCAACCACGAATTTTCTGATCGGTAAATTATTGCCTCATCCAGTTTTGCTGTTCTGGCGAAGTAAAGATTCTTTGAACTAGCAATAGGACACGAGTCTCTACACCTGGGGGCCGATGATCTAGCAACTGAACAACCCTGACCATGTGAGAAACAATCATTTTATCGAATATCATTATTCACTGGCTTCACAAAATAAGCACTTACATGTATAAAACAGTTCAGTGACTGACTGACTGATAGAAAACGCACCGACCAAACCGCTGTATCTAAAGGGCTGAAATTTTGCATGGCGATTCTTCTTATAGTGTAAGGGTTCACTAAGAAAGATGTTTGAAAATTTCTTCTTAGATTTTTTAAAATTCAATTTTAAAGCTGTTGTTGTAACCTTTTTTAAAGTTTGCATTTAAAAAAATAATCTGAGGGTTGTAAAATTTATATCACGAGGAAGATCATAAAAATGTCTTTAAAATGAAACCTTTTTCGAATCTTTACCTCCATTTTCTGATTTTTGATGAATTTTTCATGATTAAATTTTATAATTTAATTTATTAAACGCTGATCACGTGGTTTCTTTTCTTTTATGTGATTCTTTAAATTAATTTTGCGGCACGTGCATAACAACGAAATAAATTGACAAAATAATATTAAAAAACGGTAAAACATCGAATTTAACCACTAGACTAATTGAGATGGAAGTTCGTTAAGAATTTAATTAAAAATAGTATGTTTTATGGTTATTAAACATACAAATTAATTGCATACATTGACCTTTGAATTTAATCTGAATATTTTTTTCTACATTATTTTGTCTATAAAAATATCCGTTACGACTTTTTTTATAAATAAATATATATATATATATTATATATATATATATGTATATATATATTTTATATATATATGTATATATATATATTTTATATATATATGTATATATATATATATTTTATATATATATGTATATATATATATATATATATATATATATATGTATATATATATATATATATATATATATATATATATATATATATATGACTTTAATTGCATACTTTGACTGTTGTATTTTATTTGAATGCTTGGGTATTCAGTTAGTCTGTAATAAAATAATTGAGATTAAGCATTCGTGAAAATAGGAACTTCATTTTGGCAGCCATCATCACCATTGATGCTGACTCGAGACACTACAAGCAATGTTTTATCCCACATCACATGGGACACCTACAGCGATAAAACACGTGTGTTGTAAGTAAGAAATTGCAAAGTACAAAAGAATGCGATATCCATGTTGAATTTTCAGTAGTCTTTGAAAAATAAAATTAATTGAACTTGAATAGATATCTTATAAAAATATTCAATTGAAATAGCAATATAGCACACTTGTGGACTTGTTATTCAGGTTTAGGCAGATAAATAGGAAAAAATCTTTCAAGATTCATTTTTAAAATAGGGCAATTTGATCAGTTTGATTCTGATACAGGAAAATTCTGATTTAATCGGTTATAATTTGATGAAGCAGTTATTAATCTATAACATAAATTTACCCCATATTTCTGATTTCACTAAATCTCAGTACAGTGATTGCATTTATTTGGCAAATCGAGATACATAGAAAAAAAAAATTTTTCACTCAAAAATATTAGTTATTCTTCTAAAATATACTGACTTTTGAAATTCTGGCATTTTTTAAATTAAAATTCTTTAATACCTATAATTTGAGGCATTGCATGTTTAATCGTATTGACAAATTAAAAGTCAGTCAGAAAACTATATAAATGTAAATGTGAAATTATATATATATATATTTATATACACATACACACACAATGAAAAATATTCATTTTAAAATTATATCTCTCTGGAAAGTAATTATTCAGCAGCGGTTCAATGATATTAAAGATTAAAAAGTACTATATATATATATATATATATATATATATATATATATATATATATATATTCTCGAGAAAACTAGAAAAAGTGGCAGAGGTTGCCTCAAAACTAACTTATGCATATAGGCTCCGTGTCTAAATCCCGCTGTGGTTGATACCGTCGAAAATCGAAATCTTAGCTCGAAAAAATATCATCTCACAATATAATTCGAATTTTCTAGACAACACAAACAACTGACATTTTTTTCCTGGGCTGATAACCTACTGAGACACTTCAGCTCCGAGCACTATGTAAGATTTCAGATCATGAGGTAGAGGCAATTTTTTTACAGGTTGCAGATTTCTGTAATCCGTCAAAATGAAATCTCGAACAATGGTGCGGCACATATGTTTTAGAGAAAGAGGGTTTGAGCGCAGATCGTTATACCATCTCAATTTATGGATGGACTGTGGGTGGGTCTTATCTATTGTATAATGGATAAAATTAAAAATATCAGGATAGGCACTCATTAGCAAATACATCGACAATTTTCCATTGTCTTGGTCGGGTAGGACAGAATAATTGGGACGACTATTTAAGGCTGGAAGAACGTTTAAAGTTCCAACACAAGCTTTCAATATAGCCATTCTTGAATCGGTGGAAAAACATTCGACCTGCATCAGGGTCCATCCATCGTCATCGTAAATATGTATTCTCGCACCGTATGCTATCAAAAATGATGCCATTTCGGGATGTTTGCGCATCTTCCCGAAGGAAGCGTAATACAGGGGACTGGCTTCGGATTTATCCTGCAAGTTTAAGTCCGTGTCATGACTATGTAGTACCAGCAACTTCAATATCTGCAATGAGACATCAGGCTCACACACTGACGATGACGTACAAAGATGAAGGGGGGACATGCCACGCTTGTTTACGAGGTTCAAGTCGACTCCTAATTCCAGCAACTTTTTCACGGCCTGAACCATACCATGTTTCACTGCTAAATGTAACGGGGTGTCGCCAGTAGACAGACAAGGCAAAGACAAAACGTGGGGTTCAACCGCTTTATCCAGCAGCGCCAATACGCATTCTTCATGACCTGTCTTCGCAGCCAAGTAAAGTGCAGTTGCATTATCTTCATCAACAGCGTTAAAATCTGCACCGTGCCGCACGAGTTCCTTCACACAGTTTACGTTTTTCTTAGCTGCTGCCAAATGTAGAGGCGTCGAACCGTTGATGAATGGACTGCCATCCTTGGCACCTTTGACGGCCACTGAACAGTCGGCTCCGGCCTCAAGCAACACCTTCAGGCACTGATAATGATTATTTTCGGCCGCAACATGTGTCGCAGTGACATCGTATGCGTCTCTACCGTTCACATCAGCACCATTTTCGATTAAAAACTGGATGCGCTGCAGATCTCCGCGGTACACTTCAAAAATGAGAGGCGTCATTTTTCTTTCGCAACAGAGAAATTGTTGGTCGGCGCAACTCTTGGTATTTTGACAGATTCCGAAGTCAACCATATCTTGTATGGCATCGAGATCCATTTCTATTCTCTCAGAGACCGCCCTTTCTACAGTCTTGAAATACCTGATTTCAAAATATTCTCACGCTTATATATATATATATATATAAACAAACTTAAGAATCGACTGAACAAGAGTTTTCTTTAATAACTTTCAACTTGTCGAAAACAGAGGAAACGGAAACAATTAGCAAATATTTACGAGTTAAAAGTTTTATGATCTCCAATACCACCCTTTTATCAAGCGATCGCAAAGCACATACCTCCAAACAAACACATCGAAATCTCGCGTTACTGAAGACAGTCTGATGAAAAGTTTTGTAACCTCCAATATTTCCGTTTTCTCAAGCGATCTCCTCCAAATAAACACAACGAATTCTCGGCCTTCTGAAGACAGGCTCAACAGAAAGCTACGAGGCGACTTCTGATTGGCGCGAGAAGCTCCCCCATCCCCCAGCTAAGAAGAAGGAAAATAACCGCCAAATTGAAAACGGAACATGAAATCCTTTTTACGTGCTGGGAAATACTCTCAAAAGAATGAACACTGCGCATGCGTCAGTTTTGCGGAAGCAAGTGATAAAAATATATTCCTTTCTCCTCTACAGAATAAGTAAAAATTTAGAAACAGCTCAACTTCTTATTGGAATTTATTTTTTTGTAAAGAGGGATATTCATTAGATCGTATAACTATATCTTTTAGTTTTACAGGAGAGTGACGCATGCGTACGCTGGTCTACTTTGGTAAATTTCCTATCGTTCTGCGGCTATCCGCTTCTCCCCACGCGTAGAAACTGGTTTGACAAGCTAGGATAAGCAATCAGGTGATACTGAATCCTGTTTGAAATCGGACTGCAGGCGCTCCAGATCGAAGGACTGGTCTGTAGAACAGGGGGTGCGGCCTACCGCGGGCCAACACCAGACCGCGAGCACCACCAATCCGGTTTGCCATAGTTTATTTTGATTACATTGTAAAATTTACAATGTAAGTAAATCAAACAAAATTATAATCAGTTGTTTTGATTTAACGACCAATTAAGAAACACAATAACTGACATACATAATGAAACTGAACATTTTAACTGTAATTAATGATACGAGATTTATCCTAAAAACTGTGAAATGCATTTATAGGTAATTTACTTAATGAAATTAAACATTATAATAATGATTAATGAGATTTATGTAGCTGTAACTTTTCACTGACGATTGTTTGCAGTTGTGAATCAAGTTTACCAGTGGAAATTATCAGCAGCGACTTCATATACTCATCAGTTGATTTGGATCTGTAAATATTTTTTGTATGTTTCATTTTGGAGGATATTTTTTCACACTCATAATGCCGAAAGCGCAAAAAAAGCCTCGGGCAATTTTTTACAACTGATCAAATTGTGTGAGTAGAAGACTCTTATAAAATTCCAGCAATGATGACTTTAAATATTTTTCTTTAAGAATATCGCAAATCAATCATTTCCATTTGAAGTTCTGGGGCTGGGGTTTCTATATCGGCGTTAATGTGATTTTGAAAGATCTTGATATTGTTTGCAATTGCACCAGAATCTGAAAAACGAGACTTAAAATTTATTTTTAAAGCACCGAAAGCTTCAATTGCGAAATCTACCGGAAATGGAGTCTCAGTTTGCTGACTCAACGTTTGGCATGTATTAAAATTTGGGAAACAGTTTTTGTTCAATTTAGAATCTCTACTCTCAACCCTGCGCAATAGATATCTCACCGGTTAGTCGATAAACGAAAATTTAAATGTAATTCAAAACTACAGTATGTTGGTGTGACTGAATGTTTGGCATGTATTAAAATGCTTGAAACATTTTTTTTTGTTCAATTTAGTTGAAACAAATCATGTTTTTGTTTCAACTTAATTTCTCTACTCTTCACCCTGCGCCATAGATATCTCACTCATCGGCTAGTCCCGGAACGAAAATTTGAACGTAATTGAAAATTACAGTACATTGTTATGATGAGTTAGTTAGCTAGTTCTTGAACCTTAGTGGAGGAGTCAGCGTGGCCCTTAGGCTAAAAAGTTTTGAGATCCCTGCTCTAGGATATGTAATATATCTTCGACAAAATGCGCCTATTCTCTCTATGGGAAAAACCTTAAAATATGACGATGCAATGTCTGTAAAAAATTTCAAAAGTAATAAAACAACATACATTTTTATGCTTCAGTTTAGTGCATAAATGAAAGCACGCAAACATAAGTGCGAAATTTTCTACAGAACATAAAATTTCAGTGTCATTTATTCCAAGTACAGTAAAACCTCGTCTATCCGGACTATCTGGGTCCATAGACAATCCGGCGGACAATCAAAAATCCGGATAATATGGGTAATAAGCAAAACAAAATCCTTAACTTAGCAGATTTACATTTTATTACGGTAAAAAACTATGTTTTTATAACAATATTACATAGTATTGTTTACAAGACATTAAAAAATATAAAAATGACTTTTCACATCATTTCTTAACAAAGAATCGGTAAGTGTAGCAAAGATTTCTTAAATTATACAAAAAGAATTTTATTACCATAATTTATTGTACAATCTATGCAGGAACTGTTCACTGAATCTAACTAAAAAGCGAATATTTAGCGTACTTGTAGTTACGTTCTTGTTATCGTAGTTAAAAATTATTAGCTAATGTGAACATTAAATAAAAATAATGTCGACAAATCTGATCCTATTATCTGGAGATCCGGATCAACTAGAGCCGGATAAACGATGTTTTACTGTATTATAAAAACAATTTTTATGACGTGAGTTTTTCAGCATTTTTTTTAACATGACAGAATGTAATTTTTTTTATAAAATTATTGGAATTTCAAAAGTCTTACATTACAGTTTTCTGGAGACATATTCTTGTATAAAATTCTTTAGCAAAAATTTCTCCATTCTTATGAACAGAAAAACGCTTTTTATGAGAAACCTATACTGATCAGAATAAAAAGTATTTTTTAACTGTTTAGGAATATATGGAAGCAAAATATCTATGTTTGCTGAGCAAAGGGTGTTAAGTCCAAAATCGGCTAAAATGAGTTATCAAACCAGGTATGGTTGAAAAATCAAGTGCTACTGCAGGGTATAGAAAGCTAAGCCCAATTCCACTCCTGAATATTTTTATTCATCAGGGAAAATTTTGGGATACGTGAAACAAAACACAAACATGTTAGCCCGGCCACACACCGAATGCAACAAAACGGTAAGCAACGTTTCTGTTGCTAACTTTCTGTATCCGACGCATCGTCTGCAATGTAATCAAAGGAGAGTGCTGAATACCGTATGCAGCATTGTTTTGAAACACCCCGCGTCATTTCGGGAACGTTGCTGCAACAAAAGTGCATGCTTCTCTGACCGATGTTTCTCGACCAGTGGCGCACCCAGGGGGCCCTTGCCCCCCCCCCCCAAAGAAGTAGAAATATTGATTTTGCATTATAAATATTTATATTCGTTCATCTCGGCCCCCCCATGCATTATAAATATTTTTAACCATTCATCTCGGGCCCCCCCCCCCCAAGAAAAAACCTGGGTGCGCCACTGTTCTCGACACACAGTTGATGAAACATTTCATCTGCGCATGTGTTGGAACACGCGCATTTTATTTTCATTAATGCTCCGTGTTGAGTATTTTTGCATTATTATAATAAAAAGAGATGGAGGTTGATGCTGACAAGTGGATAGTTCTTGTCCACGCAAGGCCAGAAATTTGTGATTTTAGAGCGAAGGACCACCACAACCAAGATGTAATAAATAAAATTTGGCGAGATATAGCTGAGGAATTGAAATTTTGAATATTCCAAGTATGCACCACACCAATTTATCACATTTAATCGAATAAACCTTGCCCTCAAGTAATCCAGACACCCCCATTTTTTAAGATATTGGTAAGAAAGAAAAATAGGGTTGCGTCACTCAGGGCCAGATCTAGGGAGGCGCAAGCAGGGCATCTGCTTGCCCAAATTTGAGGGGCGAGCCAAAATTTGAGGCCCCCCCCCAAAAAAAAAATTTGAGAGGCGGAAATTGGTAGAAGGAGAAAAAAAATTGCGCTTACGTTGCTTTTTTTTATTATTCATTTTTTTAAATATTTTATAAGATATGTTTTTCTTATATTTAAAAGTAGATACATAACTATATATTTGTCTTTCTTTTGTTACTGCTCTTTATATTAATACGTTTACAAAACAAAAAGCTTTTGTTATTCAACAATGTTATTAAAAGTTATTCCGGAATGTTATTAAAAGCCTTTCTTCTGGAGGTATACTCTTCCGGTAGTTGGTGTTCTTTTTCCGAATCTTGTCTTCAACAAGTCCCAAGAGATAATCAAACGTTGTGTCAAGAGGAATCGGGGGGGGGGCGTTACTGCGTATGCGCTCTGTTTATATGTGGATGCACATTTAGGGATTTCAAGTCGGCGAGGGTCGGGTTCGGGATTGCGGGTACTAGTTCCAGGAACGATTGCAGGCACAGGTGCACAAACACATGGTAAATTGGAATTTTTAGATTTTGCTTCGAATTTCTTTGATTCTAATAGCGCATATAGATTGGTGCAGAGTTCTCTGCCTCCAGACCCCCGACTTCTGTCATCACATTAGTCACGGTAACATTAGACACGGTATTTAGAACCACCCCCATTCCCGCCCGCAAGGTTTCTTTGATATGGTGTCTCCCCCGACCCCGCTCGACACCATTTGACCCGCTGACCCCCCCACCCTTTCTTTGATGGACCGCCAGAGGAGGCGATCCACGCATAGTACAGAGTACAGAGTGCACATAAATCACTGGATTCCCCAAGGCACAGGCAGAGAACTATGCACCAATGTATATGCACCATGAGATAATATGAGCGATATTTCTTTCATTAAATCAAAACGTGTCGGAAATTTAGTGCACTACCAGAATTTCCTTTTCCGCATAGAAAGAAAAAGAGAAAATTTGAGCTTCTGGAAGTGCTCATCAGATTCGAAATGTAAAGCTCGTATAGTTTTACACAGATATTTTTAAGAGTTCCTCTGAATTTCATACGCACGAGTCGGCTGTTAAAGAAATCCAACAAAAAACTTTTTCTTCAAAGCTGAAAGAAAGAGCCGTCCCGGAAATGACAGTCCCAGTTCCAAGAATATATAAGTAAGTATCTATTTATACGTAAGCCAAAGCATATTTAGTCTATATTACGAACTAAACAATATTCAACTTATAAATATATTTTTAATTATTATTTAGGTAAGAAGTAGTTCGAACTTCTACATCAAATGAAGGTGCTTCATGTTTGCCGAACTTCAAGATTTCAGAAAAAATTATGTACAGAGCAAGATCTTCGGTGAGACCTCCATTGCCTGTTACTAAAAAAAGACATAAATTTATCGGAGTGTTGGAAAAAAACAAAGAATGACGAGGTTTTTCTTCTCGTAGATGATGGTGATGAAGAAAACAGAATGTTGGTATGTGAATATTATGATGTCGGGAAGAAGTGAAGAAATGTATATATATATTTTTAGTGTACGTGTGTGGTCTTGTGTGCGATCTTTTCCAGGAGAGCTTTCGGCAAGGACCAGAAATTCGTTTACTCTAAACGAGACCCCCTGGCAAGCGGACAGAAAGAGCATCGTTTAGTTTCCAGGTTCCCAACTAGGGAAGTACTATTGATGACCCCTTCGATTGTTCCGAACAGACTGTCCAGTCGCGACAGATACCTTTCTAATGCGGTTATTAGGAGAGACTTCGATATCCGCACTTTTTCTAGGGAAGCTCATCGGCTCTCCGTAAATTTCTACAACAGTATCAGTAACCTTCCAAACGAAATTCTCGGCGAGTTCCCGGATTATGATTTCCGGGAACCCTAATATAGAAGACGCCCTCTTCTTGAGCCAGCACCGGACTAATTCTCCTTGGTTTGTGCGTCATTTCTGTGCATTCCTTTGATGCATTTTGACCTTACTGATACTGTCCCATAGTTTTTCCTTCCTTGTTACTCTGCGCTCAATGATTGCCTCATTCTACTCTGTTTTTCATGTGTCTACATTATCGCATATAATTTTAATAAAAAAAATAAATAAAATAAAAAATAAATAAATAAATAAATAAATAAATAAATAAAAAACTGCTCTCCCATTAAAATAGCTCCGTTATGTTTCCACAACATACGGACGGGAATTTTTAAAATAAGAAAACTTGAAAGCTTGAGACTTGAAAGCTGTGCTAACTCGTAATAATTACCCAGTTAGTCTATCCAAAAACATAATTGGTTGTTTTTGTTTTAATGAATAGTTTTTTCTGTTGCATTAATAAGTTAAACATAAATAGGTTAAAATAAAAATAATAACTACTAAAAACAAAAATAAAAACATAAGAATAATAAAAAATAATTAACTAATAGTAGTAACAATAATAAAACTAAATAAATAAAGGAATAATAGTCTTAAAATATGTAACCTAAGTAAGTCTGTAACTGAGTATCCACTACCTCAATGGTTGCAAGTTATGACGTCAGTCATCTTGCGGTTACAAGTTCTTAACTTCCACTCTGACTAGCGCCAGGCTTGGTGTTCTTTGGTTAAGTACTTTTATACAAACTTATTTCATTTATTATTCAATTCTTCTGTTAATAATGGATTGTACGGTGTCTGAGTGTGTTTATTTAATAGATCATACTCATCAGAAACAATCCATTGGTTTTTAGACAGTATTGACACCGCTGATGAAGAAATGCTGTCAAAAACCGTATTCATACTTATCTATATATATAAAACAGTTCCGTAACTGACTCATTCATTCATTCATTCATTCACTGACTGACTGACATACAACGCACAGACCAAACCGCTGGACCTAAAGGGCTGAAATTTTGCATGGCGATTCTTCTTATAGTGTAGGGGTGCACTAAGAGAGATTTTTGAAAAATTCTTCTTAGATTTTTTAAAATTAAATTTTTAAGCTGTTTTTTTTACTTTTTTTAAGTTTGCATTTAAAATAATAATTTGAGGGTTATAACATTTATATCACGAGAAAGATCATAAAAATTCCTTTAAAATGAAATCTTTTTCGAATCTTTACCTTCATTTCCTGATTTTTGGTGAATTTTTAAAGATTAATTTTTAGAATTTAATTTATTAAATGCTGATCACGTGACTTCTTTTTCTGGTACTTTAAATAAATTTATCGTCACGTGCATAAAAACTAAATAGACTAAAAATAATTTTTTTTTTCTCGCTAATGCGGCAGACGATTGGACATTATCCAAAAAAATATTAAAATACAGTAAAAGAAATGTTCTAGAAACTGTACTATATTAACTGTACTATATTCTTTAGTATTCTTTATATTAGATTTAATTTGAATATCTTCTTCTACATTATTTTGTCTATAAAAATATCCCTTACGATTTTTTTATAAATATATATATATTTTACATCAATTATATACATTGTTCGTCGTATTTATTATATATATATTGGCATTAATTGCATACATTCACCGATGTTTTTACTTTGAATGTACTCCGTAGCGAAGTGCGGGTTTTCAGCAGTAGATAGAAATTGCCGGTTCACCAACACACGGATTGATGCGGAGCAGCGGAGCAAGGGGGGCGTGGTCTATTGATGACGTCAGCGCCACCTGGTGGCGTTTTTGAGTCAATCAGGAGAAGGCAATGATCTTAGCGCCCCCTTGCGGGAAAACCTGGAACCTTGTAGTACAGCAGAATCTTGAAGAGAGTATGTGCTCCGGGGAGCGCCACCTATAGGTCAAATATGGAACTAAATTACGTATAAGGTTACGGATTTATATTTTCAGTGCTGCCATCTATTTTATAAAAATCACAACTGAATTTTACATTTAATTTTACAGAAGATATATATTTTTAAAAGTTTGTCCTGAGCTAGGACCGAACCCGGGATCGCACGGTTGGCAAGCCAACACCCTACCCACTAGGCCAGCGAGTCTTGTTATTGTACGGTATTATAAGGTATTTAAAGAGTGAATATTTTAAAGGGAACTTGAGAAATATGATAGAGGATTCTGTGGTATTATATTATTTTAATTAGTTAATTAATTAATTATTTTTTTAATATAATACATACTAAGCGCCCCCTAGCGGGAAAAACTTGAACTAAACTAGAACTTTAAATATTTAAGATTGTAAAACGATTTTACGCTGTTACCAAAACATCTAGTGAATAAATTTAACTTTTAAAATTCTGATATCGAGAATTTTACGCTGCAGGCGCCATCTATTGATAAAAATTACAACTACATTTAAAATTTAATTTTGTAAAAGGTTTTATTTTAGTTTAAATTCTAAATTAAAATATATTATTAACTTACTATTTTTTTAACGATAGTAGTAATTAGTAAAAAATAATTATAATTACTTATTATTACTTTAAAGACATATCTAATTTATAAATAATATTTGAAAAAATATTCTATTAAAAGGAGTATTTACAAGTCTTTTAACATTAAATCTATAAGAGAATATATTAACAAGGATATTTTTACGCATAAAATTATTGAAAACAGCTGTTAAATTTAAAATATCTTTAATTTTCATGCTAATATCAATTTCAAGTATAATATAACTTAGATATATCTTTAAACCCATTTAAACATAACTTGAAGACATTAAATTATACACTTACCATCTAGAACCTGAAACTTAAAACATATTATCAATTTAATAGTTTGGAAAAAGTATTTATTTCAGAACATTACATACTAGCATGAAAAAAAATGAGAAATATTATTTGATCTTACCTTGAAAAACATTCCATGACAGCTAACAAGGGATATTTTTAGACATAAAATTATTTAAACAAAGCGGGAATTCCCCAGTAGAGTTATTTTTTCCTATTAATATTAGAAATAAAAACTGAAATATGATTCAATCTAGATAATTATTTAAATTAAATACACATAACATACCAATCCATACTATTAAATCTGCAAGAGAAGATATTAAATTTACGCTAAAAAATTTTTTAATTGTCGACATATACATACTGCAATAGTCTACATTATTATCAAAAAGTTCATTGAATTATATTCTATAACAGAGAGAATATTTTTATGAATTTACTAGAATTAATTATCAAAAATAAATATAACGTCATCTATTGATTAAAAATGAAACTTAGAAAATTTAATACATGGTTTTGAGTATATTTTTCAAAACTTTAAATATTTTTAGTCGAAGGGCTTATTTTCAGGACTTTAAAATTGTTTTGCTATGTTTTTTAACGTGATATATAATTTTACATAGATACATTCGCAAAATAATACAAAATAATAAGAAATTTTTACATAGATAGGCTAAAACGAATATTTTTTTTTTCTTTTACTTGATATTTTTACACATGAAATTATTTTACAACAAGCGTTAAGTTTAAAATATCTATAATTTTTCTTAAGAATATTACTTTACAGTATAATATAATTTAGATAGAGCTTTGAAACCATTGTAACATTTAGTATAGAAAAAATTATTATTTGATCTTACCTTGAAAAACATTCCATGAAAGCTAACAAGGGATATTTTTAGACATGAAATTATTTAAACAAAGCGGGAATTCCCCAGTAGAGTTATTTTTTCCTTTTAATATTAGAAATAAAAACTGAAATATGATTCAATCTAGATAATTATTTAAATTAAATACACATAACATACCAATCCATACTATTAAATCTGCAAGAGAAGATATTAAATTTACGCTAAAAAATTTTTTTAATTGTCGACATATGCATACTGCAATAGTCTACATTATTATCAAAAAGTTCATTGAATTATATTCTATAACAGAGCGAATATTTTTATGAATTTACTAGAATTAATTATCAAAAATAAATATAACGTCAACTATTGATTAAAAATGAAACTTAGAAAATTTAATACATGGTTTTGAGTATATTTTTCAAAACTTTAAATATTTTTAGTCGAAGGGCTTATTTTCAGGACTTTAAAATTGTTTTGCTATGTTTTTTAACGTGATATATAATTTTACATAGATACATTCACAAAATAATACAAAATAATAAGAAACTTTTACATAGATAGGCTAAAACGAATATTTTTTTTTCTTTTACTTGATATTTTTACACATGAAATTATTTTACAACAAGCGTTAAGTTTAAAATATCTATAATTTTTCTTAAGAATATTACTTTGCAGTATAATATAATTTAGATAGAGCTTTGAATCCATTGTAACATTTAGTATAGAAAAATTATTATTTAATCTTACCTTGAAAGGCATTCCATGAAAGCTAACAAGGGATATTTTTAGACATAAAATTATTTAAACAAAGCGGAAATTCCCCAGTAGAGTTATTTTTTCCTTTTAATATTAGAAATAAAAACTGAAATATGATTCAATCTAGATAATTATTTAAATTAAATACACATACCATACCAATCCATACTATTAAATCTGCAAGAGAAGGTAACAAATTTATCTCACAATGTTAATAGAGAAGATTCTTACATTATCTGAAATAATACAAACTTTATCATGTTTAGAAGATATTTACAAGAGTTCATTTTAGAATTAAATGAATCATGGTTTGAATCCTACAACAATAGGGGGTATATGCAAACATGAAGACTTTAAATTATACAATTACCATCTAGAACCTGAAACTTAAAAAATATATGCACCAATTTAAGTATCTTTATATAGTTTATGTACAGTTTTGAATATATTTCAAACCTTAAACGTTTTTTCAACTTTGAAACTATATTATAAGTTAAGACGCTTACTAAAATTAAAAACATTTTATAGAGGTAAAGACTTGAAAGATAAAATTTACAAGTTTTAATCCTAAATATTATATTTTATCCAGAAATGTAGACTATTAATATATGATTTTAAACCTAACATGCTTTCAACGATTACCTAAATTGCGATATAATGTTAAATTCCATAGATTATTTCACAGATTTTAAGATATTTATTTAACCTAAGATGTTTATAAATCCTATCCAAATTGGAATAGTGTTTGCATATCATCATAAACAACTAAATATTATCATTTTCATGGGTTTTAAGGTATTTATTCAACATAAGATGTTTATAAATCCTACCTAAATTGGAATAGTTTCTGCATATCAACATAGACTGCGTAAACAACCAAATATTAACTTAATTTAAATAAGAGCATATAATTTCCTTTTTGATAACTTAAATATATATATATATATATCATACATGTTGCTAAATTAAAATTCTTGTTATACTTTCGTATAAGATAGTTTTTTTTACATACAAGAACAGAAATAATATAGACTTTATTATGTTTAGAAGATTTGCAGATATTTAAAGCAGTTCACTTAACTTTAGAAGTAAATGGATCAGAGTTTGAATTCTACTGCAATAGAGGTAGTTTAACTTCACAATTATAATCTAAACAGATAACAAATCTTTGAAAAAAAAAATATTCTATAAAAAGCAATAAAATATATTATGGAAACTTCAAATTAATTTATGATAGGTTTCATTAAATATTCTGCAAACGCTATGAAACATTTCGTATAGAAAATAATTACCATTTGATCTTACCTTTAAAATCTATAGTTTATGCACTTAATTCATATAATTTTTTACAAAAACAAGCTTTAACTGCATAAGAAGATATTATATTTGTCCCGCACATACATATAAACTTAAAACATATTAAAACTTACTAGTTCCCTTATAAAGGTTTCAAGACTTTAAAAATTTTTTTTACTATGTTTTAAATCTAATCTATAATTTTACATAGATATAACCATTAATAAATTGTTTTACATAGAAAAAAGCATACATCGCACCTAAAATTTTAGTTTTCTTATCAAAATAACCTGCAAAACTTTCATCGAAACAAATGTTTATTATGTTAAAAAAATCAAACACCTATTGATATTACTTTGAAATATTATGCAAATAATAAATTTGAATAAGTTTTACATCAGAAATTATTTTCCGACAATTGCTAAAGAAAATTTATACTATAAGTTTAAAACGCTTCCTAACACTTAAAATTTTATCATTCTATAAGGAGTATAATTTCTTTTAAATCATACATAAACATCTATATATTAACATAATTTACATAATAGCATATGACTTCCTTTTAATAACATAAATGCTGCTAAATTAAAATTCATGATATACTTTCGTATAAGATAGTTTTCTACATGCAATTACCCAAAATATTTTATCCATACAGCAACAGAAATAATACAGACTTTATCATGTTTAGAAGATATTTACATGAGTTCATTTTAGAAGTAAATTGACCAAGGTTTAAATCTTACAGCGGTAGGGGTATACGCAGACAATATTTTTATATGAGAACCTACTTACAATAGATCTTAAAATTAAAATAAGTTTTGTTAAGAATAAAACTCTGCTGTAGATTTTATAATCTAAGCATATACCACACTGTCATAGTTAACATTTTCAAAACTTAATGGTTTAAAATATATTATTATAAAACATATAAAATACTTACGGCATTAGTAGAAATATTCTGCATTGGAAAAAAAATCTGGAGCTTATAATTAGCCATACTTCTAAAACGAGACCCAATTGAAAAATATACAAGTCACGTTAGTTAATCTTGATTATCTGCGGTTAATTTTCCGTTACAGTCACAGTTATCTTCTCAAAATGAATCAATGATAAGATAAATAATTATTTTGCTATCATTTAACGAATCGTTCACGTTCCTTTTATTTTATTTGTCAAGAGTTGCCAAGAGTTGGCAACGATTGTAGAACGACTTTCAAAAATCTAACCCCTAGTGTTTACACAAGACGTAGATTATTATTATCTTATACATGAGAGTATACTGTGGGAAAAGATCAGATAATATGTTTAATCAAAGTTAAACAATTGATACACGTTTTGCTAACCAAAACTTTATTCGATAGGTTAATTTTCAAATCTGAAACAAGCTTTGCTAACTGCTAATACAGTTTATTAATGTTGTTAATAGAGTTTTTAATAACGAAGTTGTTCGATTAATGCTTGCAAAACTGCAACTACTAAGTTGATCGAATATATATTAAATTGTATTAAGTTAAAATTCTAGTTTTCACATGAAAAAACATTATGCAACATAAGTATTAAAATTAAGTCTTTGAAATATTCTATAAAAAGTAATGAAATATACTATGGAGACACTTACCCATTGTTGCTAAGCTTGGCATTAATTAATAAAATAATTTTAAAGATCTATTAATAATACTTTGAAATATTCTGTAAAAGGTAACTTAGAATAATTTTTAAACATGATTATTCTATAAAAAATACAATATTATCAGTAACAGCAGCAGATAGTATATTCAAGATTATTGAAAACAACGTAACAGAGAATAAAATTTTAGATTATAAAGCAACAAAGGCTAATTTTCAAATGTACACTGTCAACCTCTACTATCAGTATTTTACGATTCATTGAAGTGGAAGTTATAGTTAAGTTCTTATTCTCACTTAACATTTTAATAACATAAAAGTTTAACGTTGTATTGTACAACCGACACTCATCAGAATAATATAAATTGCTAGTAATCTTATCTAATGACGAAATAAAATAAACTATGAGTCATAGAAACTTATCTTATCTGATATAGCGATTCATTCGACAGTCGCTTGCTAGATTTTCAATCGGAGAGGGCTGTTTTAGAGTGCTTGTGCTGTTTATCAGTTAGATTATGAAACCTGCATTTAAAAAAATGAAGGAACAGCTTGTTCCCGAAAAAGATTGGTATGAGCAAAATTATGAAAATACAGATTTTTGCATGCATAATTTTGCTGAAGGAATCTTAAATGTTTTAAAAATTGAACAGAGAAAAAAAGAAGTTAATTGCTTCGGCCCATCAATGATAAAATATTTCAATCTTGGATGTAATGTTTTTGCAACTGTCCACATGCATATCAGTGGTGCAGCAGTCCACATCACTAAATTTAAAGAAAGTCACCTACATAAACTTCAAAGGGAAAAAGGAGTGTCAATGCATGGAGATACCTGGATCGAATTTAATAAGAAACTTCCTACCATCTCAACTGAATATAAAGACACTTCATGTATTGCAAACAACGAAATAATCGCTATTATAGATCAGGAAGTGTATATTCTACAGGGGATGTATCGCATGAAAAATGTTAATTATGACTTAGATTCCGGAATTAAGTTGAATAGATATGAACTAAAACAACTTTGTGATTATGCTTCAGACATTACAGACTGTGTCGAACACACAATTTTATGTCGTACTTTGCCTCACATTCTACAAGAAAATATTGCCGATTCCATCTCCGATTGTTTTAAAGAACATTGTAATGTAGATGATGCGCTTGAAAATTTTTTCAGATGTGTTAAACAAGAACTGTTCAATGTATGTCATAAACTGTTTAAATGTGAAGGATGTATTATGAACCACCCCTCCCAATATCAACATTTGTGTCTAAAAAGCAGTGCTTTAGAAAAATATAAGAGTCTTGGTAAAATACCAATTTTTCATATAAGTATTCAAGATATTGTTAAAAATATATGTGATACATATTGTACATGTGCATACATTAATACTGAAATTTTTAAAAATCTTTGCGTCGATGATTTTAAATACTATTTCGAAAACGGAATAGTTAAAGTGTAAATACTTTTGGATTATTCTAATGATCTGAAATTTCACTCTAAGGAATATCTTCAAGAATTGTAAGAATTTTTTTAGATATGTTAAATAAAGGTTGCTTTAAGGATGAATTATTCCATTTTTTTTTAGTCTATGTGTGTTTTAATGATGTCTTAAAAATTATTTAATGATATCAAAAAATATTTATTATAATTTAAAGATATATTAATAATTTTTAAGACATCATTAAAACACACATAGACTAAAAAAATGGAATAATTCATCCTTAAAGCAACCTTTATTTAACATATCTAAAAAAATTCTTACAATTCTTGAAGATATTCCTTAGAGTGAAATTTCAGATCATTAGAATAATCCAAAAGTATTTACACTTTAACTATTCCGTTTTCGAAATAGTATTTAAAATCATCGACGCAAAGATTTTTAAAAATTTCAGTATTAATGTATGCACATGTACAATATGTATCACATATATTTTTAACAATATCTTGAATACTTATATGAAAAATTGGTATTTTACCAAGACTCTTATATTTTTCTAAAGCACTGCTTTTTAGACACAAATGTTGATATTGGGAGGGGTGGTTCATAATACATCCTTCACATTTAAACAGTTTATGACATACATTGAACAGTTCTTGTTTAACACATCTGAAAAAATTTTCAAGCGCATCATCTACATTACAATGTTCTTTAAAACAATCGGAGATGGAATCGGCAATATTTTCTTGTAGAATGTGAGGCAAAGTACGACATAAAATTGTGTGTTCGACACAGTCTGTAATGTCTGAAGCATAATCACAAAGTTGTTTTAGTTCATATCTATTCAACTTAATTCCGGAATCTAAGTCATAATTAACATTTTTCATGCGATACATCCCCTGTAGAATACACACTTCCTGATCTATAATAGCGATTATTTCGTTGTTTGCAATACATGAAGTGTCTTTATATTCAGTTGAGATGGTAGGAAGTTTCTTATTAAATTCGATCCAGGTATCTCCATGCATTGACACTCCTTTTTCCCTTTGAAGTTTATGTAGGTGACTTTCTTTAAATTTAGTGATGTGGACTGCTGCACCACTGATATGCATGTGGACAGTTGCAAAAACATTACATCCAAGATTGAAATATTTTATCATTGATGGGCCGAAGCAATTAACTTCTTTTTTTCTCTGTTCAATTTTTAAAACATTTAAGATTCCTTCAGCAAAATTATGCATGCAAAAATCTGTATTTTCATAATTTTGCTCATACCAATCTTTTTCGGGAACAAGCTGTTCCTTCATTTTTTTAAATGCAGGTTTCATAATCTAACTGATAAACAGCACAAGCACTCTAAAACAGCCCTCTCCGATTGAAAATCTAGCAAGCGACTGTCGAATGAATCGCTATATCAGATAAGATAAGTTTCTATGACTCATAGTTTATTTTATTTCGTCATTAGATAAGATTACTAGCAATTTATATTATTCTGATGAGTGTCGGTTGTACAATACAACGTTAAACTTTTATGTTATTAAAATGTTAAGTGAGAATAAGAACTTAACTATAACTTCCACTTCAATGAATCGTAAAATACTGATAGTAGAGGTTGACAGTGTACATTTGAAAATTAGCCTTTGTTGCTTTATAATCTAAAATTTTATTCTCTGTTACGTTGTTTTCAATAATCTTGAATATACTATCTGCTGCTGTTACTGATAATATTGTATTTTTTATAGAATAATCATGTTTAAAAATTATTCTAAGTTACCTTTTACAGAATATTTCAAAGTATTATTAATAGATCTTTAAAATTATTTTATTAATTAATGCCAAGCTTAGCAACAATGGGTAAGTGTCTCCATAGTATATTTCATTACTTTTTATAGAATATTTCAAAGACTTAATTTTAATACTTATGTTGCATAATGTTTTTTCATGTGAAAACTAGAATTTTAACTTAATACAATTTAATATATATTCGATCAACTTAGTAGTTGCAGTTTTGCAAGCATTAATCGAACAACTTCGTTATTAAAAACTCTATTAACAACATTAATAAACTGTATTAGCAGTTAGCAAAGCTTGTTTCAGATTTGAAAATTAACCTATCGAATAAAGTTTTGGTTAGCAAAACGTGTATCAATTGTTTAACTTTGATTAAACATATTATCTGATCTTTTCCCACAGTATACTCTCATGTATAAGATAATAATAATCTACGTCTTGTGTAAACACTAGGGGTTAGATTTTTGAAAGTCGTTCTACAATCGTTGCCAACTCTTGGCAACTCTTGACAAATAAAATAAAAGGAACGTGAACGATTCGTTAAATGATAGCAAAATAATTATTTATCTTATCATTGATTCATTTTGAGAAGATAACTGTGACTGTAACGGAAAATTAACCGCAGATAATCAAGATTAACTAACGTGACTTGTATATTTTTCAATTGGGTCTCGTTTTAGAAGTATGGCTAATTATAAGCTCCAGATTTTTTTTCCAATGCAGAATATTTCTACTAATGCCGTAAGTATTTTATATGTTTTATAATAATATATTTTAAACCATTAAGTTTTGAAAATGTTAACTATGACAGTGTGGTATATGCTTAGATTATAAAATCTACAGCAGAGTTTTATTCTTAACAAAACTTATTTTAATTTTAAGATCTATTGTAAGTAGGTTCTCATATAAAAATATTGTCTGCGTATACCCCTACCGCTGTAAGATTTAAACCTTGGTCAATTTACTTCTAAAATGAACTCATGTAAATATCTTCTAAACATGATAAAGTCTGTATTATTTCTGTTGCTGTATGGATAAAATATTTTGGGTAATTGCATGTAGAAAACTATCTTATACGAAAGTATATCATGAATTTTAATTTAGCAGCATTTATGTTATTAAAAGGAAGTCATATGCTATTATGTAAATTATGTTAATATATAGATGTTTATGTATGATTTAAAAGAAATTATACTCCTTATAGAATGATAAAATTTTAAGTGTTAGGAAGCGTTTTAAACTTATAGTATAAATTTTCTTTAGCAATTGTCGGAAAATAATTTCTGATGTAAAACTTATTCAAATTTATTATTTGCATAATATTTCAAAGTAATATCAATAGGTGTTTGATTTTTTTAACATAATAAACATTTGTTTCGATGAAAGTTTTGCAGGTTATTTTGATAAGAAAACTAAAATTTTAGGTGCGATGTATGCTTTTTTCTATGTAAAACAATTTATTAATGGTTATATCTATGTAAAATTATAGATTAGATTTAAAACATAGTAAAAAAAATTTTTAAAGTCTTGAAACCTTTATAAGGGAACTAGTAAGTTTTAATATGTTTTAAGTTTATATGTATGTGCGGGACAAATATAATATCTTCTTATGCAGTTAAAGCTTGTTTTTGTAAAAAATTATATGAATTAAGTGCATAAACTATAGATTTTAAAGGTAAGATCAAATGGTAATTATTTTCTATACGAAATGTTTCATAGCGTTTGCAGAATATTTAATGAAACCTATCATAAATTAATTTGAAGTTTCCATAATATATTTTATTGCTTTTTATAGAATATTTTTTTTTTCAAAGATTTGTTATCTGTTTAGATTATAATTGTGAAGTTAAACTACCTCTATTGCAGTAGAATTCAAACTCTGATCCATTTACTTCTAAAGTTAAGTGAACTGCTTTAAATATCTGCAAATCTTCTAAACATAATAAAGTCTATATTATTTCTGTTCTTGTATGTAAAAAAAACTATCTTATACGAAAGTATAACAAGAATTTTAATTTAGCAACATGTATGATATATATATATATATATTTAAGTTATCAAAAAGGAAATTATATGCTCTTATTTAAATTAAGTTAATATTTGGTTGTTTACGCAGTCTATGTTGATATGCAGAAACTATTCCAATTTAGGTAGGATTTATAAACATCTTATGTTGAATAAATACCTTAAAACCCATGAAAATGATAATATTTAGTTGTTTATGATGATATGCAAACACTATTCCAATTTGGATAGGATTTATAAACATCTTAGGTTAAATAAATATCTTAAAATCTGTGAAATAATCTATGGAATTTAACATTATATCGCAATTTAGGTAATCGTTGAAAGCATGTTAGGTTTAAAATCATATATTAATAGTCTACATTTCTGGATAAAATATAATATTTAGGATTAAAACTTGTAAATTTTATCTTTCAAGTCTTTACCTCTATAAAATGTTTTTAATTTTAGTAAGCGTCTTAACTTATAATATAGTTTCAAAGTTGAAAAAACGTTTAAGGTTTGAAATATATTCAAAACTGTACATAAACTATATAAAGATACTTAAATTGGTGCATATATTTTTTAAGTTTCAGGTTCTAGATGGTAATTGTATAATTTAAAGTCTTCATGTTTGCATATACCCCCTATTGTTGTAGGATTCAAACCATGATTCATTTAATTCTAAAATGAACTCTTGTAAATATCTTCTAAACATGATAAAGTTTGTATTATTTCAGATAATGTAAGAATCTTCTCTATTAACATTGTGAGATAAATTTGTTACCTTCTCTTGCAGATTTAATAGTATGGATTGGTATGGTATGTGTATTTAATTTAAATAATTATCTAGATTGAATCATATTTCAGTTTTTATTTCTAATATTAAAAGGAAAAAATAACTCTACTGGGGAATTTCCGCTTTGTTTAAATAATTTTGTCTAAAAATATCCCTTGTTAGCTTTCATGGAATGCCTTTCAAGGTAAGATTAAATAATAATTTTTCTATACTAAATGTTACAATGGATTCAAAGCTCTATCTAAATTATATTATACTGCAAAGTAATATTCTTAAGAAAAATTATAGATATTTTAAACTTAACGCTTGTTGTAAAATAATTTCATGTGTAAAAATATCAAGTAAAAGAAAAAAAAATATTCGTTTTAGCCTATCTATGTAAAAGTTTCTTATTATTTTGTATTATTTTGTGAATGTATCTATGTAAAATTATATATCACGTTAAAAAACATAGCAAAACAATTTTAAAGTCCTGAAAATAAGCCCTTCGACTAAAAATATTTAAAGTTTTGAAAAATATACTCAAAACCATGTATTAAATTTTCTAAGTTTCATTTTTAATCAATAGTTGACGTTATATTTATTTTTGATAATTAATTCTAGTAAATTCATAAAAATATTCGCTCTGTTATAGAATATAATTCAATGAACTTTTTGATAATAATGTAGACTATTGCAGTATGCATATGTCGACAATTAAAAAAATTTTTTAGCGTAAATTTAATATCTTCTCTTGCAGATTTAATAGTATGGATTGGTATGTTATGTGTATTTAATTTAAATAATTATCTAGATTGAATCATATTTCAGTTTTTATTTCTAATATTAAAAGGAAAAAATAACTCTACTGGGGAATTCCCGCTTTGTTTAAATAATTTCATGTCTAAAAATATCCCTTGTTAGCTTTCATGGAATGTTTTTCAAGGTAAGATCAAATAATAATTTTTTCTATACTAAATGTTACAATGGTTTCAAAGCTCTATCTAAATTATATTATACTGTAAAGTAATATTCTTAAGAAAAATTATAGATATTTTAAACTTAACGCTTGTTGTAAAATAATTTCATGTGTAAAAATATCAAGTAAAAGAAAAAAAAAATATTCGTTTTAGCCTATCTATGTAAAAATTTCTTATTATTTTGTATTATTTTGCGAATGTATCTATGTAAAATTATATATCACGTTAAAAAACATAGCAAAACAATTTTAAAGTCCTGAAAATAAGCCCTTCGACTAAAAATATTTAAAGTTTTGAAAAATATACTCAAAACCATGTATTAAATTTTCTAAGTTTCATTTTTAATCAATAGATGACGTTATATTTATTTTTGATAATTAATTCTAGTAAATTCATAAAAATATTCTCTCTGTTATAGAATATAATTCAATGAACTTTTTGATAATAATGTAGACTATTGCAGTATGTATATGTCGACAATTAAAAAATTTTTTAGCGTAAATTTAATATCTTCTCTTGCAGATTTAATAGTATGGATTGGTATGTTATGTGTATTTAATTTAAATAATTATCTAGATTGAATCATATTTCAGTTTTTATTTCTAATATTAATAGGAAAAAATAACTCTACTGGGGAATTCCCGCTTTGTTTAAATAATTTTATGTCTAAAAATATCCCTTGTTAGCTGTCATGGAATGTTTTTCAAGGTAAGATCAAATAATATTTCTCATTTTTTTTCATGCTAGTATGTAATGTTCTGAAATAAATACTTTTTCCAAACTATTAAATTGATAATATGTTTTAAGTTTCAGGTTCTAGATGGTAATTGTATAATTTAATGTCTTCAAGTTATGTTTAAATGGGTTTAAAGATATATCTAAGTTATATTATACTTGAAATTGATATTAGCATGAAAATTAAAGATATTTTAAATTTAACAGCTGTTTTCAATAATTTTATGCGTAAAAATATCCTTGTTAATATCTTCTCTTATAGATTTAATGTTAAAAGACTTGTAAATACTCCTTTTAATAGAATATTTTTTCAAATATTATTTATAAATTAGATATGTCTTTAAAGTAATAATAAGTAATTATAATTATTTTTTACTAATTACTACTATCGTTAAAAAAATAGTAAGTTAATAATATATTTTAATTTAGAATTTAAACTAAAATAAAACCTTTTACAAAATTAAATTTTAAATGTAGTTGTAATTTTTATCAATAGATGGCGCCTGCAGCGTAAAATTCTCGATATCAGAATTTTAAAAGTTAAATTTATTCACTAGATGTTTTGGTAACAGCGTAAAATCGTTTTACAATCTTAAATATTTAAAGTTCTAGTTTAGTTCAAGTTTTTCCCGCTAGGGGGCGCTTAGTATGTATTATATTAAAAAAATAATTAATTAATTAACTAATTAAAATAATATAATACCACAGAATCCTCTATCATATTTCTCAAGTTCCCTTTAAAATATTCACTCTTTAAATACCTTATAATACCGTACAATAACAAGACTCGCTGGCCTAGTGGGTAGGGTGTTGGCTTGCCAACCGTGCGATCCCGGGTTCGGTCCTAGCTCAGGACAAACTTTTAAAAATATATATCTTCTGTAAAATTAAATGTAAAATTCAGTTGTGATTTTTATAAAATAGATGGCAGCACTGAAAATATAAATCCGTAACCTTATACGTAATTTAGTTCCATATTTGACCTATAGGTGGCGCTCCCCGGAGCACATACTCTCTTCAAGATTCTGCTGTACTACAAGGTTCCAGGTTTTCCCGCAAGGGGGCGCTAAGATCATTGCCTTCTCCTGATTGACTCAAAAACGCCACCAGGTGGCGCTGACGTCATCAATAGACCACGCCCCCCTTGCTCCGCTGCTCCGCATCAATCCGTGTGTTGGTGAACCGGCAATTTCTATCTACTTTCAGCTAGTCTTTACATGTTGGATGTTCCTGGCTTCATGTAGCTTTAGAGCTATTACTGGTTTTATCTTTCATCTTATTCTTATATATATATATATATATATATATATATATATATATATATTAAAACTTGTTACTTAATGACACGTGCTTCCATAAAACCCTGCCTCTATATATGTTTTCCTTGGCATAGCAACACCTTCCTATTAATTAACCATGTACTGTATTTTAAGATCATCTACCATCCAATACTTTGTAAACATCCCACGAGCACATTGCTTACTACTTCGCACATTTACAACTGGAATTAAAGCTACATCAGCCAAGGCACTCGAAAAATGTCCATTATTGGAAATCGACTGTCCAGTCGCGAGAATGGGAAAGGCTCCCTCCGGCTATCTAGAGGAGTGAACCGCAAGCACCGATCGTGGGAACGGCGAATCCGGAAATTGGGGACAAGGGACCTTCAAATTGGAATTTTTTTAATTTTCAATTTTTAACTCCATATACAAAATGAGAATAGTTAATTTTCTATTTTACTACATTGAAAACCCTTAGAATTCAAAATAGGGAATTTTTGGAAGAATCATGCCCGTTTTTCAAAAAAAAAATTTCAAAAATGCTAACTTTTTCAAAATGCTCTATGCGCATTATATATCAATTAAAATTCTTAAATTTTGAATTATAAGTTTACCATATGTATATAAATATAAATGTGCATTTAATTTTTTTATATGAATATAACGTCTTAAATAATTTTTTTTTTCTATTCTGTCTGTTATTTTTTTTTATGTTTTTACTTTATTTTTTGATCTATAAATTTGAAAAAATATTTGTGATTTCAAAGAATTATGCACAGTTTTGTGACAAACACTTCAATTGACAATTCTGAGAAATTTGAAAGATATCAGAAGAAAATTAATACGCATGGAGCCTTTTGAAAAATTCTATTATTTTTCAAGAACTTTTTGATATGCAGGTCCTATTCCTCCACAAAATACTAATTTGTGAATTCTTTATTAGTATATTTAGTGCTATAGAAAGTATCTTTAATGCAATAGAAAAGAATATTAATTATGTTCGTGGGGTATGTAGAGTAAAATATAGAACATTAAAGAAGATCGAGATTGAAGGTCCCTTGTTCCCTTAAGCGTCTAAAACCTTTTTGATCTATAAATTTGAAAAATATTTGTGATTTCAAAGAATTATGCACAGTTTTGTGACAAAAACTCCACATAACAATTCTGAGAAAATTGAAAGATATGAGAGGAAACCTTTGAGTTTATCACCTGGGACCCCCAGGCCATAAAAAGCCCATCGTCCATGATACACCTGACGTCCAGTCACTACGTAGCAAGAGCCTGAATACGCAGTAGAGGGTTAATTTCCCAAGTTCGGTGGCATTTTCAATTTCTGTGGGGCTGCAGGATGCCGGACAAGCAGTACAGATCTGTCATCCACTCAAGGCACCCCCAGCCCCCAGATATCAGAGGAAAATGAATACGCTTGGAGCCTTTTGAAAAATTCCATTATTTTTGAAGAACTTTTTGATCAGCAGGTCCTATTCCTCCACAAAATACTAATTTGTGAATTCTAAGTATCTTCAATGCAATAGAAAAGAATATTAATTATGTTCATGGGGTATATAGAGAAAAATATTGAACGTTAAAGAAGTTCGAGATTGAAGGTCCCTTGTTCCCTTAAAAGGTTTTTCGAGAATGTTCCAGGGATTTCTGGAAAAGAAGAAAAGGAATAAATAATGGGGGCAGTGGCGGATACAGAAAAAAATCCTGGGTGGGGCACAGTGTACCCACTATAGTGAAAGCATACTTAGATCCATAAGTGTTTCTGGTTTAATTTTTTTTTTGGGGGGGGGAGGGGGGTAATAACTTCAGACTGTGATCAATTTTGAATTTCAAAAAAAAATTCATGAATTTATTTATTAACATTAAAAAGTAAATTAATAAATTAACACTTATTATTATTATTATTATTATTATTATTATTATTATTATTTTCAAATTTTTGACTTGTTGGTCGAAAATTGTTTGAATTTCCTGTCCCAATTTATGGGGGACCTGGGTGAGTGTCCCACATGTTCATGTGGAAATCTGGTCCTAGGTGGGGCACGTGCCCCCCTCTGGATCTTTCCTTGGAGGGGGACTCCAAAGTCTGCTTTGCCCAGGGCCCCATTGGGTCAAAGTCGGGCCCTGTTGCTAGCCACTACATCATGATGAAATGCAACCATGTGAATTGTATGTACATGTAAATAGAAGTAGGAGGTCTTAATAAAGGTTTTTGTACATATTTTAAATAAGTGTCTGTCTTCGTGATTAAGAATGAATATCCCATCTGAGATTTTGGCTTGTTGTCGGCCACGTTATGACAATATAGTTCTCTGAAAATTGTTTGTTTAATAATAATTTTTCATGAAATTACTCTTAAATTTATCAATGAGAATTTGTTTAACTTGTCCTATTTTTCAGATATTTGGAACAAGTGAAAATTTGCACAAGCTCTGCCTTTCGGATAGAATTTTCTTAGACGGAACTTTTAAAGTTGTTCCGAAATAATTCCATCAATTATACCCTATACATGGTATGCATATGGGACAGGTCTTTCGATTAATTTTCGCCCTTTTACCAAATAAATTACAAGATACCTACCAAAGGTTGCTGCTAAATATAAATATCAAAGCTGAAAGTTATGACCTAGAATTTAAGCCAAATTTTTGCTTAATTGATTTTGAATCAGCAGCGATAATCGCTTTGATGTTTCTTTCTCCCGATGCTACAATCAAAGGCTTTTTTTTCCATTATACACAGTGTATATGAAGAAAGGTAGGTATATGTGACTTATGAGGAGCCTACAAAATGATACATTGTATTTATTGAAATACTTTTATTTATAATGAGAATATGTTAAAGTCATGGCAATGCTAATGTTCTCGTATACCTTATGAACATACACTCAAGAGCCAAAACATTATGACCACCTGTCAATAACGAGTTGGCCCACCTTTGGCTCGCAACACAGCTTCAACCCGCCTTGGCATGGATGTCACAAGTCCTTGGTAGATGTCCGGAGACAGATTGTACCAGATGTTTAAGCAACGGTCACGCAAATCCGAGATATTGCGAATTGGTGGTCTTTGAACTCTGAGCTGCCGTTCCATGACATCCCAAATGTGTTCTATTGAGATCCGGTGAGTTAGGCGGCCAGGACATTAACTGGAATTCAGCATCATGTTCCTGGAACCACTCCAATACAATTTTAGCCTTGTGACACGGGGCGTTGTCCTGTTGGAACATTCCATTTCTAGCTGGAAAAACAGAGGCCATGTAAGGGTGCAACTGGTCCGCAATGATGTTCAGATACCCTGTAGCATTCATGGTCTGCTCTACCACAACCACGGGTCCCAGAGACGCCCAAGAGAACGTCCCCCAAAGCATAATACCGCCACCACCGGCCTGTGTATGACCTACTGTACACTGAGGGAGCAACAGTTCGCCTGGAAGACGGCGTATTCTGACACGGCCATCGGCGTGATGAATGACAAACCGTGATTCATCTGACCAGGCAACTCTCTCCCACGGATCCATGGACCAGTCGCGATGTTCCCGGGCGCAGCGCAGGCGCAGTTGGCGATGACGCTTGGTCAGCAAAGGCACACGAGTGGGACGTTTGCTGCGTAGCCCCATATCCAACAGTGTCCGCTGAACAGTGTGCTGCGATACTATTCTACTTGGCCCTGCATTGTATTGGGCTGTCAGCTGAGCCACTGTCTGGTTCCGGTTTTGCTTCACCATGCGAGACAGTCTCCGACGACCTTTTTCTTTGATAGCGTGTGGACGTCCAACACCATGTCGTTTACTGCTGGTTTCACCGTCATTCATCCACTTTGCATAAGTACTAACAACTGTAGGTCGCGAACAACCCACGAGTCGTGCAGTTTCGGAAATACTTGTTCCGAGCCTTCGAGCCATTACAATCTGCCCTCTATTAAAGTCGCTTAGATCCGCAGCCTTTCCCATCACACACAGAAGTCAGTGAAAGAATGATTCTTCAGACTCTCCCGCAGCAGTTAAATACCACTTCCACCTGATCAAGTGCCTTCCACTTAATCCAGGCGAACTCATTGCAAAATGTAAGGGTGGTCATAATGTTTTGGCTCTTGAGTGTAGGTTCAACAATTTTGATTGGTTTCAAGTTATAAATATAATGAACAAATGCGGAAAATGAATACAGAGGATCGCTGCTCTTTCGCTAGTTCCTCAAAAGGAAGTTTATGAAGCATTCCTCTGGCTTCAAGAAGAGGCACCAGACGTGTCGCAGACAAGTAAAATGTACAGTTATTTGGCTGAAACTGGGTTAGAGGAATGCATTGCAATATTTACAATGTAAGTTCCTTCTCTTTACTAGCTATTTTTAACTATCCATTTAATAAATTGTAAATTCCCCCACCCTTCTTAGTTTTAATGAGTTTTATGTATTTGTACTAAATGTTTTCCTTCAAGTATCTGTTAACTGTGAGACTTGTTTTCCATATTTAGGAACATCTGGAATCATTTCGATAATGAGCATGCGAGGATAAATAACAATGGCGAAGGATCCCACTCTAAGCTTAACAAACGAGCTCGTCACCCACATCAAAATATATACAGTTTCATTGAATTAATAAGAACTTACAGTTAGAAAACGAAGGAATCATGACGATGTTGCTTTCTGGATCAACTACAGCTCCGAAGACGAAAACAAAATACAGAAGGGTTAACGAGAAACTTATTGCTTTAAAGAACAAATTTCGTTCGAACAATATAACACTAATGTCATATGTTGATGCTGTAGGACATTTGCTTCATGTAGAGAAGTGAGTGCTGAAATGTTAAACAAAAATGCACCATTTTGATAAAAATATGTTTGATCAGTAACCATTGATTTGATGCCTTTTATTCATTTACCGAAGGACTTTAGCTCCTTAATCCTTCACTTTTTTTTCATTTACAAAAACCTTTCTTGTTTTACGAAAATAGATTTTCAGAAGACAAATGCATATGTATGACTATGTATTCTTATGAGCCATAAATCTATTAGAAAATAATTCAGTAAAATATCTGAAACAAAGTATTTTGAAACAATTTCCCAGACGGATGGCGCTTCAACTAATTTTGCTGTGCAATTTTTGGCTTCCAAAATTTTTTTCTGGAAGTTACCTTAAGATATCTAGATTTATTCTTTATGAGTGTGCATAGTGTAGTTTGTAAATAAACGTTTGTCAACGAGAAGGGGAAGGAATTTCTGTGTCGGCGAAACGAAAGGGGGGGGGGGGGTGAACCCAACCTACACGCTGGGGCTGCTACTCTGAAGAGAAGATCCCCGAGAAACTGGTCACTCGGGGAGAGTTCTTTTTTGTTGAGGGGTGGAACGTTAAAGCATAGGTCAACGAGAGAGGAAGAGATTGTCAACCAAACATCCCCCATTTTTCCCAAAATATCGGGATTCCCAAAGTTCCAGAAATTCCCAAAGTTCCATTTGTCCCAAGGAAGAGTCGAACAGGTGTTTTTCTGCCGATTGGCAATGGTTTAGTCAGTTTAGTCGTTTAGTCTAAGAAAAGGCAGTGTTTACAAGAAACAGATGGGGAGAAATACACATCTGCAGTTACAATTGAAAGGAAATTTTAAACACTATATTACCTATTGGAACTATTATACCTTTTGGAATATTAACTGCCGTGATGTGCTGTAAAATCTGAAATCTTTAAATGCTCATTTCTGAAGTCTATTTTCCAAGGTATAAATTTGCAACCAAGCAAAACATCTTTCCCGTTTTTATTAACTTTTAAACTGGCCAAAAATATGGCTAACAAAAACCAAGTTATGAGAAAATATTTCAAAGAGGGGGAAATTAAAGATTGAAGAAAATTTTCCTTATTCAAATTGCGGAAAATGGGAAAATTTTATAGTGTTGATAAAGTTAATTGTGAATTTTGATTAGAAGAGGTCATTAGGGTAGCACACATTAAAGGGCAGGGCCGACCTTGCCAGTTGAACCTATTTGATCTAAAAAATTAAAAATATGTCTAAACTGAAATGGCTTTAACATATGAGCTGTTATTTTTGAAAGTGGCTAAGTCCATTTTTTCACGTATCGAGATATTTAAAGGTTTGTATTTGAATGAATTTAAAAATATTGGCAAACGTTAATCAATTCGAGTGATGTTTTTAACACTATACACCTTTTAAATTTTACTATGAAATAATAATTATTAAAATTATTTAAAAAATAAACGATTTTTTTAGCTCCAAATAGACTTATACCACTTTCAAAAATAACATATTATAAACAATAAAAACAAGTGGAAATTCAAGTCCATATTTTTATATACATTAGCTTCAGTGAAATGGATATTTTAATGTAAACTCTTACTTACCAGCATCAGTATCAGACCAAATTGACATATTATCGTCTTTTTTATAGGTATGTGAACTCATTGTAACAACTGTATTAAATGTTATTTATCTAAAACTTTGATTTTCTGCTTTAATAAAAATATTTAAATAATACTCGCGCTGCAATCTATTAGTATAAGAAACACAAACCAAACAGTAGGAATTGCGAAAGAAAACCAAACAAAATCAGTGAAATTACTTCTGGCCACTTAATCAGAACAATAATACCGTTATCTTGTTAACGATGTTGTTTTTAAGACACTAGCTAAGTAATATATGCTAAAACGTAGTGTACACTGAAGTCGTACTAATCAATAATAATTGAAATAAGCAAGTTGATTTTATTATAATTATTAGGAATGGACATATTCCACTTTAAAAGAAATTTTTTTGCGATAACATTTTATAGCCAAAATTCTTTTGTTTACTTTATGAAAAAATCGTACGAAAAAAAGGTGTCTATATCTTACTAAAATCACCGTTAACTCATTTTTTTAAAGTGGACATACACCACTTTCAAATATTTTATTATGGGGGTGCCATATAAGCGGACCAACACTACCCACCTATAAAGGGACGACATAAACGGAGGCATTTTCAGTGGCGCAACGCCGGGATTCGATCCGAGCACCCTCAGCACCGAAAGCCAGCGCGCTGTACCACAAGGCCGCCACAGGCCAGTGTGTAATTATATTTTTATCAAAATATCTGTACATTATATTTTTATCGCAATTTCTGCAGTTGGGCCCCGCAATAACTAAGGCCGGCGCTTTTAAAGTGCAGTTCTATTCCGATATTTGGAGGGGGAAATTGGGGTAAAATTATACTAGAGTTGTGTCTTTTTTGCAGTCATTTTTTGACTGATAAAGAAACTGATAAAGCAATTTCTATAAAACTTGGTGAATACGTTTATTTTGATGCAAGGAATAATGCATACTTCAAATTTAGTATTTTTAATTGCATTAATTATTTAAAATTAACATGTTTTCAATAAAAAAAATGCATTTTTTCAAAGTTTTGTAATTTTAATTTAAATTTAAAAAATTTAAGTTTTTAATTGCTTAAAAATGGAGTATACGTAAAATATACATTAGTTTTACAACTTTATCAATATTTTTGGGGAATCTAGAACCAATAGTTTAGCTATAGTCTTGCGCGCAATGGATGCAAACCAAAACACAATTTTAAAATTTTCATCAAAATTAAAAATGGAAAATTAATTAAAATACCAGTTGTATAACATTGAAATAATTATTCTACATAGAACATATATTAAGCTTTCAGTGACAAAAATTTCATGTATTTATGTTTTATAGGGAATGAGAAATAAAACTAAATGTGACATGATGCTAAATTGCACCTTCAGTAAAAAAAGTAAGACTCCCGAGACCCCTTAAATGAAAACAAAATTTCCGAAAAAGATCGCGTCTCCTTTAGCGAAAGAAAAAATAACAGTTGCAAAACCAAAATACTTGAAATCTGTATCTACAATAATAAATTTTTGTATGATCCAGTATTTATAAAAATAAACATGACTCTAAATTTTATTCAGGTTTTCTGAAACTCCCTTACATTACTTCGGGAAATAGTAAGCAATACGATGCAGGGTAAAAAGTCCCAAAATACGTTGATTACATGAAAATGGAAATCAAAACATGCGATGGTTTTCTTAAAGCCTAAATAATTAAAACCTTCAGAATTTTCTTAATGCCTAAAGAGCGATAAATACTTTCCGCGGGAAATGGTACTGGGGTGTTGATTATCCCCGACCCATCATTTTGAGAATCGACAACCTTTTCCCCTTCTCAACTGACCTTTCTCAACTGACCTTTTCCCCTCGAGGCTGTTTGGGGGTCAACCAACACCAACTATCCGCTCAGAGAAGGTGTTGGTTGAACCTGTCGCTCGGGAATTTCAGTCTAGTATCAGGTACAGCCTGGTGGAAAATCCGTCGCCGGGAAAAAGGCCCACCCCTCCTTTTCGATTCCTGCACGTTTCCAAAAAAACCAGCGGGGTCGTACCTCCCCCCCCTCCCCCCAGCCGGGATCGGAGGAGCTCTCCTTTTCGAATCCCCTGATTCCAAGAAAACCAGCTCGACTCCCCCCCCCAGCAAACCCCCACTACCCCTCTCGCAAAGAGTTCACCCCCGTTTGGCCGACACTGAAATTTCCTTCCCCCTCTCGTTGGAAAAATCCCCAAAAAGAGGAAAATCACCACCCCCGTTTCGCCGACACAAAAATGCCTTCCTCCTTCTCATTGACAAATGTTTATTTACAAATACACTAGGCGCACGAATCATGGGGTTGCAAAATTAGAAAGGGTGAAATAAAAATTTGTGAAAACTTTTGTATAAAAAATTCGATTTGTCAGATTTTCTTTCTATGAAATATACAAAAAATAAATGAAATATTTTTTAGATAAATAAAACAAAGCATTTAAATATATTAATATGCACTTGACTGAAATCATAACTTTGATTTCAGAAAATATTCATTATAAATTTAACATTTTATAGACCTATAAAAATGCATGATGATTGCTAAGAATGTTTGAAATCACTACGATAGGCATTTACTATATGTATCGTAAGTTGCGTTTTATAGCAAAAAAGTTACATGCATCCGGGAAATCCCACGAGCGCAAGTTAACATCAGCGCAGAATCGAGGCAAATATTCGGGATTTTTTTAAAGCAAGCGTAGTATTTAGAGTTTCATATTCCCTTTGTTTATTTTGTGCAGTGTAAGGATTTGAAGTTGATTCTGAAAATGAATGTGTTATATAATTTTTAATACTTATTGAGTGCACTGGCGATTGTAATTTATTGTTCCGTTTAATTGACTTTATAAAATTTATGACTATTTTACTAAATTACTTATGTACAGTGTGCTTTTGGATTCATCGACGTATAATTTTAAAAGTAAATGGTTTGTTTATAAATTATTATGTTAATTGAGGTTGCAACATACAGAATAATATTTAGTTTTATAACGTAAGAAAATAAAATGGTTTTTAAAATTTCTAAAAGTAATAAATAAAAAATTATCAACAATTAACAGATATTTTTATATATAATCTGTTAATTAAATTCTGTTAATAAATACCATATATTTATATATGTATTGTAGGTAGTTAGAGATGTCAAAAAAAAACTAAGTGGGGCTCAGTTTAGAAAACGAAGAATAGAAATGTAAGAAGCCGAAAAGGAAGTTTTAATGAAAGTTGCTAAAATATGAACATTTTTTAAAACGGTCGATTCAAATAATGCACTCTTTGAATTTTAATGGAAACAAATCGCAAGTTCAAGGCAATAATTCTCCAGACAAAACAGATACAGATATTACGAATATTTCTGCGCCTGAAACAATTCAAACAGAGAGTGAAATTCTTCCACAACACATTGATATAGAAATAGACTCGTCTGACAAAGAAAAATTTTCGGGACAATTATTTTGATAATTGTGCAAAGTTAAATACTCGAACCTATTAATACAGTCTCGAAAATGCTGCGAGGTACTCATGAAGATATAGAGAAATCTGCTGAGATGCTTTCATCACTCCTAACCCAATTCCAGAACTTAGGGAATAATTGGGAGTTTGTTAAAAAACGGTACCCTTGAGTTATCAGCTGTATGGAATATTAAACCGTGTTTTCCCCAAAAACGATGCGTCTTGTGAAAAAATTCTTTGCTGAATTACAAGTAGATGAACTCGTTGAAGACAGTGCGATGTTTCAAAGTCGAGGTGTCTTATAAAGTAATGGATTTAATAATTAATCAATTTACTATTAGATTTGAATCCGTTCGACAGTTATGTACACTTTTTAAATGTTTATCACTTGCATATCGCGCCGCGTCACTTGATAAAAGTATTCTGGAAGGATCAGAATTGTTACAATCGGCATATCTTTCCAATATTTCACCTAATTTTGGACCTCAATTGCTTCGATTTAAAATGTGCTTTTATATTCAATTAAAACAAATTACTTTAATACGCGAAATTGCTGAACTACTTTTAATTCACACCGCAGACTCAAGTAGCTTCTTTGACATAATTACAGCTTGCCTGATATTTTCACTTTACCGGTGACGACGACGACATCAGAAAGAAGTTTTTCAAAGCTAAAATTAATCAAACATTTTAGAAGCATCATGTCACAACACCGTCTTAACTCTTTGACCACTATATAAATTGAAAAACAATAACTTTTCAACTTGATCTGGAGAAATTGATTGATCGATTTGCAAACGAAAAAGTGAGAAAAAGACAATTTAAGTTTTTTTTTTTTTTTTTTGATGTGGAAACTAAACATGTATAGGTGCATTTTGACAATGCAGTTTATAAAATATGTAGTAAAGATTAGTAGGTACTCCGTACTTAAAGAATAATAATTTGTTTTATTATAATATTTATATTTATTAAATTGAATATCTTATTGTTGAAATGTCTTTAATTTTAATTTAAGTGTTATTAAGTAAGATTTTAAATCGAAATAAGAGGATCAGATAGAAAACAAATTTAGCCAGAGCTCTTCCGAGAAACAAGGGGGCGCACTGATTGTACTTGCTCCAGGGCAGCTACACCACTGCTATGCATACTCATAAAGAAGAAATCTAGATGTCTTAAGGGGATGGTGGACTTTCAAATTACCAAAAATCGAACAAAAATTGGAATTTTTTTGGGGTGTATTAATATTTTAAAAATATGTAAATATTGGAATAAAATGCATTTAAAATATATAATGAAAAGTAAAATGAAAACTTGGTGGTTTTAGAAGAGTAAATATTAAAAGTAGGTGAAAAAAATATCTTTTAAAGGGCTTTTTTAACAAAATGAGTCATTTCCAGATTTGCAAGTCTTTGAAATGCTCCTTGCGTCATAATTTTTGACGAAGTCGAATATTCCTTAGTTCGTAATATAGACTAAATATGCTTTGGCTTACGTATAAATATATAGTTACTTATATATTCTTGGAACTGGAACTGTCATTTCTGTGACGGCTCTTTCTTTCAGTTTTGAAGAAAAAGTTTTTTGTTGGATTTCTTTAATAGCCGGTTCGTGTGTATGAAATCAATAGGAACTCTTAAAAATATCTTTCTGTAAAACTATACGAGCTTTACACTTTGAATCCGAGGAGCACTTCCAGTAGCTCAAATTTTCTCTTTTTCTTTCTATGCGGAAAAGGAAATTTTGGTACTGCACTAAATTTCCGTCACGTTTTGATTTAATGAAAGAAATGTCTCTCATTTTATCTCAAAATCAATGAAGTTCGACGCAAAATCCAAGAAATTAGACGCAAACCAAATAATTCGACGCAAAATCAAAAAATTCCAATTCACTATGTGTTTGTGCACTTGTGCTTGCAATCTAGTTCCCAGAACTATTTCCTGCAATGTCGAACCCAGAGTAAGTATTGACCCAACCCTCTTCAACTTGAAATCCCTAAATATCTCAAAAGGGAAGCTTGAACGGGAAAAAAGGGGGGGTGGGAAGGAAATTTTGTGTCGGCGAAACGGGGTGGACACCTCGCAAATGACCCTACGACGGTAGAATCCGCTGTGTGTGTAAGGCCCGTTGCACACACGGCGTAGGCGGAGATTTTCCATCGGACGTCGTTCTAAAAGTAGAGCTTACACACACGGCGAAAACCTCCGTCGAAGGGGAGAAAGGCCCACCCCTCCTTTTGGAATCCTGCACGTGTCCAAGAAAACCAGAGGGGTAGCATCTACGCCCCCCTCCCCCCAGCCGAGATCGGAGGAGCCCTCCTTTTCGAATCCCCTACGATTCCAAGAAAACCAGCGCGCCTCCCCCCCAGCAAACCCCCAACCACACCCTCGCAAAAGACCCTACGACGGTAGAGTCCGCTGTGTGTGTAAGCGTGCATAGGGTCACATGGATAACTACTTCAATCTGGCGTCAACGAATCCGCCGGCACACAGTGGCCCTCGACAGCTGCACAGGCTACCGTCGAAGAAAAATTTCATTTTCCGCTGTGTGTGCAAGCTCCAATTGACTTCTGTGGTCTACTGTTGGAACGACGTCCGATAGAAAATTTCCGCTAGAGATAAAAACGCTGTGTGTGCAACGGGCCTAATAGTCGAGTAAAAATAGCTTAAAAATTGGCTGAATCTAGAAGTAATTGTAATATAATTTCTCTTGATGGATTCTTATATAAAAATGCATGAAAAAGACAATTGTAAAAAGTCTACCACCCGGAGTGGCTGCGTAGGTCCAATATTGTGGATTTTCCAAAATAGCCGTGTTATGTGAATTGAAAGTTAAGATCAACATGGAGACATATATCATCTTAGAGTTTGAAAGGAAACCTATTTTTTAATTACAACTAGTGTTAATTCTAAATATAAGCTGTATTATTATTTAAAAAACCACTTACATCTTCAAAAAATATCCATACTATTATATAAAAGAAGGTTTTGTGTGTGTTTGTGTGTAGTCATATATTTCCGCAAGAACGTAAAAACTCGTGAACCGACTGGGCTGAAATTTAGCATGAGATTAGTTAATACTTTGTGCTACACAAAGGACTATTCGTGTTTCAAAAGTCCCATCACTTAGGGCTTCACCCCGTTGACCGTAAAAGTTCCAATTTAATTCTTATGTACATTGTTTTATTTTCATGATTACAATGGAAACAGTAAATGCAATGTAAAATTTTAAAATCATCTTGCTTTTTTATGACTACACACACTCACGGACACTACCTTAAAAAATATAGTATAACATGTACTATAAAAACCACAGTTTACATCTTAACAAAATTTGTTATAAAATAGTGATTAATTTGTTTTTATCATAGCTATTTCAATTCCAAAAAGTTTTACTCGTATTACATATTACAGTGATTTCTTTTATTGCGGTTGTGGTCTAGTTAGTCCTCCTCATCAACATTGACACATGCAGATGTGCAGCAGCTGATGCCTCGACGATCGGTGCAAGCACTTGTGCATAACATTCCTAGCCTTCTACAAATGCATTGTCGGGTAGAACATTGACTTGTGGTACAACCGCATTTCACAAACTTCATCAAGTTGTCTGACGCTGGTGCTTTTGACATCTTTATAGGGGTTAGCTTTCTTTGGCTTAGTTCCCAATCCCCTACTAGTGGGTCAATTTCGATGCCCAGCCATTGTTAAATTTGATGGTACACTCTTAAGCTGTGAAAAGAATTTGCATCTGTCGTTGGAAGTAATGATTCTGGTTTTACATGACTGGTGGATTTAGTTGTTTTTGCTGTGAACGTTCGAAGCCCATTCAAAGTTTCTTCGGGACCACCTCGGTAGAGAGATACCATGGGTTAGTTCCCAATCGGCAGTATTTTCAATTTCATCCTTAGTTTTTCCCACCAATTTGAAAATAGCAGCCTGCTCTTTAATATATCACTTTTCATTAACAATTTATTGTATCCCTTTTCCCAAGACCAAAAGGTTTTGAAGTTGTATCACAACCAAGCATTGCGTGTGCAAAGAGTATGTGGCAACAGATATCTTCTCCAAGTATGTGCCTTATTCTCTTGATGTCATAGATAGTTTCACATTTTGAGGAATTTTTTGGCTGGGATAAAAGAAAAATGTCATGGGAATCAGGGTGAACGTAATGAATAAGTAAAATCAGGAGATCTTTGTCGTCTCCAATAATTGTTGTAGTGTGTGTCTCAGCTGAAAAGATACCATCTTTCACAATCATAAGATCTGCATCCGCCTGCGCTTGTTTGACGGAACAACCAGCTGCTTCTAGTTTGTTCGCAAGATGAGTTATGAAAGCTTGCTTGTTTATGCTAGTAGAAAAAAGTAATTATTTATTCATACTGATCTGCATTAATGGTAAGAAATTTACTTGTGGTCCTTCAAAACCTGTTCGCTTTTGGTGAGCCTCTGATTTGGTAGAGAACATGTCTCCATAACCATCGAAGACAACAGTCACCTTCTCGTATTTCCTAAGAAGATACTTCTCATAGGCAAGAAAAATGTCTTCAAATGTTTGCCCTTGACTTCAAGTTATTTGGTGAAACAACCACCCCCATCAACAATAAAACGCAAGTTTTCAGGTTTGCTAATGTGAAGGCCAATTCTTTCACGAATAAATTTTGCAAGCTGAGATTTCCCTGACTCCCTCATTATCCCACACTTGTCAAATAGAGAAGCAGGATAAGCGCAGAGCTCGTATCAAAACTCCTGAGTTAAGTCTAAAGCATTGCTTTGTGCATAAAGCAATAGGCGTTGGAACAGTACCTCAGGATCAATAATAAATGTCTCGTCTTTTGATTTAACAAATTGAACTGATTTCATTAGCTTTCCTTGTTTATTCCTCTTGAAAGAGAACGTTGAAACTGTTTTTTCTGTCATTTCTTTAACGATTGTATTACCAACATCCTCTGCTAGTTCTGGGTTAACATCATTGCCATGGGTTACACCTGTTTCTACATTGCGCAGATTTAAGTCTTCTTTAAAAATATACAGTTGTTCCCCATAATCACGAACTTTTTCAGTGTCATCATTATCGCGTGAAATTCTTGAACTGGACATGGATAGATGTTGATCATGGACTTCTTGGTTTATTCCTGAAAAATCTTGCATACAACTCTTCACATGAGCACACACTGGATGATACATTACCCTCAGAAGCTGCAAGCTGCTGCTGTTCGGTCATCTCTAGTTATTCCTCATTTAAAAAAAAAAAATCCTAATATAAGTAAAGATGTTGAATCTCATACAGGAAACTGAACAGCAGCAAAATTATTATTCTACATTTTTGGTTCATTTAGAAAATATACAAAAACCAGATTCATGGTGGACAGCAGCATCTACTCAAGGGTATATGATATGTGCAAAATGGAATTCTAACTGTTCTTGTGATCGACGAGTTGTTATTTGTCAGCATTCATCTGAAAAAGTATCTACAGAATATTATTGTTTAAAAAAGTTTAAATGGCAAAATGGTTATAGGTTAATTTTAAAATGTTAAATGGTGTAAAATAATGTACTAAGCATAATATTAAAGATGTAAGTAATAGATATAAAAACAATGAACACTTGTCTCCAATTGTTTAGCTGATGATGTAATCATAAGTACTTTTTAAACAGATTTCTTTATTTTAAGAATACATGATATAATGAATTAATGATTAATGCATATTGATTTTAATCATATTCGTCATTTTAATCATGATTAATGCATATTGATTTTGATCGTTTAATACTACTAATAATAGAAATTAGAGTACACTGCTTTTCAAATTTCAGATATTTTTGAGAAATATACACTGCTGGCCACCCAAATTGCAACACCAATAAAGACAAGAGATATCACAACAAAATTTATTTTGTAGATAACATGTTGACCAAGTATCAAATGATTAAATTTATAGACTTCTGTGAAGTGTGGTTCCTGCCAAAATCAGTAGCCAGAGTAGCCGCCATTGTTGGAGATCACCGCTGCCACACGCCTCGGCATTGATTCCAAGAGACTTTGGATGAGTTCTTGGGGTACAGCAGACCAAGCAGCTTCCACACGTTGCCAAAGTTTATCTGCTGTGGCAGCTGGGGATGGAATCTGGGTCAATCGTAGATCAACCATGGACCACATGTTTTCTATCGGCGAAAGATCCGGAGAGCGAGGCGGTCAGGGAAGCAATTCAATCTGGCGATTGACGAAGAACCGTTGGACAATGCGTGCCACGTGTGGTCGCGCATTATCCTGTTGAAATATGGCTGTGGGCAAGCCCTGAAGGTAAGGAAAGACAACTGGCTCCAACACCTCGGAGATGTAGCGCTGGCTGTTTAAAGTACCGGCAATGCGTACTAGAGGTGTGCGAGAGTGATATTCAATACCGCCCCATACCATAATACCCGGTGCAGGAACAGTGTGGCGGTGCATAACGCAGCTGTTCAGCATCCTCTCTTCACGGTGTCTCCAGACTCGAATGCGACCATCGTGGTGTTGCAGACAGAAGCGTGACTCGTCAGTAAAGACAATTTCATTCCATTCTGCCGTCCACATCCTTCTGTCATCGCACCATTGGTGGCGGAGACGTCTGTGGTTCTGCGTCAAGGGTAGACAAAGCAATGGACGTCTTGCGGACAGACCACTCTGCTGTAAACTGTTAGTAACCCGGTTCTTTGCACTTCCCATTTTTACAGTAATGTTGCTTCATGCTGTATGTATGACGCCACTCTGAAGGAGTGAGGTCACAACTCCGTTTTTTCTGTTTTTATTTCTTTTTGTATCGATACTAGCTCCTTCAATCGATATGTAAAATTGTATGTAAGTACTCGGGTATAAAAGGGGAGTACATACTTGTAACTGTGAGCTTTTGAGCTTGGAGCATTTGTTATTGCCTTGACTTTTTTTTTTTTTTTAGCTGTTTGGGTAAGTTACCCAACGCTATGTTAGTTACTATAAAATGTAATTAAACTTCTTTTATTTTTGATTCTTCGAGTCATATTTTTTTTCCCTTATCAAGACTCTGCTATGTTTCACTGAGGCAGCTTTATTTGAAAGATTATTCAACATGGTTATGGGCCCAGACGCCTTAGCATAGCTAATCTGCTTTCGGAAAAATGACTCGAGGAAGTTTATTTTTATAAGCTGATAGAGAATGCTCAGAGGGGGGGGGGGGGGGCCTTGACACCCCAAGTGTAATTGCACCATTAACTTTTGCTTCAAATGACGTTGGATTGAACTGGTTCCGGAAATTACGTTTTCACTCTAATTCGTCTAGTGCTCGTCTTGTGCTCATATTTTAAAACCATTGTGTGATACAATTTCATTAAATTCTTCCTGGAAGTGGTTTTGCTTTAAAGAATGGCGTCAAGTACCAGTGAAGTAAATTTTAGGATCGTGCTTTTAAGCGAAAGTTATTACTCAACATGGTGTACAGATATGAGGATGTTGCTGATGGAACGGGGTGCTGGGAGATTGTTCAACGAACTGAAAAAGCACCTGAAGCACAAGAAGGTGAAATGGTGGACGAGACTGCAGCAAGGGACTTTAGAAATCGAAAAAACAGAGCTCTTTCGACGATTTACATGAGCGTATCGCCTCGATATCGTGCCCTGCTGGAAAAAGCTATTGACGGACCTGATGCCTGGGATAAGCTGAAAAAGTACTTTGAACCAGACAGTCGTGCTCGTGTCATGTCACTTAAGAATGAATTCTATTCTTGTCGTATGGAGCCAGATGAGGACATAGGGCTGTATTCAAATAAACTAGCCAGTATTTTTGATAAGCTGAGTGAGGCTGGTCATGCTGTATCCTAAATAGATAAAATATTTCAGCTTATGCGATATCTTTCAAAGGAGTTCGATAATATTGTTCAAACGATATATCGGTGGGAGAAGGATCAATTTACTTTTATTTCTGTACGAGAAGAATTACTTGCCGAAGAAGCAAGGTTGAAACAGAGAGTTGCAGACCAAGCAAATATTTCTTATCTAACAAGAAACCGGCAGGAGGTGTTCCCGAGACAAGAGATGATTGACAATCCTAAGCAGGCAGATTCTCATACATTACAGAGAAGAAAATGTCACAAGTGTCACCAGCCTGGTCATCTTCGCAAAGATTGTCGTGTATCCGGAAAATCAAGGACTTATAAGCAATCTAAACGTTCAAGTTCCGAACGTGAACGATGTCAGTATACCAGTCCGAGTCGACCAAACAACAGTTTCCTGCTGGAAGCGTTAGTGACTGGAATTGAGGAGCGTTGTTGGGTGTTCGATACAGCCTCCTCGTCTCATTTTTGCAAGGACAGACACCTAATGTCCGATTTTACACCAGTTACAGATCAGACATTAGTAGGAGCAGTTAACGGTGTTTCTACCCCTGTTACAGGTAAGGGATCTGTAGTTATTTTTCTAAATGGTGAAAAATATACCTTAATTGATGTACTTTATGCACCAGAACTGAGGAAAAACCTCATATCTGGCCCTCGTGTTGACGAATGGGGAGTCAAATACGTAGGAGGTCATGGAAAAATAGATGTGATATCGCGCAACAAACTACTTTTTACTGCAAAATTAGTAAATGGACTTTATTGTATTTACCCAGAATATGAAAAATGTCATGATGCTCAGAAATTTCACTCAAAAATTGTAAAGGCAAAACACACCATCTCTAAATGTTCTAAAAATAGAAGTTCCACGGCTTTTGCTTCGGAAAGTTTAAATTTATGGCATAAACGCTTTGCTCACATAAATGCAGAATATATAAAATTAACATCTAAAAATAACAGTGTAAAAGGGTTACCAAAGTTAACGGGGGATCTTGATTCGTGTGATCCATGTCGCGAAGCTAAATCCAAAAGAGTTAGTTTTAAATCCCTGGATAGTATACGATCTCAAAACCCCCTTGACTTGATCTATATGGATCTGTGTGGTCCTTTCCCGAGACCATCGATCCACGGGCATTTATACTTTTTATCGGTGGTTGACGACTATTCTAGAAAAGTTTGGGTTTTCCCCCTTAAATCTAAAACAGAAGTATTTCAAACCTTTAAAAAGTTTAAAACAAGAGCTGAAAGGTTCCTGGATCGGAAACTTAAATGTATTCGTACTGACAATGGTACAGAATTTATAAATGATCAATTCAGGGAGTATTGTGAAGACTTGGGGATCCAACATGAAAAATCTAACCCTTATACCCCAGAGCAGAATGGAGTATGTGAAAGGTTTCATTATACTGCTGTAAACGGGATAAATGTTTTACTTAGGGATAGCGGCATGAGTCAATGTTTTTGGCCAGAGGCTCTTTTACATTACACTTACACATGTAATCGTGTATGCCATGCTGGAATGACAAAAACACCATTTGAGCTCTATGGCGGACGGCAGCCCTCGGTTAAACACTTACGGCCGTTCGGCACGAAAGCTTTTGTCGGTATACCTAAAAAATTAAGATTAAAACTAGATTTAAGGTCTAAATCAGGAATTCTTGTAGGGTATGCTTTGCAGACGAAAGGATACAGAATTTGGATGCCGAACGAGCATAAGATTATCGAAACCATAAATGTCACGTTTGATGAAAATCAAAAGGGCGGTTTGAGTGAGGCGACTGTGGAACGCGAACTGGACCCAGAGTTCGTGGATTTTAAATTTCCCCTTGAAGATTCAGAAGAGTTGAATGTTTCAAAGCCCCAAACAGATAGTGAGAGTTCTGTATGTGATTCTGATACTGATTCTGAAGTACCCGGTAACAAAATTGTAAACTGGACGCGTAAAGCTGTTCCAAGGACAAGTAGTAAAAAAACTGATATTTATTATTATGAGGAAGGAAAAGATGATTCGTCGAGTAGGTTGAGGTCATTGAAAGATGTTAAACAATATTGTATAAAAAATGATCTTAAATTTCAACCAGAAATTTTTGATTTTTCTTCCAAAAATAAATATTCAGGGATTATTGCTAGAACCAAAGCGGGTCATAGTAGCTTAATGTCAGAATGACTAGAAAAGGAAATTTACATTCCAAAATGTTTTAAACAGGCTATGAATTCCAAACAAAGTGAACAGTGGTTTAATGCAATGGAGGATGAATTAAACACTATGAAGGAAAGAGGTGTTTGGGAGTTAGTAGAACGACCTGAAAATGCTAAAGTGTTGGGTTGTAGATGGGTTTATACTACAAAGCAGGATGAATCGGGTAAGATTAAAAGATTCAAAGCACGCTTAGTTGCCCAGGGTTTTCACCAACGCAAAGGTGAAAGTTTTGATGAAGTTTTTTCCCCAGTTATCAACTTTAGCTTGATAAGGTTCTTTTTCGCTGTACTCGTTTGCCTGAACCACTGGACACATTTGCAGTGTGATATTAAATGCGCATACCTATATGCCCCATTAAGCGAAGTAATTTATATGCGTCAGCCACCTGGTTTTGAGAAATCCAATTTAGTTTGTCGTTTAAAAAAGTCAATATATGGACTTAAGCAGAGCGGGCGAGAATGGTTTTTTAAAATTCACGCGGTATTAAAAGAGTTGGGTTTTAGAAAATTTGAATGGTGTAATTGCGCATATATTTTAGATTCAAATGTTATATTTTTATTATATGTGGATGACATAGTCGTGTTTGGGAGAGAACAAAAACATGTCGACACAGCTATTAAATTGTTGAAAAATAAATTTGACTTAACAATTTTGGGGAAAACGAAAAAACTTTTAGGGGTTGAATTTTTAGAAACTGACAAACTTTTTATTCACCAACTTGAATATATAAATAAAATTTGCAAAACATGCGATAGGTATTACTATCCAATATCATCATTACCTATAGCGAAGGGGGTTATTTATTCTAAAACACAGTGTCCACAGGATAAAGTTGAAATGGAGGAAATGTCTAAAATTCCGTACAGGAGTCTTGTAGGCTGTCTGGCGTTCTTAGCTAACAGAACGAGACCCGATATTTCATACGCAATCAACATTTTTTCCCAGTTTCAACAAAATCCAGGAATGGTACATTGGATGGGACTTCTTAAGTTACTAGGATATATAAAATATACTAAAAATTTAAAACTCGACATTTCTAATATTAGTAACCTAGATCTTAATGCTTATTCTGACGCTGATTTTGCAAATAATCGTGATAGTAGAGTTTCGATGGGAGGTCATATAATTTTTGTTGATCAGGCTCCAGTAGTTTGGCGTTCTTTTAAACAGAAATCGGTATGCTTGAGTACCATGGAATCTGAATTTGTTTCCTTAACGGAAGCATCGAAAGAACTCACTTGGTATGAACGTATTTGCAAGGAGTGTGAGAAATTTAAAATTATACCCCAGAATAAAAACATCCCAAAGTTGTTTGTTGATAATCAAGCCACTATTAACTTTGTTAAATCCCCGCTTGAAAACTATCGAACAAAGCACATAGACATTAAATGATTTTTTGTAAGAGACCTAGTTTACCAAAAACTTTTTGAATTAAAGTACATACAAAGTAAATCAAACTTATCAGATGTTTTTACGAAGCCACAACAAAAGACAGAACTAAAAAGATTTAGAGATGCAGTGTTTTGTGATAGTATGATTAAAGATAATGAACTCTGTAAATGAAATGATGGACTTTAACTTAAAGTGAGACATTTGAAGTTGTTCTAATTTTTTTTTCAATGCTTGTGAACTGATATTTTCCTATATTATGTAATGTATATTTGTATTATGTAATGTATATATACTCTTTTTGAAAGTGTAAAGAGGGGGGGGCCAATGTTAGTAACCAGGTTCTTTGCACTTCCCATTTTTACAGTAATGTTGCTTCATGCTGTATGTCTGACGCCACTCTGAAGGAGTGAGGTCACAACTCCGTTTTTTCTGTTTTTATTTCTTTTTGTATCGATACTAGCTCCTTCAATCGATATGTAAAATTGTATGTAAGTACTCGGGTATAAAAGGGGAGTACATACTTGTAACTGTGAGCTTTTGAGCTTGGAGCATTTGTTATTGCCTTGACTTTTTTTAGCTGTTTGGGTAAGTTACCCAACGCTATGTTAGTTACTATAAAATGTAATTAAACTTCTTTTATTTTTGATTCTTCGAGTCATATTTTTTTTTCCCTTATCAAGACTCTGCTATGTTTCACTGAGGCAGCTTTATTTGAAAGATTATTCAACATAAACGGCGTCGAATGGTACGCGCAGACACTGGATGATGCGTTACAGACTGCACGTGCTGTGCTATGGTTCGTGATGTGACTGAGCGATCCGTCACTGCCATGCGCACAATTTGCCTGTCATCACGTGAAGTGGTGCGCTGAGGTGGATGCGATCGAACACGCCGGTCCGTCGTACCCTCCTGCATCCAACGATCACATATCCGCATTACAGTTGTTTGGTTTTGTCCAACACGACTACCGATTTCCGTGAAAGATAATCCACAATCTCGGTAGGCCACTATCCTTCCTCTGTCGAACTCGGATACTTGATCAAAAGATGATCGCTGTTTTCGACGAGGCATAATTGATCGTTTTTTTGAAAAAACCACAAGGAAAACACAATTGCTGAACTTGAAATCGCCGAAATCTCCAAGCCTTAAATAGCTCTTTGAAGTGGCGCCACAGGCGCGCGTGATGTGCGTCTGCGCTGAAATTCTAATCATTTGCATATCTCACCTCCGCTAATGCATGCTGTGAATTTCATGTTATATGCATGTTTCCTTCAGGGTGTTGCATTTATAGTGGCCAGCAGTGTAGAAATATCACTGGATGTTGATGTGCATGATGTTGAAAAACTGTCATTTTTACTACAGCGTGTTAATGATTTAGTAATTTGAAAAAAATGCTGAATCAGGGTAAGACTAATTTTAATCTGTTTCATTGGGTGGTAACTGTAAGGAGCCCGCACACGTAGTGGGGCTGGACCAGGCCCAGATTTCCGCATGGGCAAGTGGGGCACTTGCCCAGGGCCCCCAAAATTATGGGGCCCCCTAATGTAGTATAAAGTTGTACATAGTTTTGAGAATTTGTTTTTTGGTTAATATAGTAAAGGGGTGCAGTGGCGGATACAGAAAAAAATCCTGGGTGGAGCACAGTGCATCCACTATAGTGAAAGCATGCTTACGTCCATAACGTTTCTGGTTTAATTTTTTTTTGGTGGGTGGGAGGGGGGAGTTGTAATAACTCCAGACTGTGATTTATTTTGAATTTCAAAAGAAAATTTCATGAATTTATTTATTAACATTAAAAAGTAAATTAATTAATTAACACTTCTTATTAATATTCATTATTTTCTTCAAATTTTTGACTTGTCGGTCGAAATTTTTTTAAAATTTCTGGTCCCCATTTAAGGGAGGCCTGGGTGAGTGTCCCACATGTTCATGTGGAAATCTGGTCCTGAGGACGGGGGACATGTCCCCCTCTGGATCTGTCCTTGAAGGGGGCCCCCAAAGTCTGCTTTGCCCAGGGCCTCATTGTGTCAAAGTCGGGCCCTGGGCTGGACACAATTTTCAGTGGAAAAAGGTCTCCCTAAATGCGACCATTTTGTGTAAGATTGACAGGGTCGTTAACAAGTCGTTAGCGGAGTGTTCAATTTACAGCCACCACAGGGAGATCAGATGTGCCGTGCCGACAGACTAGCTGACCGGAAACCGCAGGCATATTTCCCACGCTGAGGCCGAATCCTCTAAACAAAGGGTGGGCAATTGTTTTGGCTTGGGGACCCGCTTTGTGGAAGTGGAGGTTAGCGGAGGGCCGCACCTTTTAAAGTTATTGCATTTATTAGTTAACTTTGCATTTCAGAAAAGGTATAAACTGCATCATAAAAATCAATATAAATTAAATAAAATATTGGCAGTTTTTCTGGCTGTATTGGCGGGCCACAAAAAAATCTGTAGCAGGCCGCATACGGCCCCACATCTTCTCTAGAATGTTCTGGAGTAATTTTCTGAAAGAGTAGATTTAAAAGGAAGATAGAACGGAGGGGGGAAGAGAGATAGCGATGAACTGAGAGAAGAGAGAACGAGGGACGTGAATCCTGTCTCTATGCTGGACTTTAGGCTCTCGGTTGCTGATTTTCGATTGATGATTGTTCTATGAGGATTGATAACGATCAATTGATAATGGAAATGTATCATAGGTGCTGTAAATATATATGAATGAACGAGATCGATGTATATATGTAATGAAAGAGTTTATGTGTCCATGAAAATGATAAACGAGCTACTTACACACAAGGTCACGACAGTAACATTTGTTCTTGAACTTTACTTATTGTTTAATTTTATTTTAGGACGTCTATTAGTTGTCTTGGGTAACTCTCTGAGAAAAATAAGGAAACACTGTGTAGTGTATGCTGTCGATCTATGAAGAGACCGTGGTCAATGAGATTGATGACGATTATTTAAGGATATCGTCTTCAGATATGATAATAAATTACGTTGCTGGTTATGTTGTTAGGAGGATCAGCAAATTTTCTAATTGTGACCAACGCATACTAAAATTAACCACTATAAACAATAATACTGATAAAAAATAAATTGATTTTTTTTTTTTTAAGTAAAGGTTTCTCGCTATATCCTTCAGATTTGTTTTTAAAAGTCATTAATATTCTAGAAATTGCAATAACCAAAACACTAAATTTTAATAAACTAAATAATAAATTAATTTTTCAAGTGATAAAAGAAATTTATACTGGTCCTCCTATGCCAGTAATAGGTTGCAGTGAGCAACATAACTTTAAGTTAACTCAAAATGTTATTAACTTTTTTCTCATTACGCGCATGCACTTTATATGCAAGCAACAAAATAAAAATTCTCAACTCTGCACTAATGTTAAAAAATTAATAAAACAATCAAAATTATAAATCTCATTATTTTTTATTAAATTTAAGATTTTATTTAATATTACTTTTGAATTGAATTATTCTACTCGCTTAATAATTTAACTGAATTATATCTTTTATTATACCATTAAAATTAAGTATGATATTAAATCTAACTGTATTTCTATTCAATTTGTAAAGTAATTCCCTTGTCAATATCAATGAATAATGTTGTCAATATCTGTAAAATCTGTGATGTATATATTTTTTTTTTGTTGTTGTTCAAATTTATCTATAGTAAATTGTGTATCAAGAATTTCATTTTTATTTTATAATAATGTATTAATAGTGTATATTGTTAATTTCAATTCTTTATAATTATGAAATACTTTTTTTCTATTCAACAAGTTTTGTGGTTATGGCAAATTAAGATACATGTCTGAGCTAAAGCCATCATTTTTTTTTAATTAATCGTTCACAGAAATAAAATATTTCCAGTTAACTTTCTACTTGAAATTAATATTTTTTCTCTGCTAACTACTAGTCAAATATATTTAGTATCTGTTAATAATCACTATTAAGTTATGTTAATATAGAATTTAATCACTATTAATTTAGTATCGATAAACAAATAAGTTATCACTGTATGATAAACAATTTTGTCACTAAAAATGCTTATGCAAAATCTGTTGTGTATAATTTAGTAAAAAAATATTTTCAGATATTTTTACTGTGAGTGCAATGAAACTCATACTTTGAGAAAATATAAAAATACGAGGACAGCTGATTTGTCTTCGTCAATGTCATTTGGTTTTTATTTTCTTTTTAATTCGCTGGAAGATTTTGTATTCAGTAATTTGCCAACTTGACGGTTATACCTCCAGTTTTAAAAAGTGTAATCTGAGGTGCTTTGATTGATTTTTACTTTTCAAAAGGAATATAATTCAAAGTACTGTGTGGTTAAATACCGAATTTACTTCCTATTTAATTAGTCCTGATTAGAATTTATTTGTGATTATTGACAGAAAATGTTGCTTTTCTTGTTAAAGGCTGCTATGTATTCATCCTTATCTGCCAATATAAATATTCTTATATTACTATGTGTGTGTGTTTTTTGGTTAACCAGTAGTATTTCTCACAGTTTTTTTTTCATATAAGATTTCCTTCACAATTCTTTTTCTGTAATTTCATTTCCTGAATTATTCAATTATTACAAAATTCTGAACTCATTTATTCTGAAACTATAGTACACGATTATTCTGAAAAAGTTTATATAATGAAGTATGACTCTTCATGTGTCAAATGTTTGTCATCTCATGTTTGGACATTACATACTCTGTAGCTGCAGCTAGTGTGTGCTCTTATATGTGCATATAACTAACTATAGCTCAACTCTGCACTAATGAAAAGTGCAGAGTTGAGCTATGACAAAATAATGTATCATTGTTTACTCATTCCCGGTAAGAATTTGAATGAAAACTGGCAAAAAAAGCAGTTCATATAAACATTTTGAATGAAAATGAATAATTGTTGAATAAATAAATAATAAAATAAAATAAAATAATAATAAAATAAATATAATATTATTAATTTATTTTATTATTATAAATATTATATTTATTATTTTTATTTTATAATAATAAAATAAATTAATAAGAAATAATTGCGTTGAATATTCATATTAATTACGCACTAAAAAAAAACTTGTTTTCTCTTGAAAAATACGAAAAATCCATATTTAAGCGTATGTTTACCACGTCAAAGCTATGGCCGTATGGCCACCTTGTGGAGCGCGCGCCGATACTAGATATAATACAGTTCTCATAGCCTTAAAAATAATGCTACACGCAGCAATATTTATAGGTATGATTCAAAATAAATCTGACTGTTTACTTTATTAAGTAGTCTTTAAGATTCAAACACTTTCGATCTATTTGGGAGACACTTTTTTAACACGGAGCTACTCCTTTAGCTTCACGATTCCTACTTATGGTATGTAATTTGGAATTTTCATGTATGTGAAATATTCTGTTATCTATTATCTCTGCCGTAAGACGGCCTTTTAGTGTAAACTCTACAGTTTCTAAACTTCTGTATATATTAATGTAAATTTGTGAATTGCTTTTGTAAACAATTTTAATATTAGTTCGTTCATCTGCTTTAAAGGAGAATCTTTCGTGTTTGAATCTCAAATACTACTTAATAAAGTAAACAGTCATATTTATTTTGAATCATACCTGTAAGTCTCTATAAATATTGCTGCGTGTAGCATTATTTTTAAGGTTCTAAGAACTGTATTATATCTCGTAATTATTTTTAATGAACATTACCTTTAAATTTTAAAAGGTGTTTTTGGTATCATTTGTAAATATTTTTTAAAATATGTAGCTATTTTTTTAAAACTATGAATAACTAGTTTAAATCTATAGAGAATCTATGCTCACTTTTACCCAGACTTGGGTGTATATAATTTGAAGTGGCACTCTATTTGAATTTGAAGCAAACACAGTTTATACATGAAACAATGTTTATTGAATTCGTTGCACATATAATTGGCTTTTACAGCAATAAGCATGCGTACTACTTGTACGGAATGTATAAACACAGCTTTCAAGAACAATATATTTTTATACTCACGAACAGTAAGTCAAACCAGCAGTACTGCCATGTAAACTTCTGGCCCGCTAAGCACTAGCGCAGGATAACACCTTTTCAACCTTAACAACCTCCCCTCTTTTATTAATGACGCTGCATGGTATTTATACTAAGCGCGTATGCCACAAAAATTAGCATATCTGAAGCAGCTTCTTTAATTCCTTCACTCAAAAGTTCGATTCTTGGGAATCGAATCTTGTGTATACCTTACAAATCTTCTATCATATTATCTTTTATAAAACTAGGGGCTTTGCCCCTAGGCTCGCTCCTCTGTTATGGCTAATAGCGAGATAAATAGGGGCGATTCTCGGGCAATGTAACAGCCATTTACTGTTGTCAGTCACCCTTATGCGAAGGGAAATCACTGTTTCAGCTTTAAAATTCAATTAAAAATCGAAATTTTAAGATAGACTTGAAATGAGGTTTATATGAATGAGAAAGCTTTCATCTTCCAGATGATGTAAATATTTTCTTTGTAAGATAAAAACTCGAGGAGCATCGATATTACATCCACATATGTGACGATATTTCTCGAAAAAGTGGGTTTAATATTTTGATGAAAATATTAGTCTGTTTTAAATTATTTTTAAACAAATGAGGTCTTGTTTGAAGGAGAAATGTCTGTAGTCTTATATTGTAAAAAGATCAAAATTCTACGATTAATTTTTAGCGAATTATCGTAATCTGAACATGAAAAAGTCAATATTTTTCCACAAAATATAAAATTAAAAAAAAAACTTAAAAGTCCGACAAAGATGAGACATTTCTTACTTTCTTCCCGCATTTTTCTGCATCTATTGGTATCGGTCTCGACCCCATACCCCCAGCGGTTTCGGAGGAGATAGCGTGACAAGCTTTCGACAGCGGCGGCGGCGCCAGTTGCTTTTTTTTAGAATAGAGAGATATGGTATTGCTTCGCTTATAAATTTCACACAGTCATGGCATCAAATGAAAATCTTAGAGAGTATGATAGTCTAAAGAACAAGTTTCTAATTGGAGCTGCTAAACCTAAAACAAACCAACAAACAGCTAGCAGTGCATCAGTTGTCATCAAAGTAGAAAATCTAAAGGGAGGGAAGCCAAACCAGCCTAAGCCTCTGTTAAAGAAAGCTGGAGTTAAACCAGCTTCCGTAAGACAGGTATTTGAATTTTTTTTAATTTTACCCCAATTTTTATTTGTTGCATTGTATCTCAATACATTTTTTTCTTTTTAAGAGCTTCTTTGGTTGCTATATTAGGTACTATATAATAGGAAAGACTCGGAATATTTTAAAAATTCTGTTCATCAAAAACTGATCCGTAATCACTCTCATATTGAAATACATTTTGAAAATCTCCAGCGCCTAGTGTTTGATACATTTAAATTATTTTATTTAAAGTTAATAATTTGCTTAAATTAAATATGGCAAAAGCAGCTTAAAAAATTTTCAAGTAAAAACATTAAATTTCGATTTTTTTTAACTATATACAATATTTTGTGTCTAAAAAAAGTGTAATTCTAAATGTTCTAAAAAATAAGAAATAAAAATGTTTTAATAAATTTTTTTATAAATACTTACTTTAATTAAAAATGAACACTATTATCATTTTTGAGACAGAGGTTAGCACAGAGCAACATGTAACCATGTATAGTTACCAGCTACTTTAATTAGTAAATATATAAGAATTTAAATTATATATGGCAGTAAGATAAAATTTCTTCTCCTACTTATGTAATTTTAATGAAAATCTCTTTTGTCACACCTGTATTGTGACATAGTCCCTTAAAATATATCTTTGCACTGGTCGACGAATTAATGAAACTCGTGTCATTGTCACATTCGTCACAATAGCGTAATGCCCGTCTTTTATAATCCCTTTCTTGATATGCCCCTTTGTCTTTCAGATAAACTTCGGAAGAATCGTACCCACGGAATACTACGTCATCCACAAGACCATGAAGTCCCTGATGGACCAGGAAGGAGTGTCCAGCGTGAAAGTTCCCAACCCATCTCACCACCTCATCGAGATCCGAGTCAAGGAACCCAACAGCTGGGTGGAGTGGGTGTTAAAGACACCCACCAATGACACAGCTGTGGGTTTCTACAGGAGGCACAGGCCTGGGGAAGCAGACCTCGAAGAGGTTCTGCCACTTGGTGCCAGAATCCGGGGTCTCCGTCTGTGATATAGTACCTGGCACCTGTAAGTCTCAGCATTCTTATTATCTGTGTGAAAACGAGAAGTTCTCATTTTGAACCAGAAGTGCAACAGGAATCCGTTTATAAAAAAGGAATTGTTCCGTCCGTTTCTGAGAAAGGGATTTTAGTTTTTGAAAAATAACAGTCTCTGTAGGGAAGGGAGGAGAATGACCCTAACATTCTCCCTTTGATTGTGCCAACAGTGCCATGAACCGGCGGGTTCCCGGATCTCTTTAAAAATCGTTATCTGGCATTGAGGAAGAAACTGCTGTCTGAAAATAGCACCCCTCGCCTATTCAGACGAAAGACACGGACATAGCCATTTTCTCTAAAGTATATCATAATAGCTATGAATACACTAGAAACAATGCACATAATATGGAAAATTAGTCAATATTTTCCTTAATTGTGTAAAGTACTACCAGACTTTCTGAGGGCTACGGTAAAGCTCTCAGACTACTGATAATTTAATTTAAGGACCAAGTGTATCGACCTAATATGGGAACTTTTACGACACGTTATATCATAAAGGCTGCGAAATCAGAAGTCACTGTGGTAACCTTGAAGATGTGCATTTGTCAGGAGCTAGTTTTGAGTTCAAGCTCTCAACAGCATTACACAACTCGCTAAAGCAGAGAATATACACCAGAGGAGTCTACAAATGTTTTCGCAAATTTTCTTCGGTAGAAACCCTTCCTCGATCTATCCAAACAAATATAATCCAATTTCTTAGTAGGTACTGCAAGGTCTAACTTTGTAGCGCCCATATGGCATTAAAAACGATTTATTTATATTAATAGCCATTCAAAAATCGTTTTCCCCTTGTTCTTTTTTATATCAGGAAATTTTTGCTCGACGAGTGGAGTAGATCCATCTCTACGTCGCTTTGAGAACAGTCGGTTTAATTCTAACAGTGTGTGTACGTACATGCTTGTGTGTATGTATGCGCATACTTGAGAGAGAGTAAAGATCTGTTCACATTGCATCCGGAGCGTTGCGTTGCCACGTTGTCTCTGAGCTTGTTGACATGACTTGTTATTGGTCTGACATATCACGTAGTCAATGAATCGAGCTCTGTGACTGGACGGTGACGTTCCGCAACGCTACGGATTCAGAGTGGACAGGCTATATAAGTGTGCAACTATTCAACAAAAGAATATTCATGTCTCAAGTTGTTGTTTTTTCCCCAGCCATACTCTAGTTCGACAACACTTTCAGCTGGATATCATCGAAGAAAGTATTCTACAAAATCAAGGTAGCCTCGGCACAGGAGAGTGAGGACGAAGTTGAAAACTTATGAAGAACACGAATCTTCCGCTGCCGGTCTGTTCCCGAACCCAGGTTATGTAAATGGAACAAAAATCGAACATTCTGCGATGCAGTCATGATATACCGGAACTGCGCAGCAGGAAGACCCCATTGGTCCCTCTCTGTTCTGAAACCTATTCAGAATCTAGTACATTTAAAAAATTACAAAGTTTATGTTTTCCATATTGTATTTATATTGTATGTTCGTATGAATTTCTTTTACTACTTACTCCTCGTATAATTTTTACATATTGTACAGTTTTCTCCTACCTTCATTTATACCTGCTCTGTAGAAATAAATCGTTATAATACTTCGAAACTGCGTGCCGTTGCATCTGATACTTTACGGCTCAATATATTTAATCCCATACATGAGCAGCTAAATAAAGCTACTCCTGAAATGCCTCGAAATTTTTCAGAAATAAGGTAGCTGCATGCAGCATGTCACTTCTCAACCCGGGTATAAGCGAAAGGCAAAACATTTAAAGTTAAATGCGTGGATTAATAAAACTCTCATGCTGTTGTTTCTAATGCCCCTTGACTTATTCCAGACCAGGTCCATATAGGTTAACGGGTTGAGGGGTGCAGCTCTTTTAATGGCACCACAAGGGTCCGATTTAGCCAGGAGTCGCCGCAATTTTAACCCAGCACCCCCAAGGCCCAGAATCTGGGGAGATCGTACTCTCCCACCCTCTCTGACCTCATAGAGGGACTTTCCGATTTACGGATTTAACGTGCTCGTAACCGGCCTGGACACGGAGGTATTACATTTTGTTTGTCGGGATTCGATCCGAGCACCCTCAACACCGAAAACCGGCGCGCTACCACTAGGCTACCTCGGGTAGTATTGGCTATAGAACGACAGACATTTTCAGAAGCTTAAAGAGCTGATAATCCGGATATAAGCGATTTTTAATGAGGTATTACAGTTGGTGCTCATGTGATGGGTCATGACATTTCGGAGTGAAGGCAAAGTATAGATTTTTCCATTCGACCATTTCAAGGGTGTTTCTTGAATACAAGAATTCTATTAAAACATCGAACCTAAGGTGACAGTGTGGCCGTCGAATGACTCTCGATGTGTCGTGACCGGCGTTTTCTGTTGAGAATCATATCATGAGAAAGGAGTACATCATCGGCTCGAATAACATCGCAGTTCAATGCCGGGGAACTCAACTAACATTGACGTGAGGAATGTACAACGTTAACTGCATAATATGGATTTTGATAGCCGATGCCCCGCCCGAGTGCTATAGCTTTCTTCATGAGACAGAGCTCTGAACACCGCTTTGGCTCGGGAACACCTCTCGGGAATGGACTCTAGAGTGCCGTTTACATGGGCCAAAAACCTGGCTCAAAGCAGGGTCGTTTCTTGCCTTTTCCCTACGATAGGGAAAATTGCAGTGTGGACCCTGCGTCGAACTAGGATAAAACCCGCTAATTACCCATGATGCATTTCGAAGCAGGAAGCTAGTAGTAAACAAACATGGCGAATTTGAACATGTCCGAATCCTTGAAAATGCAGCCAAATGATCGATGGAGGGATCTGGAATCCCTTAACAATCTCATAATTTTCAAGAAAACAGTAGAAAAGTGCCTATTTTTTTTCCGGGGGCTTTCATTTATTTCTTGATTTGACACATCTAGTTTTTAAAAAAACCCACCTCCAATTACATTATAAATAGACTGGTACTGCCATCTGGTATGTAAAATAAGAAATAAAATTTCATTTCAATAAAATTTCAATAATATTTTCATTTAAAGTGTTATGGTAAAACTAATAAATTTAATAAGTATAATCAATAATTAAACGTAAGATTAACATTTTAAAATTAAATATTTTTAATCTAGCGATGAAGCCACAGATCGTACGATTATATCTAATATCGGCATCAATCTTCTAGTTCTTATATTTCTTTTTTCCAATCTATTTTCTAAATTTATTTTTAAAAACAACAGAAAAAATCGTAAACGTTCCATGATTATCAACAGCGACTGACATGTGCTGCATTTAAATAATAAATAGACGCAGACGTAATTGTGTTTTAGAAGAAGAGTACCTTCGTCGTGTCGACTTTCTCTCCTGTAAGCAAGATATATGTAATCAAGGTAGGAGTGCTCAGTAGTTAAAATTTTAAGTAATGAATTAAAATATTAAGGTAAGAATAACGCGGGTAAAAGGAAAACAAATTTAACAGTAAGGTTAAATTAAAGCAAAAAATTTAATTTTAAGAGAAAAAATAGAATTATACAAGTTAAGAAAATTTAGAGGAAAAATTAGATAAGACTAATGATCCACGGAAAACAAAAAAGTAATAATGTTAAGAGGCCCAGAAAAGCAGATATCATAAGAATACAAAAAATATTTTTGTAAGTTTTTCAGTTTTTTTTGGATTTTTAAAGTTTTATGATTTTTTTATTTTTTATTTAAGAATACGAGGTCAAAAGAACAGCAATTGAAAAAATAAAAGTCCCTCGCCAGGACCATACACTTGGTAATGAGATAAATGCGGAGTTCGAAGGGGGAAAGCTAAAAATAGCAATAGAGTGAATTTGGAAAAGTACGACACCACCTGGAGTCGAACCCACAACGTGATTTACAAGGAATGATGGTGTATGAGGATCACTTCCGCCGAATCATGTGATGGCCTTTACGTCCGGAAAGACGGGTAAAAGCAGGACGAAAATGTTGCCCGTGTAAACGGACTTCAAAGGATTTCCCTGTTAGCGGGTAAATCCCGGGTATTATTGTAGTCCATGTAAACGCAGCTTAGAAGACTGGAAACGAGTAGCCTGGACTGACGAGTCTCGTTTCCCGCTGATTAGGGCAGATGGAAGGGTCTGCGTGTAGAGACCACGTCATAAATGAATTAATCCAGCATGTCAACGAGGGTCTGTACAGGCTGGTGGAGCCTCAGTAATGGTATGGGGTGTGTTGAACTGGCATGAATTAGGAGCCCTCATACGACTACAACTTCTGTGACAGATGAACGCTACGTTAACATCCTTTCAGTTGTGTTTCAGCCATTCATGCCATGCATTCACTCTAATGCAGGGGTCGGCAACATTTATTACTAGGAGGGCATATTTCAGAAATGCGGGAGTTCGGCGGACACCGCTGGATGAAGAGGAGGTTGGGGTTAATATTACAACGTGAAAATATTAATGCGACATAAATTTTCATACATAAATTCAAATGTTAATTTAAACAAAACAATCTTAAAATTGATAATTAATGCGATATTGGACTTTGCATATCTGCTCACCAACTCATTCTAAAGTGGCACATAAGTCGAATTCATTGTTCTCAGCCATTACTCCAAATGAGTGTCAGTGAGGCTTGATCGGTACTTTGATTTTAAGTATTTCATACTGGAAAACAAAGATTCACAAGCATATTTCTCCGCTCAAGAGAGAGATCAATTTCAGAGCATATTTTCTCAACAATAGGAAGCTATTCATTCACTAAATTTCTAGAAATTTTCTTTGTTATGATGTGATTTTAATTCAGTGTTATCTATATATATAAAAGAGCTCGTCTGTTTGTTTGTCCGCTATAGAATCATAGACTGTTTCACCTACCGGGACCAAATTCGGCACAGTTAATGTTTTGGACCCAAGAAACTTAAATCAGGAAAAATAAAATTTGGGGCTCAATTACTTTTTTTTAATTAATTTTTTAAGGTTTTTTGTGTTCGATAGAGGTGCGTCTACCCCCTGTGGATTCCCCCTCAACCAGCTGCGTTAAGAGGGGTGGTTTGAGGATGACGGAGAGGGGGGGAGTCAAATTCCAATGCGCGGGAGAAAGAGGGTTGGAAATGACCTTCGGCTCTGGCTCCCCAGATAAACACAACTTTCCTGGCTCTTACGAAGCCCTGGCTAAGACCAAGGTCCGCAGGCTCAAAGTTTCTTTCTTTCTTATTGTTTGTATATCATTTCAGTAGAAACGCGCTAAGCGCCTTCTGTCTGGCCAGATGAACATGAAGAGCGGGAGTGCAGCCCAGCATTTTTTTGATGGAATGCATGAAATATTTTATATCTATATATCTACCCGGGCAACGCCGGGCAATAATGCTAGTTTCTTGTATTTATAATTTCCAATTCTAAGTCCTCATTATTGGAAATATCAAAATATGTTGCGATTTTATTAGTCACATCATTCTCTGTATGAGAGAAAGGATTAATAAAAAGTCAAGAATGCGTCCAATTCGTAGAGTTCTTCAAATCTGGTATTAAATTCTTCCAATAAGGAATCAAAATGTTTGGAAAACTGATAGGTTGTAGCATTTCCATCGCAATAATTTTCTATCACCATTTTTAAATTTGGGAAATGTGATAAATTTTCTTCCTCCATATGCGATTTCCAGAGCACCAATTTAGCTTTAAATACATTACTTATCATAGAAGCAAAGGAAGGGCGACGTTGTCAAGCTGGTCAGTTTTTGATTTTTATGGTTTTACGATTTTTAATTTTCTTTACTGAAATTATTCATTACAACTACGTTGTGTTTGTTGTTCAAATATCTAAAAATTTTCGATATTTGGACGGCGGGCATTTTAAAATTGTTTCACGGGCACCGCGTTGCCGACCCCTGCTCTAATGGGTTTGGGGGTCCTCTAAGAAGAGAATGCGCCCCCCCACACACACACACACATCCACAGCCACCAAATTATGGCTCGAGGAGCTTTCATGTGGGTTTTGGAACATGAAATATCCCTCTTGTCACCTAGATCTCAACGTTATTAAACATATCTGAGATGACATGCTATGTTCCGTTAAAAGCAGAGATCCACCATCTAGGAATATTACAAAATTGTGGACCCCTTTTCAGGAAGTCCATATACAATGGTGACCATTGTCTATGGACATCCTTAGAGAGCTCGTATAGTTCAAGTCCCGTCTTGTTTCAGCAGTTCTATGATCCAGAAGAGGACTTACCATGTATTAGACAAGTATCCCAGTTTTTTTTAGCACTTCAGTGTATATAACCCTTAATCTACAATTCATTGATTTTAAAAATTGTTTGTCAAAGTTTGTTTTGGCTTTTTCAATTTTTTGGGAAAATTTTCCTAATTTCAAAAAAAAAAAAATTGCTACGACCAAAAAGTGTTCATAAGGGGTCGAATGACTTTTTACTGAACAAGTAATATACAAAAAAAAAAATTTTAAGTCAATTTCTACTTAGGTCAACAAAGAAAAATTTGAGTGTGAACTAATAGTAGGAATTGAAAAAAAGGATTGCCTGCCAGAACCTTGCCGACTGTGCGAGATTAGGAGGGGGGGGGGGGGGGGGGAAAGAGAGAGAAAAAGTTTGCCAGGTTGGGGATTCGATCTCGCAACCTACAGGACGGGAGAAGACCGCGATACCGCAGTGCTACCGTTTACAAAGTAACAAGAGGGAAATTACTATTCAAGAGCAAGAGACGCTCTAGGTCTAAAACTAAAATTGATTAATTAAATTTAATTAATGAATTAATATTTGAAAAAACTGTATTAACATCAAGTGTCATCCACTACAAGTTTTAAAAAAATGTATTTGAACTTGAGTGGATGAATAAAAAGTACTTTTATTAACGATTGAAAATTTGAACAAGATATATATAGAGAGAGTGTGAACTAATAGTAGGAATTGAAAAATGGAGGGTCGCAGACCAAAAAAGTTTGCGCACCACTGGCCGAGTGATGTTGCATGGAACTGCTGTACATGTTTCAGACATTTGTTAAGAGAACAAGGCCTGCTCGTGATTATAATACTTTTATTCAATATAATTCTAGTATGTATTGCAAATGACCAACACTTTGAGAAGATTTTCCTGTATACCAGAGCTCTAGGAACTCTTCAGATTTTACCTTACAAAACTTTTGGAGCAAACTTGGGCTTACTTTGGAGCTTACTTTTGGAGCAAAATGTGGGGTGCAGTAATTGAAAAAAAAAAGTTTTTTTATTTAAATTAACTAGTATAAAATAGTTTTTATCTGAATTACCTAAATACTGTAAAAAGGGTCTTTCAGTCAAAACTATCTAAATTACTAGTAGGACGCTGGGCTTGGAACTTGGGGGCTGCTCGATTCGAATCTCGACGAACGCAATTCACGTTAGATCCGTAGATCGAAAAGCCCTTCCAGGAGGCCAGTGGGTGGGAGAAGGTACGAGCCCCACAGGTCCTTGGGGAGGGGAAATGATCCGTCAAAATTCAGGTGGCAGCAGGGAATGATGTTGGTTCATCTACACCAGTCGTACCCAACTCTTTTTTTCTAGGGCCACATACATATGTTTGCTACATTTCCTCGGCCTGAAACAAGCACACTATACTTCATTATACGATGTAAAAAACTCTTAAAATCTTAAATGTATCCAAGCTTTTGTTTAAAAATGAGTGTGATTTTTTTTATGTTAAGACAAACTTTTGACTGTTTTATACAAATCAGGTTTATACTTTCTACTTGCTACTCTCAGTATGTCATGGGGGTGAGAATCATTAACCCAACTTCTATAAACGCTCTTTTCGTGTTTCATTATGGAATAGGATGATTCACAAAGATACGTTGATGCGAACAACGGGAGCAGCAGGTGGGCATATTTTTGTACAGTCTTGTATTTTTCAGGCACTCGTGTCCAAAATTCGGCGTACTCTTTTCTTTAAAAATAACTTCCAGTTTCGTATCGTTTTGGAACTCGATAAATTAAATTCGTCAGATAGCTTTGCATAATCGTATCCCAATGCAGCTGTAATATTTGCTGTTTCTAAGCGTCTACAAGCAACAGATCTTCGTAAATCCTGAAATCTGCTCTTGATTATAAGACCATGGATAGGGCAGCTAAATAATTTGAAATTATTTAGGATTGTTCCCGAGTGTAATAGCAATCGTGGTTCAAGTGGTCTTTCAATCAATGAAGAGGCGCCATACGGACGAAAGACATTTATTTACTTACATACACATAGCAACCCGGCAAGAAAAGTGACACAACTCAAAAATGCAACATTTGAGAAAAATCAACTTGATGAATACTCTACAGCTTGAACTAGCATTACGATCAAACTAATACAACTGCCCTCAGGTAGACAAACTGCGAGATAGAGATGTGTCGCTTTTCGTTCACGACGAAGTACTTCATACATATTTTTCAATGACATAACCTCAAAATTGCCATTTTTTTTTTACTTATATAATTTTTCTTGCCGGGGTGCGATATCTATATATAAAAACAGTTTCGTGACTGACTGACTGACTGACATATAACGCACAGACCAAACCGCCGGACCTAAAGGGCTGAAATTTTGCAAGGCGATTCTTCTTATAGTGTAAGGGTGCACTAAGAGAGACTTTTGAAAAACTCTTCTTTAGATTTTTTAAAATTAAATTTTTAAGCTGTTTTTGAAACATTCTTTAAAGTTTGCATTTAAAATAATAATCCGAGGGTTATAAAATTTATATCACGAGAAAGATCCTAAAAATGCCTTTAAAATGAAATCTTTTTCGAATCTTTACTTCCATTTTCTGATTTTTGGTGAATTTTTAAAAATTAATTTTTAGAAATTAATTCATTAAATGCTGATCACGTGGTTTCTTTTCTTTTTCTGATATTTTAAATTAATTTATCGTCACGTGCATAACAACGAAATAAACTGACAAAAAAAAAAAAATTTTCTTGCTAATGCGGCAGACGATTGGACATTATCCAAAAAAATATTAAAATACAGTAAAAGAAATGTTCCTCAAACTGTACTATAATAACTGTCCTTCATTCTTTAGTATGTTCTATTAGATTTAATTTCAATATTTTCATCTACATTATTCTGTCTATAAAAATATCCGTTACTTTTTTTTCTATAAATATATTTTTCTTGGCATTAATTGCATACGTTGACAGTTGTATTTAATTTGAATGTACTCCTTAGCGAAGCACGGGTATTCATCTAGTATGCACATAGAAGGAACAAAAGAATAAATATTATTTGTCCACGGCAGAAGCTCTATGTGAACGCCTATGGAGCTTTATGGTGGTACTCTCAGCCTAGGCGCAAAGAGTATTTCTAGCTGACTGAGAATGTTTGCACCATGAAGCTACAGAGCAAACTGTAGCCTCTGTGCAAACCATGTAGCTTCATGGTTTGCACAGAGGGACCGTTACTGAGCTGCCAACCTTCTCCCTAGTAGTGATGCGACATCGACAACAAAACATCGATGTTTCGAAACATCGATATTCAATATTAAAACATCGATGCTAATAAAACATCGCCCCTTAACCATCGATATTTTTAAACATCGATGTTTATGAACTTTCATTTTTTAAAACTGGTTTAGTAACCTCTAAGATTAATGTTACTTCGGTTAGTCATGGAGGGGGGGGGGGGGCGTAATTTTACTCTCAGGTTGGGCTGACACAAATGACATAAACTTGGTTGCTGAGTCAGCGCATATCGCAGAATTTCCATTACACATTTTATTACTTTTACCAGAAAATTGAGGAAGAAATTATTGCAATTTATTAACAAATCTTTTATTTTCAAATTAAATAATACAAAAGAAAATTACATATATTTACACCAATTTGAAGTACTGATGCAAAACCAACGTAATGGGGGAAAACTGAACAAGCTTATTTTTTCTTTACTGTAAATGACAATTATTGGGGCTATTGGGGCATATACAGTCGAACCTCCATATATCGAAGCAGCAAATTGCCGGAAAAAAATTCGATATATAGAAATTTTGATATATAGAATTGAGCTTAGTTTTATCATAATTCTTCTCAAAAAAAAATTAAAGCTAATTTTCGTATACGAAACTCCCTTTCTAATTTATATGCGAATCCCATTAAATGAAAGTTAATAACTAAAAAATGAATAAATATGAAAGATTTATTGAGTACTATATACCTTAAAAAAAAACAATTATCCAGACAGTGGTTACAATGATCATAGGTACATTCTTATAAAAAAAAACTACGAATATCTTGCTGAACAGCCAGCTTTGCGAAAAGTTCAAAGAAATGTTCGCATTTATTCAGTCCACTAAAAACTTAATCAGGGACATTTTCCGCGAATTGAAGTCCACGACGTATTGTTTCAAATGCCAAAAATTGGGAGATATTGTTCTAAAGTGGAATAAAATCTCCCAATTTGTCTTGAAAAAAATTTCGATATAGAGAGATTTTTTCGATATATAGAAACAATTTTTCTATGTAATGAACATGGAGATTTGCTAAGAGTTCGATACATAGAAAATTTCGATATGTGGAAGTTCGATATATGGAGGTTCGACTGTAATTATTATTCATTGGTTGTTAATTGTCTCTAATCGTTCCCCTTTTTGTATTCATCCTTTTCAGAATTCAGACTTACATTTACTGAGTGGGAAAGTTATGCTACGTGGTTAATTTTTTTTTTTATTATGGTACATTTTCATTTAAAAAAAAAAACATCGAGACAACGTAAAACATCGATGTTAAAAAAAATCGGCTTCAATAAATCGATTTTTAAAACATCGATGTTTTGAAAACATCGACATCGATGTCGTATCCCTACTCCCTAGGGCTGCTACTACTTGCTCTCCCAATTCCCCTCGAGTTGACCTTTCTCCGATCTCCTCGAACTGATCTTTTCCCCTCGAGTTCGATCAGCACCCCCTAAAGAGAGAAGGAGGCGTTCTCTCTTGAAGGAGGCGTTGGTTCGATGCGGGGTGCACCCGTCGCTCGGGAATTTCCGCATAGCATCAGGCACACTCTTTAGCTCAGGGGTCGACAACCTTTATTACTAGGGCATATTTCAAAAATGCGGGAATTCGGCGGGCACCGCTCGATGAAGAGCAGGTGGAGGGAGAAGGTTAATATTTAAACATGAAAATATTAATGCGACATAAATTTTTAATACATAAATTCATATTTTAATTTAAACAAAATAATCTTAAAATTGATAATTAATGCAATATTTGACATTGCAAATCTGCGGCCAACTCGTTGTAATGTGGCACTTAAGTCGAGTTCCCAGTTCTCAGGCAAGGGTCCAAATGAGTGTCAGTGATAGAGATGCGACATCGATATCGATGCTTTCAAAACATCGATGTTTTGATAAAAACATTGATGTTCTAAACATCGATTTATTGAAGTCGATTTTTTTTAAAACATCGATGTTTTGTGCTCGATGTTTTACGTTGTCTTGGTGTTTTTTTTTTTAATGAAAAAGTACCATAACATAAGTGATAAAAAAACCCAACGACGTAGCATAATTTTCACACTCAGTAAATGTAAGTCTGAATTCTGAAAAGGACAAATACAAAAGGGAGAACGATACCCTAGCAACGAAACAAATGGCAATTAACAACCAATGAACCAATCAGAGCGCTTGGAATATTCTCGACACTCCAGAACCTTCCATGGGGTTTTAATTTATAAATAGTATAAACACGAGCGGCCATTTAAGTTTTTGTGTTGTTCTGGTTTTTATAAGTTAACGTTAATATATAATAAGATGCCTCCCTAAAGTACCGTTACTAAACCAGTTTTAAAGAATGGATGTTCAAAAACATCGATGTTTAAATACATCGATGTTTTTTGGGCGATGTTTTATTAGCATCGATGTTTTAATATTGAATATCGATGTTTCAAAACATCGATGTTTTGCTGTCGATGTCGCATCCCTAGTCAGTGAGGCTTGATCGGTACTTTGATGTTAAGCAGGGCCCGATTTAGAAAATTCTTGACTATAGGCACAACTCGGAATGGGGGCCCCCTAACACTGATGTGTGCGTAACATTTCCAAAATTGACACACACGAAAAAAAATAATCATGAATCATTGTGAAAGTACCATTTTACCAAGAATTGGCTATTTGAAGCGTAGAAGCCTAGAACATTATCAAATAACAAAAAGCAATACAGCATATTAACTTCATCATTAAAACACCAATACAATGCAACCGGAAAAACTTATTAATCCCTTATATACACTATAACATACATATGATGAATTATACATATAACTATAAATATGATGAACCAATGAATCAAATTATAAAGGATATATAAAAAAATTCCTATTAAAAAAGGTAAAATAAAAAAATATTTGAATTGGAAATTTTTCTTTTTTTCTCTTTTAAAATAAAAAATTTTGAGGGGCCCCTAGGCCTGGGCCTACCAGGCCTAATGGAAAATCAGGGCCTGATGTTAAGTATTTCATATTGGAAAACAAAGATTCACAAGTATTTGTCGACGCGCAAAGAGAGTTCAATTTAAGAGCACGTTATCTCAACAATGGGAAGTTATTTCCATTTACTAAATTTCAGAATTTTTTTTTCGTTATGACGCAATTTTAATTTAGTGTAATTTCTTATATTTATAATTTCCAATTCTCAATCCTCCGTATTGGAAATATCAAAATATGTTGCGATTTTATTAGTCACGTCGTCCTCTGTATGACGTCAAGATTGCCTCCAACTCGTAGAATTCTTCAAATCTGGCATTAAATTCTTTAAATAAGGAATCAAAATGTTTGGCAAAGATGGTAGCATTTCCATCGTAATAATTTTCTATCACCATTTTTATTAAATTTGGGAAATGTGATAAGTTATCTTTCTCCATATGCGATTTCCAGAGCGCCAATTTAGCTTTAAATGCATTTATCGTACTTGTCATTGAAGCAATATGATGATTTCTACCCTGCAGTTTCAAATTTAGTTCCTCCAATTTTACAGTTAAATCAGTTAGAAAGCTTAGCTCAAATAACCAAGGTTTTTGCTCCAATTCTAAACAAGTTTCCTTCCTGGTTAATAGAAATTCTTTCACCTGTGGTAATAAATTTAAAAACCGCTCAAGTACATCTCCTCTACTGATCTCTCTCAATCAAATATCTAAACTCAAATAATCAAAAATATCTAAAATTAAATTTCTAAACTCAAATACCTAAAAATTAGATATTTCAACGGTGGGCACTTTAAAATTGTTTCGCGGTCACCTTGGTTTTGCAATTTCGATTGTATTGTTAATTAACTTTGTAAGAACTTATTCTGGGGAAACTTTTCTTAAAGACCAATTTGAATGGGGGTATTACAATCGAACCTCATTGTAGCGAAACCGGTATATAACGAACTCACGGATATAACGAACGAAAATTTTGGTCTCGCCATTTTCCTGTTGTACGTAATTTGATTAGTATTTGTGTCAGTTTAATGCAATCGATTTTGGTCGATTTAATTCATTAATGATCATTTTTTAATACATCGTTATTGAATACTCATTGCCACTAATGAGCTATACATTTTGTGAACTCTAGCATTTTTCTTAACGGTTCGGATATAATGAACAAAACCTTTGGTGCCTTGAAGTTCGTTATAACGGGGTTCGACTCTATATAGGTGATGCCTAGCTTTGAAATTTTCTCGGATTACCTGTGAAAAGTTTTTCCGGACATGATCTGATTAATTTAATTTTTTGTATTTCTTCACTATTAGAATTTCAAAATCAACTTACCTGACTGGTGTCACGGGCTCTTTCGCAGGGAACAGCCGTCAATGATGCTGAAAATGATGCAGTTTAGAGAGTAGAAAGAAGAGATTAATTACGTTACCAGGAGCTGAGTTATTCTGCTCATGGAGATGCGCAATTTGTGTTATTCTGGAGGACACAAAAAGGAAGATATCTCTTGCATCAGTTCAGAAATGATCTCATTACTGAATTGCTCAAATAATTGAGATTCAGATCAATACTTATGAGAAAAAAAAATCCTTTAATAACCCCATTGAAACAGGAAAAAAAATACAAACACATACGAATAATAAAAGACTATTACACAAATTTAAAAAAAAATTGCTTCGATACCAGTGGGAAAATTAAATTCTTCACCAAAAGAAAAATGAAATAATACTATCAAGTTTTACTAAAGTGAATAATTGAAAAAGACTTCAATTTCTGATTATATTTGTTCTTGTGTTAAACTTTTATTACCTAAAATCAACTGCCAAATTAACAAACTTCGCCATGCATAGAAAGGCGCATTAGTTTACAGCACGGATCTTTAGTCCCATGTTAAACTATGGGAAATATACATCCCTGTATTTTTTAATCATGGATTAGCAAATACATAATACATGGATTTCTACAAAAAAGAACTGGAAAAAAAGAGTGTGTAGCATTTAAAAATATATATTAAAAAGTACCACTTTTGTACTTTTTAAATAAGTAATTCCTTTATACAAAATAAGTATGATTTAAATAATAAAGGTATTAAATAGGTAATAGGTATAAAATAGGTAATAATTTTTTCCATCAAAAGCTTTTTTTTCATTTTTTAATAAAGGATATTTTCACTCTTTCAAGAAACAAATATTTTTAGGATAAATATGCTTTTATTGATTTGTTTTTCAAACATTTATTATTTTTTCTTTATAGTAAAAATCATTTTATTTTATAACCTCTCAATGAAATTTATAACTTTTAAAAATTTACATTGAACGTGATGTTTTCAAAATATACTTTTCATCATTTCCTTTGGCAGAAACATCACATAGCAGAATTAAAAATTACACTGAAATACATTCAAATTTTTCCAGATATATTGCTAAGATTTATTTTAACGCAAATGTAAATTATAAAGTTTTTTATTATAAAGTAGATTATAAAGTTATTCGTTCACATCGGCAAAGTTCGCAAATGGCGGTCAATTTTTTGGGGAAATTTTAATGTACGTCATTATTTGAACTGCCTAAGTTTCTAGCATAACAACTGCTGCGAAAATATGTTTTGTGTAGACACATCTATCTAATTTACAAAAAAAATCGAAATGCATGTATACATAAGGATGCGTTACCTAAAAGGTACCAATTTCTAACAATTTAAAGAAAATTTTCTTCAAATTTTCGACACCTTTCTAAGTCATGAGTCATATAATGTAAAGACAAGACATATAATTTTAGACAAAGTAATTCCACAGACAAGGCAAAACATCTTCTGACACGTTATCGTCAGCAATTTCAATGTCTGTCATTGAAAAATGAAAATCATTTTTGAGTTCTATTACATTTGTAAATAGCGTGATATTCTAAATCCAGATATACTTGCAACCAATAATTCATTTTTAATTAACACAAAACGTTACTTCGTGATAAACACTAAAGTAAGCGATCAAAGAATTAAAGATATTCTTAGTATCACAATAAAATTTTGGATGTTTTCTATTTACAAAAAGAAAGCTTCGTCTTAAGTTTGGATTTTAAAAGTTCGAATGGCAATGATTTTAAAGAGTATAACCAGAATACTTATTTAATATTTATCAGATTACTGTTAAATCAGAAAACACATTTGTTTTTCCTGCGAGTCACAATCTAAGAAATAAATTTATAATTAAATATAGATAAATTATTCAAATATATTTTACACCGACAAACTGTGTTGTCGTCTTCAGAACAGACAGAGAATGTGTAAAAAAAGCAATTCGGAAGTTGTGTATTCCTCCCATCGCCGGAATAGTTCAGTTAGTAGAATATTTGCCCGGAAATTAGGAGTTCCAGGCCTGACAGATGGAAGTTACTAATTTTTTCCCCTGAGTTTTTATATAGCTGGTAACATTTATTATTGTAATGCCTACAATTGCGCACCAACAGGCTGCTAGGACTGTTGCTTCAGTCCAAGACAAATTGTTACTTCAGTCAGTTATGCTGTTCTGGCGACATAAAGTTTCTTTGAACCAGCACTTGGACACGAGTCTCTAAACCTGGGGGCTGGTGTTCTACCAACTGAACATTCCAGCCATGTGAGAAACACTCATTTTTCTTCGAATATCATTATTCACTGGCTTCACAATAGAAGCACTTATCTATAATAAAAGTATTGAGATTAAGCATTCGTGAAAATAGGAACTTCATTTTGGCAGCCATCATCACCATTGATGCTGACTTGAGACACTACAAGCAATGTTTTATCCCACATCACATGGGACACCTAAAGCGATTAAACACGTGTCTTGTAAGTAAGAAATTGCAAAGTACAAAAGAATGCGATATCCATGTTGAATTTTCAGTAGTCTTTGAAAATAAAATGAATTGAACTTGGATAGATATCTTATAAAAATATTCAATTTAAATAGCAATATAGCACACTTGTGGACTTGTTATTCAGGTTTGAGTAGGTAATTAGGATAAAATATTTCTGGATAAATTTTTAAAATATGATAATTTGATCGGTTTGATTCTGATACAGGAAAATTCTAATTTAATCGTTTATTATTTGATGAAGAAGTTATTAATCTATAACTTTAATTTACCCCGTATTTCTGATTTCACGAAATCTCAGTACAGTGATTGCATTTATTTGGGAAACCAAGATCCATTGCAAAAAGATCTTTTTTCACACAAAAATATTAGTTTTTCGTATAAAATGTACTGACTTTTGAAATTTTGGCCTTTTTTAAATTAATATTCATCAATGCCTATAATTCCAGGTATTATATACTATTTAATCGTAATGACATATTAAAAGTCAGTCAGAAAACTATATCATTGTACATGTCAAAAGATAATATGCATATATTATCATTATTATTATTATTTGTGCTAGGAAAAAACTAGGAAAAGTGGCAGAGGATGCCCCAAAACTAACTTATGCATATATGCTCCCTAACTAAATCACGCTGTGGCTGACCGTTGAAAGTCGAAATCTTAGCTCGTAAAAATATCATCTCACAATACAATTCAAATGTTCTAGTCTACACAAACAACTGACATTTTTTCCTCGGCTGATAACCTTCTAATGAGACACTTCAGCTCCGAGCACTATGTAAGACTTCAAAGCATGAGGTAAAGGCAAATTTTTTACAGGTTGCAAATTTTTGTAATCCCTCAAAATCAAATTTCGAACAATGGTGCGGCAAATATGTTTTAGAGAAAGAGGGTTTGAGCGCAGACTGTTATACCATCTCAATTTATGGACGGCATTTGAGTGGGACCTATCTAACGTATAAAGTATACGATCAGGATTGGCTCTATGGCGAATATCAATATCTTGTGAGCCGGACGAGAATAGGAAAGAATTGTTCTTATTACTATTTAAGGTGGGAAGAACGTTTAAAGTTCCAACGCAAGCTTTCAATACAGCCATGTTTGAACCGGTGGAAAAACATTCGGCCTGCATCAGGCTCAGTCCATTGTGATCGTAAATATGTATTCTCGCACCGTATGCTATCAAAAATGATGCCATTTCGGAATGTCTGCGAAAACTCCCGAAGGAAGCGTAATGCAGAGGACTGGCTTCGCATTTATCCAGTAAATTTAAGTCCGTGTCATGACTATATAGTACCAGCAACTTCAATACCTGCAATGAGACGTCAGGCTCGCACACTGACAATGCTGTGCAAACATGAAGAGGGGTCATGCCACGCCTGTTTAAGACTTTCAAGTCGGCTCCTAAATCCAGCAACTTTTTCACGGCTTGAACCATACCATAGGTCACTGCTAAATGTAACGGGGTGTCGCTAGTAGACAGACAAGGCAACGACAAAATGCGGGGTTCAACCGCATTATCCAGCAACGCCAAGACGCATTCTTCATGACCTGCTTTCGCAGCCAAGTAAAGTGCAGTTGCATTATCTTCATCAACAGCGTTAAAATCTGCACCGTGCCGCATCAGTTCCTTCACACAGTTTATGTTATTCGCAGCTGCTGCCAAATGTAGAGGCGTCGAACCGTTGATGAATGGACGGTCATCCTTGGCACCTTTGACGGCCACTGAACAGTCGGCTCCGGCCTCAAGCAACACCTTCAGGCACTGATAATAATTATTGCTGGCCGCCACATGTGTCGCAGTGGCATTGTATGCGTCTCTACTGTTCACATCAGCACCGCTTTCGAGAAAAACACGTAGGCACCGCAGATCCCCTCGGTACACTGCAACCATGAGAGGCGGCATTTTTCTTTCGCAACAGGTAAATTGATGCTCGTCGTATCTTCTGGTATTTACACGGACTCCGAAGTCGATCATATCTCGTACATCATCGGGATCCATTTCTACTATCTCAGAGGCTTTCCTCTGTACAGTCTTGAAATTCATTATGTTAAAACATTCTCACATGTATATATATATAATATATATAAATTTAAGAATCGACTGAACAATAGTTTTCTCGAGTAACTCTCCACTTGTTGAAAACAGAGGAATCGTAAACAATTAGGTAAATATTATACGAATAAAAATTGTATGACTTCCAGTACTTCCCCTTTCTCAAGCGATCTGAAAGCACCTCCAAATAAACACAACGAAATTTCGCGTTACTGAAGTCAACAAAACGCTTCTAGGCGACTGTTGATTTGAGGGAGAAACTTCCCCGTCCCCCAGCTAAGAGGGAGAAACGGAGAATAACAGCCGAACTGAATATGAAATGCTTTGTATGGGCTTGGAAATACTCTCAAAAGAATGAATACTGCGCATGCGTCAGTTTTTCGGAATAAAGATACATTCCTTTACCCTCTAGAGAATATGGAATAATTTAGAAATATCTCAACTTCTTATTGGAAAATTTTTTCAGGAAGAGGGATATTCATTCAATCGTATTACTAGATCTTTTAGTTTAACCAGGAAAGTTAACGCATGCGCACGCCCTTCCTCTTTCTTTGGTAAATTTCCTATCGTTCTGCGGTTCCACCTCTCCCCACGCGTAGAAACTGGTTTGATATGGGAGTATAATCAATCAGGTGATACTGAATCCTGCTTGAAATCAGACCGCAGGGGCACCAGATATCTTCGACGAAATGCGTCTTTTATCGCTATGGGAAAAACCTTAAAACATGACGATTTGATGTCTGAAAAAAATTAATAAAATAACACACATTTTTATGCTTAAGTTTAGTGTATAAATGAAAGCACGCAAACATAAGTACGAAAGTTTCTACAGAACATAAAATTCGAATGTCATTTAATCCAAGTATTATAAAAACAATTATTTATGAGAATATTTTTTCAGCCTTCTTTTCAACATAACAAAATGTAATATTTTTCTTTTCTTTTTACAAATTATTTGACTTTCGAAAATCTCACTTTACAATTTTCTGGAGATATATTCTTCTATAAAAATGTTTAACAAAAATTTCTCCATTTTTATGAACGGAAAAATGTTTTTTAAGAGAGACCAGTGGCGTACGCAGGGGGGGGGGTTGAACCCCCCCCCCCCCCCATTGGTTCTGATTACATATATTATTTAATTAGGTTTAAGCTTTGCACTGCTTGCTCAAACCTACTCTTTCATAGTAACCCCCCCCCCCCCCTTTGAAAATTTCTGCATACATTACTGAGAGAGACCTATACTGATCAGAATTTAAAATATTTTTTAACTGTTTTGGAATGTGTGAAAGCAAAATATATGAATATCTTTATGTCATCATATTTGAAACTTTGTAATTAATCTTTATCATTTCAAGTTTTGTTTTCTATTATGTAATGTCAAAAAAAAAAAAGAAACTTTTTTTTCTTCTTTTTCGTTGCTTATGCAATAATTGAGAAGATAAGATTGTGTTTGTAATATTTGTTATTTTATTAATTTGATTAGTTAGATAACGATATCCATTTTACTACATTACGTTATTTCGTTCTAATGAATTTTCTTAATAACGAAGCTTATAGGTGGAAAGCTGACACTTCGGGGAAAAGAGATTCAATTATGTATTTACTAACAATGAGAGTTTTATACTTTTAGAGTAAAAAGAAATAAAATGTTTTTCTTGAAACATGTATTAACAGGGACGCAATACTGGAGATGTTTTAGGATCAACTCTTCCCCGAAGAGCCTAAAAATCTAGAGAGAAAATGTAATTTCAAGGTACATTTTAACCCACCTGAGAAACGAAACCTAACTCTTAAAAACTGATGTTATTGATTGTTTATGCTGGACACTTATGAATAAGGACATTCGCACGTTAACCCCGAAAATAGTTGGTTGACTTCAATAAGGACACCGTGTAGATCAACCATACGCATCCTCTTGTTCTCTCGGTTCACAGGCATAAATTTTCTACTTTAAGCGGGACGCAACGTAGTACACTAAACCTCATACTATACTAACGCAAAAAAATGAAACTCAAAACTTAATGTATTCAAACGTTTATTTAAGAGGAGTGTGGTTGTTGATGTTGAGAAAAACTTTTAATTATTTTAGACGAGTCGGGTTATATACGTATATATATATATATATATATATACTTGCTATATATATATATAGCTATATATATATATATGTGCATGGCCTTTTTATCGCATGGGCAAATCGGGACTTTGCCTAGGGCCCCCTGATGCTAGGGGGCCCCAATACCCCCTTGGTGTATGCACCTAGTACTTCTAATAATATGTATAGCCAATAGATCGTTCTTATTTTTATAAATGTTTATAAGGGGGGCCCCCAAATAGCATCTGCCCAGGGGCCCCCAGCGTTCATAATCGGGCCCTGTATATATGCTATATATATATATATATATATATATATATATATATATATATATATATATATATATATATATATATATATATATATTATATATATATATATATATATATATATATATATATATTATATATATATATACTTGCTGCATGGTTCTCTCAATACGCCTGAAGTTAGGAAAGAATCAGTAAGCCAATTTCTGTACACGTTCTTCGCATATTTCATTTTGGAATTGGATGATTCACAAAAGTACGTTGTTGCCAACAACGTGAGCAGCAGGTGGAGCATTTTTGTACTGATTTGTACTTTTCAGGTGCTCATATCCAAAATTATAATAACGCGAGCACCTGCCTTATAATGAGTCCGAGTGTTTCGGGCCGCACATAAAAGCTAGATCAGCCACTGTTTGAGTATCCCTGGTATAGGTGAACCAACACCATTCTCTCGTGCCACCTCAGTTTTGACAGATCAAACCCAGGGTCGAGATCTGGAGGGCTCGTACCTTCTCCCACCCATTGATCTCATAGAAGGACCATTGACGCCGCCTGTCTTCTTTCATGGCGCGTCCTGAGCACCCTCGCTATAAAAGCGCCTTCTTTCATCCTACTCCATGTACTAGTTAGTCGTTCATACGCCACCAAGGTACTTGCAGCACGTCTTAGCGTAATCATATGATGTTCAACCGCTAATGCACTTGCAGTGCGTCATAGCGCCAGTTGCACACCCAGGGGTTGGACCAAGGGGCCCTGCCCCTGCCCCCAAAGAAATAGAAATTGCATTATGAATATTGAATTTGCATTCAAAATATTTTTATCAACTCGTCCTCCCCCCCCCCCCCCCCCCCCAAGATTAAATCCTGGGTTCACCATAGCGCATTTATATAATTGTTTACCAGCCGCCAAGGCATTTGCGGAGCGACATAGCGCAATCTCTTGTTTCAATAAACGTTGATATTGCCCTCGAATACAGTCCACTCTCATTTTATTCAATCGTCATGCATGCCACATCCAAGGACTTTCAGAACAACAGATTTAACGTGCCCATATCCGGCCTAGACACGGAGGTATTTTTCGGAGTTCGTCGTGATTCGAACCGAGCACTGCCAATCCGAAACCTAACGCGCCTCCACTAGGTTACCACGGGCCCATCCTTAAAAACCTCGAAAGGGATTCAGGTCTGCATGTTTATTAGGATGAAGCTTGTTAAATATAATCCGAACATTTATTCAACTAAATTTTCAACGCTTACAGCCGAAGTTTATATATATGTTTATATATATATATATATATATATATATATATATATATATATATATATATATATATATATATATATATATATATATATATATATATATGTTTATATATATATATATGTATATATATATATATATGTATATATATATATATGTATATGTTTATATATATATATATATATATATATATATATATATAGAGAGAGAGAGAGAGAGAGAGACAGAGAGAGAGATTTCTATTCTTCTTCCGTCGACAAGGCATTGCAATATTAACTATTTAATTGGAAATATTGGTGAACTTGAAAAAGGCAGAAACACAAATCTGCTGAGCTTATAACAACAGCATCTTAGTGCTGATAATAGTATTTTAAAAAAAAAACTCGGTACGAGATTTTTTTACATACACATAAAGGTGGGATTAATCCAGTTCATTATTTTTTCTCCCTCTGTTAAACATCACAAAGACATTTTTTGTGTATTACTTGTTTTGTTTTGTTTTTAAGTTTTTCCTTCCTCTGTTAATCGCTGCTGAGGTTTGTTATATTACTTGTTTTAAAGGAAATTTTAGAGAACTTGAAGAAGGCAAACATGCAAATCTGCTCGTGTAAGGAGTTAATTTTCAAAGACTATTTTTAAAATGTTAATTCCGACAATACAAGTTTCGTCTTTTATTTAATTCTAATAAGAAGTCATTAATATTGTTACATACTGATTAGATGATACATAAATTATAAAATTTTTTCAAGAAAGTGAAGGGAAAAATTACACTTTATACATTTTTAGAAAAATAAATAATTTTACATAGTCGGAAAGTTTCAAGTTATTTTTTTAAAATCTTATTAATTTTATGTCAATAACACGAAAACAATTTCTACTCGTAGAAATAAGTAAGCAATTTTAAAATAGCAGGAATAGATAAAGCTGCCGATTTCCCTGTGCTGTCAAACAGAGCGACATTATACATTGATAGAGTGAAGGAGAGGATTTTCGACTGTCTCCTCTCCCAATACATTCTGTGTTGATTCCTAAAAGTGATATCCCTCTGTCATGTATTTCTGTTACCTTTCTATCTTAAGAAAAAAGGAACCCTTTTTTTAAATGCTCAGTTAGGTATAAACTCTTTAGAGGTTCAATATAGAATATCGGTCTCGAAATTCGGAGATCCGTGTTCAAATCTTGGTTCTGGCTGCCAGTCGTTACAATGGCGTCCGACCATTTCGAAGCATATAACGAATTTTCATAGCGGAAAAAATGCAGCATCGTTGAATGATTAATAATAAGGCATGGGTGAAACTGCAAAGAAGTAACCTGTGCACATTGTCTGCACAAACTTAAAGATGGCAAATGAGATGGAAGATGAGAATTAGACTTAGGCCTAAATGATTTATTTAAATAATAATTAGGCTAAAAATACATACGCTCCAAATGTTTTTGAAAATGTGGTCAAAGTAGACAAGTAATGTGTATGTGTGTGAGTATGTGTAAATATAGTATTATTAGATGATTGGCCAACAGTTAATATTGACAGTGTAGCTTTCTTTGTAAATTAATTTCAACCACTTATATGCTGTCATAATATTTTCTTTGAATCATTTGCCTTTGAGATTATAAATAGTCTTTGAAATTTAAATAGTATAAATTAAGTACAACTGAAAAGAATGATAGCATTTTACATTTCTCAAATTTAGTATTTCATCACTTTGAATGTATTTTAATACTTAAGTTCTGAAGTTCTGCTATTTTTGACAGTGAAATATAGTATAGCGTCGCATTTATGTTTGTTTAGAGGTTTCGCTTGATTTGATTTGGTTTGGTTTGGAGCGCTACGGTCAACTTTTTGCTACACGATGGCTAATTAGACCGGGACCTACAGTTTAAAGCCTATTCCGAACGGCTACAAACATCCATACCAACAGTGGGACTCAAACCCACAGGATCTGAACCGAAATCCAGCGCCCTAGCCATTGTTATACTTTTGGTTTATGTAGAGAGAGAGGTGCAAAATATAAATATTTCGAGTATAATCGAGCATATATTTTCTTTCTTAGCAGCTCAATTTTCATGATTTTCATCTGAAAATAAACATTGAATAAAAAAGAATTAAAAAAGGCTATTTCCAAAATTTCGTACCCATTTAATTCGTACCTTATTCTCAAAGCGCATTAATGGCTAAGGGCCTGTTCACATAGGAGTCCGTTGCGTTAAGGAAAAGATTGCGTTGAGACGAAAATAAACCAATCATAGGCGTTAAAAAGTTTAGCAATGAAATTTGAATGATTGGTTTATTTTCGTCTAAACATCATCTTTCCCTTAACGCTACGCACTGGACTCCTATGTGAACAGGTCCTTACACCTTCTGGATGTCGTCTTCAACAGACGAACGGCAGTCATGAGGCGAAAAAGAAACTAATGTGTACATCGTTATATTTTAATTCAGGCACAAAAGAATACCCAGAATGTAAAATTTGTCTTTTTTAAACTAAAATTCTATGTCTTAATCCTCGGGATATTCGTTTACGGTACATATAATGACGTCATTTACGGCTGACAAAATACTCCCACGCTGTGATTTAGGCTTCTGATAAAATTCATTCAATTCTTTAAAGCTCTGAATAAAGTTTCTTTATAGCTTAACAGAAATTATTTTCTCTTAAAACTTTTTCAGTAATTTTTCGTTTTAGTATAATTTTTTGGCTGAGGAAAGCAGCAGGCTATCTACATCTCAACATACAGAGACGTTAACATTCCAACTTATGGTACGTAATTTGAAATTTTCATGTGTATGAAATTTTCTGTTATCTATTATCTCTGCCCCAAGACGGCTTTTTAGTGTCAATTCTTCAATTTCTAAACTTCTGTATATATTTCTGAATGCTTTTATAAACAATTTTTAATCGTTTATCAGCTTTAAATGAGAATCTTCCGTGTTTAAACCTTAGACTACTTAGTAAACAGTCATATTTATTTTCAAACATATCTGTAAGTCTCTATAAATATTGCTGCGTGTAGCATTTTTTACGATATAAGAACTTTATTATATCTCGTAGTTATTCTTAATGAACATTATCTGTAAATTTTAAAAGGTGTTTTTGGTATCATTTGTAAATATATTTTTTAAATATGTAGCTATTTTTTAAAACTATGATCAACTTGTTTTAATCTTCTATCATATTATCTTTTATAAAATATGGTATTTCTTCGTTTATAAATTTAGCACAGCCATGGCATCAAATGAAAAGCTTAGAGAGTATGCTAGTCTAAAGAACAAGTTGCAAATTGGAGCTACTAAACCTAAAACAAACCAGCAAACAGCTAACAGTGCATCGGTTGTCCCCAAAGTAGAAAGTCTAAAGGGAGGAAAGCCAAACCAGCCTAAGCCTCTATTAAAGAAAGCTGGTGTAACTGGCATTAAACCAGCTTCTGTAAGACAGGTATATGAATGTTTTTAATTTTATGATTTTTAATAGTTGCATTGTATTGAATATATTTATTCTTTTGGGGAGCTTCTTTGATTGCTATATTAGGTACTATATACTAGGAAGGACTCTGGAAGTTTTTTAAAATTCTATTCATCAAAAAGCATCAATAACTCTCATATTGAAATACATTTTGAAAATCTCCAGAATCTAGTGTTTGATACGTTTAAAGCTAATAATTTACTTAAACTGAACATGACAAAAGCAGCTTAAAAATTTTTCAAGTAAAAACATTAAATTATGATCTTTTTTAACTATACACAATATTTTGTTCAACAATGCTCTAAAAAAATATAATTCTAAATGTTCTGAAAAATAAGAAATAAAAATGTTTTAATTTTTTTTTTTTTATAAATACTTAGTTCAATTAAAAATTAACACTATTTTTTTTTAGATAGGTTAGCACAGAGCAGTAAGTAACCATGAGTTGTTACCAGCTACTTTAATTACTTTATATATAAGAATTTAAATTAAATATGGCTTTAAGATACAATTTCTTCTCCTACTTATGTAATTTTTATGAAATTGATTTATCATAAAAGAAATATGCTAATAGAAATCCATAATTTTATCAGCTCTTCACTCTCAGTTTTATTACAGCTTTGAAAGAATATACTTTCTGGTAAATATGGATCCATCTCTTATTTTTTTGATTAAATGAAAAATTAAGTTCACAAAAGAATATAGTTGCACATTTTGTATTGCTTTGAAATTTAAATATCTGTACTTTACATACTATTTAAAATGCTTTAGCTGCGGAAATCTGTAGCAAATGTTTTGTAGTCTAGTTTAATTAATGATTGTGAAATATTGCTATTAAATAATTCATTTAGATAATGTTTATATTTTAAAAGTGTGAATTTTTCTTTTCTCATGGACATTGCATTAGTTACAGTATAGTCATTTATTGAGTATTTTTATGTATCTCTTTTTCCAGGGTAAGAATGGTTTATGTCTTTATCATTACTGATTCAAAGATGGATATTAATTTTCACTTATAGCTGACATCTGATCAACTTTTTTTTTTTTTTTAATTTTAGGCTGTAGTTCATCCTCTTCAATCCAAGATGGTCTCAAGTAACAGTGAACAAAAAGCTGTGCAGAGTGAAGTGACTGCAAAACTGTCATCAGGGAAAGAAAATAAAATTGCAAAGCATGTTCCTATTTCCACTAATAAAGATGTAGCCTTTAAAGTTCCCCAGCCTGTTACCCAAAAGCCACAGTCTTCATCTAAAGATGATGTAAGGAATCTATATATACTCAATAATTCTTAATTACCAACTTACTCACCAACTGTAAAATGCACGTGTTATAAATTTACTCATAAAATATTCTTAATTGTACATATCTTAATTTTATTTATTCTAGTAATATTTTACTGACCCCGAGTATAACTTGCATTTGTTGTGTAAATCCCTCCCAACCCTCCTGATGATTTGACTACCACTTTTTCTGGACAAATGCAAGCTCTGGACCATTTTTTTCTTGCATTTATTTTTTAATATAATTTATTTTTCAGTCTTAAATGTTATTACTAGTGTTTTTTAATTAAATTTTTGAATTTATGATAAACTTTGATTCACAGCTATATCATATAAAGAGAGGCATAGCAAATGCACTGATCCTCTAGGACAGGGGTGTCAAACTCAAAGGCTACCTTGGGCCAAACAAACAAGGTTTAACTATAGGTGGGCCGCAAAAAAAAATCAATATTAATAGAAACGTAGGTTTATTTACCTAATTACAGTATATTCAACATAAATATATGCATTTTGTTTAATAATAGCAAAAAAGAGTATTATTAAAAAAAACATTTAGCGAATTCTTCCTATCTTATTATAATTCTGCGTCGGTTATTTTATTATATATTATTGTGTGCCAATATATTGTCCGGGCCACAAAAATGTTCGTCGTGGGCCACAAGTTTGACACCCCTGCTCTAGGATTTCTTGCTTATGTTGAACTATGATATAAAATTACTCTTTAAAGTGCCTCTAATTGTATTATGGTACAATTTTAAGATTTTTACCTAGGTATTTATTACCCTTGTTATGTTCTTATATGTAAAGTATAATTTATTTCAAATAAAGTAAAAGTTGTTAAAATATATATATATATATATATATATATATATATATATATATATATATCAAACATAAAGGCTTTAACAAATTCTGATAACGGAACATCATGTCATGAAATTTTTTTGTCATAGCTGTGTATTTCAGTCAAAGTAGGTTTTACTGAGTATTTAATATAATTATCCAAAGGTAGTCCTATTTTTGAAAAATGTTCAGTTCTGAGTATCCGACAGCATTTTGTTGTGAAAAGTTTTTCCTACTTAATATAATTGCTGAGGAGCAAAACTTATCTGAGGTGGAAAGTCAGAAGAAAGAAAAAAAAAGGACTTTGAAAAATTTACTTTACTGAATTAAAACTTTCAGAGAGAGAGAGGATAAGGTTGAAATTTTGTTTTATTTAGCTTCTGTTATTGTTATTATTAAAGATTTATATATTTTTCTAATATTGTGCTTGAATAAAAATGGTTTTGTGAGTATAATTATTACATTAATATAGCTTTCTGGCACTGTCTCAAATACTTTCTTATCAGTGTGAATTCTTGGATATTTACTTATAGAATGTTTTGTTTACCATAGGCTGTGTTTAAAAAACCTGCAATGCCACTTCCTTCAACTGCTGCCTCAGGAGCAACTGCTGCACAGTCACAGTAAGCATAATTTGGGTTATAAAGACCCATGAAAGGTTTTTCTAACATGTTTTTGATTTTTGATTGACAATATTTTTTATTACGTCTTCGAATTGCACATTGCATTTGGTTTTTAACATAAACTGGTATTGTTGATATGAAAAAAAATAGAAATGTAGTTTAATGTTATTCCACCTCCACCCCCCCCTTTTTTTAGTGATCACAGTCCATGATCATAGCATTTGTGATTGTCTTCATCTATATATGTAATGCTTGGGAGTTATGTATCTTAAAGTTTAGGCACAGGAAAGTTAATCTTGATAAAATTGATTAGTAACTCAGTGTTATGTAATAAGGAATCACAATTGTCTGTATTACATAGACATTTCTCAATTTTCATAATTTGAATTCTAACCAAGCATAAGAATTGAAGTATTAAATTAGCCTCTAACAAAAGCAAAATTTTAATTTAAATGAAAACCACTGTGCAGCCATTTGTTTGCAGTTAGTCTGAGAAATAAGAGATAAAAATTATTTTTGGTAAAAATATTAGTCTTAAAATGTGTGTGGATTGGCTTTATATATTTTTAAAAGGGGCTTGGGGTGCCTTGTGTGGATTGCAGATCTGTACTGTATATCTGGCATCCTCGGGCCTACATGAATGACACTAATCACCGAACATGGGAAATTAACCCTTGGCTGCATATACAGGTGTTGCTACGTGGTGGCTGGTCTTCAGGATTCACGCGCGTATGTCTAAACGACGGGACACATTACTTTTGCGATTATACATTTATAAAAAATATTTCTTAAACTAAATATGTATTCAAGATGAATTATTGTATTTCAGTATATTCATTCTTCTATGCAAATGTTTTGTTTTATTTTTGGTAATTTAATTTTAATATATGTATAATATGATCAAATACACTTTTTTAACATTTGCTATATTTTATAGCATAAAAAAATCATTTATTTGTGATTTCTAAAATTTATTAAACATTTTCTTTCAGATATTTCATAAAGTTAGCTCAAATTTTTTGACAACCTGGGACATTAACTCTAAATAATGGAGAGAGTACAAGTTTTCCAATGAAATGTTTACTCATACTTTAGAAAAAATTTAATTTTGAAGCACATTAAAAAGTGGGAGAACACTATTTTTATTTTTAGCTATTAATATCATTTGAAAAATTTTACAAATTACTAATCTAGGGAGAAGTTAGTGAATCATAGAAAGGAGAAACCAAAGAGAACTTTTATCTCTTTGTGGGTTTTTAATGCTTCCAGAGAACAAATTTTAGTCAAAACTAAAAAATGAAGCTATTTTTTGGCAGTGGCATCGAAATAATTATTAAATAAATTGCTCTTGGAATAGAAAAGTGTTTCAAAGTAATCATGTTATGCAAGAAAAATTATTAATCTTCATTTATGTGCATGAAATTGTACTTATTATTTAGTTTTTTTAATGATGTCTGTATCCATCTCTTTTTTACATTATCTTCTTACAGGAAAACAAGATGGACTCTTGATGATTTTGATATTGGCAAACCATTGGGGAAAGGCAAGTTTGGCAATGTCTATCTAGCTAGAGAAAAAAGCAGCAAGTTCGTTGTGGCTCTAAAAGTATGTTCTGATATATATGACTTTTTCAAAATCTCACGGTCTGTAATATCTTTTTAAATTTTTTCCAAGACAGCTTAGAACTTGTTCAATTCAGATTCTCAATACAGTTTTTTAAAATGTTTAAGTGTTCTATTTTCTTTTTAAAAAATGAGGAAAATACTTTACGTAAATAGGGATTTTATTGAAACTTAATTTTCTCAATGTATTTATAAGATTCCTAATCATTGATTTGTTTATTTATATATAGATTTTTTAGAACTATTTTTCTCTATCATCTTCCAAATAACTCATTGGTTGGTTGCTATAATCATCTTTTGTTAGATGACAGCTAAACAGACTAGGACCTAAAAATCAAAACAGAACAGCTGCCATGTCAACTGCTGGCTTTGAACCAATAGGATTTGGTACGAAATGTCAGCCCTAGATGCCAACGGCCCGTACCAATAGTCTTTCAGCCAGTACTTAGAAGGCAAACAGCTGAAATTATTTTTCATGATTGATTAAAATTGAATAACTAAACTCAAACAGAAAAAATTATTTTAATCAACAAAGTCACATACAATCCATTAGATTGTTTTTTACTTATCTGGAGAACATAGCTGAGAAATATTTTTTTAAGAGCTTTAACAGTTTCAGTAGATAAATAATAAAAAAAATGCATAAATTCTTCTGAAATGAGTGCTAAGAATATTCTAGAATACTTCTAATGATTGTACCTGAGAAAATTACCAATGAATATTTTTCTATAAATGAAAAAATTCAGGGAGAAAACAGTCACAGAGAAACTGCAGATGCTTTTTTTTTCTTTTTTCCCCAATGCGGAGGCACTTGTTGTCAAACATTGGCTTATAATACGCCGCAATTTTACAGCCCATTTTATTGTGGGGGCACCATATAGGCGGACAGCATTACCCCCTATGAAGGGACGGCACGAACGGAGGCAGTTTTCGTGGCGTGACGCCAGGATTCGATCCGAGCACCCTCAGCCTCGAAAACCAGCGCTCTGCACCACTGAGCCGCCGCAAGCCCTGTAAAAATTTTAAAATTTACTTAATTGGTAATGTCAAATTGTACTTAATTGGTAATTTCAAATTGTTCTTAGATGAAACACACAGACTGACCCCCCCCCCAAAAAAAAATAAAAAAAAAAAAAAAAAAAAAAAAAAATAGGCTCATTGTGAGCATAACATTATTTTGAGAACTTAGATTGAAAATTTTGCTTTTGTATATTTTTTCATTTTTGAACTTTGAAGTTTATCATAATCCATAACTGAATAAAGTAAATGTCTGAACTCAGTCTTATATCAAAGATCCCATTTCCCTCAAATAATGCAAACGTGGCAAATGCTGTAATATATTTTAGCTATTCAATGTGCTTAGTTATAAGTATTTTTGGTTTTCACTTTAAAATGTCTGGTATATGTTTTCCTTGTGCTCATTTTTTTTGCATCTAATACCTTGAACTAGCCAAGGCCTTCATTCTGCAGTAATCAAAGACCTTTAATATGCAAGCTTTTAAAAAATGTCATCTTTTCCAGCTTGGCATTAATAATACATATTCCAAGCAAATGTGCAATATGACTGATAGTTCATTGACACTTCATACTGCACATAATTCAAAAAGGGAAATTTGCTATTATCCTTATTGCTTTTTTTGGGGTGATCAAGGCGCTAGATCTTTTTAATTTTTCAGAGGAAAAAGCAGTATTAATTTCTTCTCTTTCAACATTTTGTTGTCATTGTTGTATGTGCCAAAATATTAAAGAAATTGGTTTGTTTGTTTTTTAATGTTTTGTTATACATTGTGAATTAGGTGTTGTATATGTCACAACTACAGAAAAACGGAGTTCTTCATCAGCTTAGAAGAGAAATAGAAATTCAGTCTCACTTACGGTAATACCAAGGTTTCATGCATAGAAATTGCTATTTATTCTAATAATTTGTATGTTCTAGGATTGATGCATGTATTTCATGGTTTTCTAAGCATCACTGCTTTTATTTCAGGCATACTAATATCTTGCGATTATATGGTTATTTCTATGATGAAAGTAGAGTGTATTTAGTACTGGAATATGCTCCAGGTGGAGAGGTCTACAAAAAATTACAGGAATCAAAACAATTTGATGAAAAGACAGCTGCTAATGTAAGTTGTATTTCTTGAGATCAATTTATAGAGAGGGTTTTTGAACTGATTCCCAGTTTGTTATATCATATAGTTCTCCCTGGCATAGGCCATTCAGATTTGTTTTCTAAATGAGAGATGCTATAAGAAAATCTTTAATTTGAAAGTTGAGTAAGAACTTGTTTAGATTTAAGTTCCAAAAAGCATAAGTTTATAATAGACTATGCATTTCAAGGAGGTTAGTAATGTTTTAATACTGTATATTTAGGGAATGGGTTCCAGGTATGTCTAAATAAGTGTGTATTTAATGAAAAATCATATTAATGTATTACTATACAATCAATTTTTGATTTATTTACTATTGATAACTTAGAATGCAGTGCCTGATTAGAAATATTTTGCACTTACTTTTTATTTTATGTAAGTTGGTATTATGTAGTATTGATTCTGTACCTGGGCATGCATGAATAAATAGCTTGTAAATTGGATTTTGTTCATTGTCTTGCTTGATTTTATGCTTTGGTATTCTGTGAGTTTAACTGGCATGAGCATAAATACCATCAACTCTAGAAATATCTAGAAATAATGTACTTGAAATGACATCTGAATCATTTTAAATTACCCATAATCATTCTGAACTGGATCAATATCTACTACTTTGCAAATATTATACTTTGTAAGAAATATTATTTCCTACATGGAAGAATAAGTTTATAAATATTTCTTTTACAGTACATCTATAAAATAGGAAATGCTCTAAAATACTGCCATTCAAAGAAGGTCATTCACCGTGATATTAAACCTGAAAATCTCCTCTTGGGCCAAAAAAATGAACTGAAAATTGCAGACTTTGGATGGTCTGTACATGCTCCATCCTCTCGACGAACAACAATGTGTGGTACTTTAGACTATTTAGCCCCTGAAATGCTGGAAAATAAGAAATATGATGAGAAAGTGGACCTCTGGTGTCTTGGGGTTTTGTGCTATGAGTTTCTTGTTGGAAAGCCTCCTTTTGAAGCAGCTTCTGCAACTGCCACGTATGCCTTAATTCGTAATGTTGCTTTGGTTTTTCCTCCTTATGTATCAGCTGGAGCTCGAGATTTTATTTACAAGGTAATATTTTCTGTCATGTTTCAGTTTGTTGGATAAATATGTTAACCTTCTACGTTAGAAACTTTTTAATTTAGTCTTTTCATCTGTGGCCTAAGGATAATTTGTGTTAAAAATATTATAACTATTAAACAAATTCATTACAATAGAAAATTTACACAGGTAGCAAAAAACAATAGGATAACAAATTTTAAGGTAAACAGTTTGCTTTGTCTTCTGAATACCTTTTTTAAAAAGTCTTAATACTTACCCTGAATATTTGTTTCATTATTTTAGCTTATTTTTCATAGAAGATTTTAATGCGTAAGCTTTTACTTACACATGAAGATACTCTTAGTAAAGTTTATAAAACAACACAAGTAGTTTAAAAAGTTCATAAATATTTATAACCTGTCTAATAAATTGAAGGGATACATCAGTATATTTGTTAAAACTTAAAGTAAATGAAGTATTATGAATAAGTTTCTGAAATAAAGCTCATTATGATTTAAAGTTATCTAATTATCTGAATTTTAAAAGATAGAAAATATTTGAACAGCTTTAACTTTTGGTCTTAATATGATGTAGAAAACTGCTGAGATATTAAATTTGTGTGTGTCTGTGTATAGCAGTGCTACATGGTAAATGTTATTCAATCCAAGCATAAATTTACAAAGATGTAAATTAAGTTTCTGAATTGCATTGCATATTATGATTGAAATTCTAAAACTACATGATTTCATTTTTAGTTATTACGGAAGAATCCAGCCGAAAGGATGAATGTAGACAATGTTTTACAACATCCATGGGTTTTAGAGCACTGCAATACTACTGAAACTAAAAAGTAAATTAATTTGTAAGTAAAAGTTTTGATTTTAATAACTTTTTTTTATATAAATCCTTTATTCATAGTTTAGAGTATGAAGGCTCTTTTTTTGTTACATATAAAGGTAGAATTTAATTAAAGTTTTTGTTGTATTGTTATTTTTATTTCATTGGAAAATTTTGCTTATTGTCATAACATTTTGTTTAATTATCCTAGAACTTTATATAGATGTTAAATATAAGTTCTTAAATACAGAAATTTTTAAAAATAGGCCTTGTTGGTTGTTAAACGTTGTGTAAAACAGTTGTCAAAAATGAAGCTAGCAGCAGTAATATCTTCATATTCAGATGAAGAAATCTGGCTTATTTAAATCTGAAATGTTGTCTGGTTTTTAATTCTTTAGATTGTTGTGTAATTTTATATTACTTGTAATTTAACTATTACTTGTAATTTTATATTACTGCCATGCATGAATTTGCTAATAAATTTTTTAAATCATTTCTTTTCCAGGAAATGTTAAATGAAACTATCTGACAGAGACTAAAGGGAGAGTCTGAGAGTGATGAATGTTTTTAGCATGATTGGCAAATAAATGGAAATAAATATTTTAAAGTTTTTTTTTTTTATTTTGTATTTTGCTACAAAAGATTTACTGCATGACCCAATTTCTATGCCAATCCAATATTTTAAACTCAAAAAAGAGTGAATCAATTAGTCAAGTTTGATTTAAAAAAATTTAGCATTGTGAACAAACAATATGTGTCAATTTTATGAAATGAAATTATATTGGTTTTAGGGGTATTTAACTGTTAAAAATTTTAAATCTGTATGTTTATTTATATTCAAGCTATCTCTGTGCTCTACTAATTATTTTGTTTTGTAGCTAATGCATTATACTTTCATATTTCAATGCTAGAGCTTTCTGTTAGTCATTGTATTAAATTGCACATTATATTTGTAAATATTTGCTGTTTGTCTTGGTGTTGTAATATATGATTAATAAATTATAAAAACAGTACTTGGAGTTCATTTTATCTTGTTTTTTATTGGGGAAGTTCTAAAAATGTTATATAACAAAAACATAACCCCCCCCCCCCCCCCCCCCCAAAAAAAAAAAAAAAAAAAAAGAAAAAAAGTGTACATAAAAAAAGACCTTTTAACTGTTAGTTTTTATTGTTAATTAAGAATCTGCTTGTTCCTGTTACACCTATTTCACAAGTTCCATGTTAGTAAATTATGCATATTTTTAGATCAATATTGTTTTTGCATATTTGCCTCTTTAAAATAGTGTTGATAGTTGAAACTTCATGCTCTAGGTATCAATATATTTTTATCTTTATCAAACTTAAAAAACTAAATTGGTCAGAAAGATATCATCTATAAATAATACAGAAATAGTGCTGGGAAACCTGAAAATGGATGTCTAAGGCAACTGCTAATTTTAAAGAAAAGATGTATCTTACCAGGCAAGCTAACAATGACATATTCTGTTGTGTTTGTGGAAAGAAATTATTATTAAATACATCAATATCACAATGTCTGTAATTAAAAAATTGTTGGGTTATATCAATGTTTCACACCCCATAATCAAGCAATGACAGGCTCAGTATTTGACTCATTTTTAATCATGTTTCACAGTCAGTTCATTTTGCATTTCTTTATTTACACTTGTGGTGTGCAAAGTATGGGTCATGGATAGTTTGAAGGCAGTTTATATCATATTGGATTATTTAATTAAAAAATATGCATTCAATTTTCTGCAATTACATTTTTTTATTTATTAAAAAACATATGATATTGTTAAATAAGGTGTCAAACAAGTCTTACTAGACTATACTTGCATTGCTTCCATTAGCTTCTACCTAATTTTGTAAGACTGGGTTTTCAAAATGAGTATCTATAAAAGCCAAATGTGATTTGACTTGGAGGATATGATGAGAGTAGCACTCACAAATATTTAACCAAATATTGAATAAATACTATCTGAAGTCCAGGCTCCCCCTTTTCATTTTTTCTCTATTTTAGTTTTATATAAATTAAATTTATAATTTTCGTTGAATTAATAGGAAGCTTATAATTTTAAAATCATGCTCTTTTTCTTGCTTTTTACCTAAATGAAATACAAATATATTTAAATATGAAGTTTTAGTCTCATGACAATATGTAAAAACAAAGGAAAGAAGGTAAGCAAGACATTTTTTGTTAGTAAACAAATTAAAAATGTACCCAAAATCTACCGTTCATCAATTTTTAAAATAGTTTGTCAATATTTGTTTAGTTCATTTTTCTAATTTTTACCTAATTTTATTTTAAAAAATCCTAAAATTTTCACTGGGTCAAGTGATTTTGTATTTACAGAAAATGGGTTGCAGTAAAAAAAAACTTGTGCACCACTGATTTACACATGCATCCATACATCATAAGTATCATTATGTAAGATCCTACTCGGAAAGAATATACTGCCGTGCATTTTCTGCTAATTCTGAATAAACTTCTGACAACAGGAAAACTGGTAGACTGTCTTGGTTGATAGCAGTTCTTACAGAGCCATCATTTTTTCAATACAATATTTAAAGGAGTTATGTTGAGGAAGGACATATGACCTGCTGATCAGCTCACTATTGTCTGTCTACCCTTGGTGATCTGGTGTCCACAGTTGTGGAACTTCTGTAGTGGTAAATGCAAAATGTTTGCTAGATACATCTGAACTCTGGTGGGAATGTTCTTTGTATTAAATTGATTTACTGTGTATTAGCTTAAATAATTAACTTGGGAATTTTTCATTTTACAAGCTTGATACAAAAAATATTGAAAGTTTTAACAATACATTGTTGTAATAAAATACTTTAATATATGAGGCGGTGAAAGGCAAAGTGATATAAGTCACATTTTCAACTTTTTTTTTATTTGAGGGCAAAAATGTAATCTCCATGTTCAAATTATAGTGGAATTGCAAATAGTTATTATTTGCAATATTATAATAATTATCATGAATTATAATTTGTTCAATTTATAGTGGAACTTTTTGTAGTAAAATACTTTGGACTTGCACCACTTTGCCTTTCACCGCCTCATATTTTAATCATGGTGTGAAGTGGTCGAATCATTAACTGATTTTTATTAATATGTAGTAAAGCCAGAAGTTAATCAACTGAAAATTTAGACTTGCATTAAAGAATATCCTCTTTTACGGCTTTTTCAAAGAGTGCAGCCGGGCAATGGTCGAATGGCTAGGGTGCTGGCTTTCGGTACCTTTCGGAGTCTGTGGGTTCAAGTCCTTTTGGCATGGATTTTTGTAGCTGTTCAGAATTGGCTTTAAACAGTAGGTCCTGGTCTAATGAGCCCTATTGTAGCCAAAAATGACCATAGCATTCTCAACCAACCATCAAAGATTGCAATTAATTTAAAATATGCTCTTATTTCAGACTTCCAAAGTGAATCTTTCTTAAAGAGGCTTTATTTTTTTAGAAATAAAGCTAAGGACCTTTAAAATTTATATATATTAGATCCTTGAACAACCTTTTTCAATTATTTTACTCCTTTTATCACATCGCTCTATCAGCTATCAAAGTTTGTCAGATTTTAAGAAAACATTTAAACATGTTTTCTTACTATTAAAAAAAAAATGCCTTTAATACGAATACAATTTTTCTTGACAGAAATTATTTTAAGGATGCATACAAATTCTCTAGCAGGTACACATTAACATCATTGTACTTTAAGCTTCTGCTTTGCAGAAACTCATACAGATGCAGATACTATTATTTTTACATTTTTCAACATTTGAATAACACCCTTGAATGGATACTTTTAACTGCCAGATATCAATAAAACTTGCATCTTCCGCCCCCCCTCCCCCCCCCCCCCCCAAAAAAAAAAAAAAAAAAAGGTAATGTAAATATGACTGCCTTCAATGTTGTAAACCAGGTTTACACAAGTGACTTAGAATTCTTCTTTTTTTTTCTCTTTTTTTTAAAATTTCTTTCTTTCTAATAGGGCATGAATTTTCCCCTGAGAACACCAGATTTTATCAACTGTCCTCCCAGATAGATATTCAGGTCGAGTACATTTAATTCAAAATGTTTGGGATACAGAAAATCTTGAATTTTAGATTTTAAAAAATTATGTTACGGAGTTATAGAGGAAAGAAAAAAATAATTTTAGGAAAATTCCTTTTCATCTGATATTAGAAGCAAGAATGCAGATGAAAGACAAAACGAATTAATTTCCAATATCCGAAGCACCAGACAGGGCTCGACGTAACAACTAAGGCCTTCCGGAATTGAATACCTGCCGGTGAATAGACTGACACCACAATTTAGAGTAGTGGTTCCCAACCGGTGGTCCGCGACAGCCTCGTAAGTGGTCCAGCACCACATATAAAAAAAAATTGCCAAATAAATGGGGATTTTGAAAGCAATGTTCATTGAACTAGATGGGCCGAATATATCCAATGACTATCAGGTGTTGAGTTAAAATTTCTGAAAAGTTTAACATAATTATTTTATTCTTAGAATATGATACAAAATAATTTTCATACTCCCGGAAGGTTCCCCCCTCAAGTCGGTAGGGGTGGTCCGCAGACTTCTACGGGTTGGGAACCACTGATTTAGACCAAGCACTCACAGGAGAGATATTTGGTGGGCACCTACCTTCTCCCGCCCTCTCAGACATCGTAGAAGGACTTTTCGGTCTACAGATTTAACTTGTCCATATCCGGTCTAGACACGAAGGAATTTAATGGCGTTGTCGGAATTCGAATAGAGCACCCCCAGTCCGAAGCCCAACGCGCTACCATTAGGCTACTCGGACCCCGAATTCTGGCCTGAATTTCTTGCGACTTCTAACAAAAACTGTTAAGAATGATGGACTACACAAAGCGACTAAAAATTGCAGGCACAAAATTCAGAACACGTTTTTTTATTTCACACGAGGGCATTAAATTGCACACGAGTTGTATGTCCGTTACAGCACACGACATATTGAATTATGAAGATTTTAATAGGTCACAATCACGTCCGTCGCTATCAAAAGCGTACGTGTGTTGTGACTGCACTCCTATTGGTTATTCGGGAATAAGTCCAGCATCCGTCTGGCTGACGATTTTAACTGGGGCTTATTTTGGGGGTAGGACTTAACTACGAGTAACTTGGAAAATTACGCTAAGGCTTATTTTCCGGAAAACACGGTATGCCATCAATTAACTCTGAGTACTAATGCGTGATGAAGATATGCTCTCATACGATTGAAATTTCGTATACTTATTTTATAATCAGAAGGTAACGGTATTGTTGCTGTTTCCACCACCTCCTACGTGCATCTAGAATGCTGTGCTTCTAGATGCACGTAGAGGGGTTTCTCTAGTCATTCTTTATATGTAATTTTGCATAAGCAATAATAGGAAACATGTTGCTGTTAACGGTATAACTGCATCTATGCTTTTTTCCACCGTCCAGTCAAACTGCTATGAAAGCAACACTGTGACAATTATTTATCCGATTGATGTTATTAGTTACCCTGGGCAGAGGCGGACGAAACATTTGGAGGCCGCCACGCGCAATCTAGTTTTGAGGCCCCCTTTATCTAAACAGAGGAGTGCCTTGTTTTTTTTTCGCCCTTGGTAAGTCCATGGCGACAATGTTTGTCGCTCTTCTGACCAGGGCTCCCTTAGCAATTGCCCCGATGCCAAGACTTTGTTACGCTACTGGTTCTAAATATTATTGTTAGAAATAGAACGTTTCTCCCTATCTCACTGTAGCTGTATGTTGATTTCTATTTCTTTTCACTATAGCCTTCAAATTACTTTTTCTTTCTTGCCATTAGTCGAAGTGTTTTTAAATGCAAATTTTGTAACCTTTCCTTTAAGTTGTATTTAAGATACGCTTTGTAAGCTGTGTTGAGCTTGTGCTTTGTGGATCGCTACTAAGATGTGGACGCTGTAACTTTATTGCCTGAGTATACGCCAATCTAATTTAAATGTTAATAAATTTTAATGTGTTTTTAAACTTTGAAGAAATGTCATTTATTTTCAAACCACCTACAGAATGCTTTCACTGAGCAAAGTGAATCTAATGCTAGGTAATTATTAAATATTAATAATATTTATTACTTAAGATATTTTCTCACGGTCGAAAAAGAAATGTTGATGTTGTTACATATGGCTTTATTTTGGAATTGAATCCATATAAAATCAGGTAACCCTAAACATCACATCGGGAACAAAGCAAAATAAAGGAACAAACAAACCAGGATAAAGGAGGGGTAGAGTTCAATCATATAAAATTCATAAAAGTCCTGGCATCCCAGTACAGTTTACCAATGTCGCCCCGTCATTGATTCTTGATCATCGCCCCGTCGTGAGACTCTTAATCGAGTCCTGGGCACACAAGAAGACGTGCATCATTCATGATGCCCGCTTTAGAGATGTCGCACGCGTTCGCTGGAAGGATACCTATCCTGTTCAAATGCTCCACTATGCAATCATGGCCAGTCTTTAACCTAAAGTTTGCTACAGCCTCTTTACGGGGTCTGTGACAAAAAATTTTCCAACAATCTTAGGCACCGTCCCAGGATTTACCCTTTGCTGCCTGATTAGATTTGAACGTTTCCATAATTTTCCCACAAACGTATCTTTTAAGTGACTGGAGGAACAGGTTTGTTGTCTTATTGTTCAAGAGTTCCTCTCTTAGCTAACGAATCAGCCTGTTCGTTGCCGTCGATAGTAGAAACTACCAGGCCCAAAGGCCAAGCCTTGAAAATATTATGAACAAAGCACTTGAAGCCCTGCAAACCTGGTCCTTAGATAATAATATGATTGTTAATACAACCAAAACGGTTTATTAGTTTTTCTCCTTAAGACAGGCAAATGCAGACTTTACCTTAAAAATAGATAATGCCATACTTCGAAAGAGCACCAGTACTGCATATCTAGGTGTAGTACTGGACAAAAAATTTAATTTTGTCAACCATGTGAAATTTATTAATGAAAAAGTAGAGAACAGAATTTCAATCATGAAAAGACTCGCTGGTGCCAAATGGGATAGCACACAGACTGCCCTAAATAAAATCTATAACACTTATGTTAGACACATTATTAAATACGGTAGTGAAGTTTTAATTTCTATCACACAAGGGAGGATGGACTCTTTGGAGAGAGCCTAGAACAAAGCTCTTCGGATTATTATTGGAGCGGTCAGGACTACCCCGACTGCGGCTATGCAAAGCTATACTTAAAACCTTTCGATTGTTACAGAGATTAAGAAACAGGCAGTAGGTACTTTCATTAAAATGAAAGCCTCGCAAAGAGCGCAATGGATAAATAATTACAAGATATAAAGAACTTTTTATGTACCATGTTTTTAAATTTTCTGTTGAATCATATAAACTTGACAATTCTATGTATTAATAAATACTTAAAAAAAATTTTTTGATGAATGATCCCATCAACATGAAAGAAAATGAAGTTAATTGAAAGTTAACTTGCGTTTAACTTTTCGTTCCCGTCCCGGTCAATGGATGTATTATGGACCCGGGTCCATATTATCAACAACCGGTTTTGATGATGTAATAATAATGTTTCCATGAGAAAATGCGATTCCACATATTATTTCATTGTGATACATTTTATTTTCATGTTTTGTAATCCTTTTCGGTTATTCTGGAAGCTAAGAATGCAAGTTGAGAAGAAATCACCCGCTAGCAAGGACGGTGTAGTGCACAGAAGTTGGGATAGGGTGAAGATGGTTGAGGCTATCCAGAAGCTAAGATGCGGAGAAATGGGACTAAAGGAGGCTGCCAGAGTGTTTGGTGCATCAAGAATAACTTTGAGATTATCGGCTTTCCAAGTGGATAAGCCAGCAGCAGATTTGGTTATACAAAAACTAGGGTTTGGTTTTAATTTGTAGCGCTAAGGTCAACTTTTGTTATACAAGGGAGAATTAGATCGAGACCTACAATTTAAAGCCGATTCCGAATGGCTACAAACATCCATTCCATCAGTGGGACTCGAACCCACAGGATCTGAACCAAATGCCAGTGCCCTAGCCATTCGGCCACCACATGGCACAAAAACTAGGGAGGAAGCCTGTTTTACCAGATTACACTGAAAAAGAGTAAGTGGCCTATTTGCTAGAGATGGAGTCAGTATTTCACGGTCTCATTCGACAAGATGTGAGGAAATTGGCTGAACGCAATAATATCTCCCACACTTCCATAAACGAAGCAGCAGGGAGAGAGTGGCTAAACCAATTCTTCACTCGTCAGACAAATTTCGATCAGAAAACCTACAGGGACGTCATATGCACGTGCAGAAGGATTCACACGTGAGCAGGTGGCTGGGTTATTTTTATTTGCTGGAAAGCTTGTATTCTGGGAATCATTTCCAGAATTTTCAATGTAGATGAGACTAGTTTAAGTGTGGTTCAGTCAAAAGTTTCCCAAGTCATCGGGTTGAAGAGAAAACGTTAGGTGGGAGCTCTGACTACAGCTGAACGTGGTTCTCTGGTAACTGTGGTTTGCTGTATGAGTGCTGGGGGAACATATTTTACACCAATGATGATATTTCCTCGTAAAATCTTAACGGATCAGCTTATGAATGGAGCCCCATCCGGAGCAATTGGAAGAGCTCATCCCTCTGGGTGGATACAAGCCCATATGTTCATAGAGATGGTCCAGACCAGTAAGAAGCATCGTGCATCTTCTGTGAAGGTGCATTCAAAGATGACACATGAAAACTTTGGATTCGGTGTGTTATGAGCCTACACTGGACTCATTCTGTGTGCACTGGAGCTGAAGCTGAGTTTTATTTGCGACTTTTGTCTCCAAAATTGAAGTTTTTTTATATAGATAATATTTGATGATCTAGCTGTTTAATAATATATTATCTTTCTTTCACTTTTTCATTTGAAAACTTTTCTCTTTCTTGTTTCCAACTGTTTAATAAATAGATAAATGATTTTTTTGGTAAAAAAGTTGGGGGTCCATATTACCCTCCACTTTGGGTCACCTGCAAGTTTTGACTTTTTTACTTATGTGATTGTATACATTTTAAAATTTGATTTAATGGCAAATCCACTTAAGGATGTTTAGATGATGAGTTATGTAAGAGGTCAGAGCCTCAAAATATGAAAATCAGTCTTTGGTATGACCACAGTGAGCCAAAAACAAAAGGGGGGGGGGGTCCATAATCCCACCTTCACCTCTACTTCCAATCGTTGATTACATTATAATCAGCTGTTGTTTTAAAAGTTTTCACTTATCATCAAAATAATTATTTTTATGTTTTGACTAAAAATTTAATGGAACTTTAATGATAAAATCAAATTTAGAACATGTGATCAAAAGCTGCTACACATACGCGGTCGAAGTGTGACGTCACGTCCGCCATTAGGGCACCTCCGCAATGGCGGCCTATGTTATTCTCCCATAGGACGGAAAACAAATATTAATATCTCTTAAACTAATGAATATTATCTCCCTGCACGTCCTGAAATCGATGAAGGAGCCAAAAATACCCTACCTCAAAAATTGAGGAATGTGATTTCGTACAGGAATAAGAGCAAATGGTGTTTTAAAATGTCATTTCGGTAAGCCTATCGATGTGAAACATAGGCTTAGATGAAGTGATACTTTTGAACTTTTTTATTTAGTGTTTGTGAATAGTTTTATATGTTGTTTCTGTCTATGTGGATATTCTAACATAATCTAAGATGAATTGGTAAGTAGATTTTATTCCCAGTAACACTGATTTATCCCTAGTGCCATTGTGTTTACAATTTGAATGTGTCGCTGATGGTAACGGTATTAAAATGTCACTTTCGATAAACATTATTACTGTAAAACTACGTATGTACCTTATTGATCATTCGATTTTCCTCAAATATTTGTATGGTAACATTCTTAAAGCACTATAATCCACTTTGCAGAATGAAAGGGTTCTTGAAGTTGATATATTGGCTAGTAAAGTATACTGTATTGTTGTTGTTTTTTATGTATTAGATGTATGCTTTTATTAATTTCTTTACCTGTGTACTTGATTCCCTTCCCTTAAAACTGAATGGGTGTCTGAGTAGGATAGATTTAAGTCAATCTGTTCTATGTCAGATTTCTTTTCAGTTAAATCCATGAAACTATAAGATTACTAACAGACTTTATGGCTAAGTATTTTTTCAGCCATTGATTTCATGCATCCTTTTTGTTGCTGGCTGGGTTTTATGATGGGATTGTTTGATTTAATATTAGTGTGTTATCAACCGTAGTTTAATGCAGCATTCTTAAAGTATGAAGCATGAAATAATTGATTTGTTTTGCATTGTTCTTATATCATACAGTTAGTGAAAGTGATAATCTTCAATTTCTTTATTTAATGTTTATCAACAGCTTTTTTTAAATTTTGTATCTGTTTATGTGAATAATGTAACATTCAGTAAGTAGATGTTTTCTCCAATAATATGAATATTAAAGCTTTTTTTGTTATTGTTTTCCATTATAAATATTGAAAAGTAGTGTTTGGTAACATTGTTTCAGCTATGTATTCTTTATAACTACTTATGCTTCATAAACAATAACTTTACATTAGCAGACAAAAAAAAAATAAACTGATTGCTGCAACATTCTCATTTATTTTTTTTTTAAATGAAGTAGTGTTTATTTTTAACGTTTCGTAATTTGTTTCAACTGTAACATTTTTTGTTCAAATTCATAGTCATGTTTTTCTTCTTTATTTCATTAATTTATACAAGACACTTCATCATGATATCCTGGTTTGAAATTTTCACCTTTTTTAACAATCAAAAAAGTTTCATAGACAGAAGAGAAAAAGCTCTGGCTAGTGATATTCAGTTGTTTGATAACAATCCTGGAAACAGCTTGATTTTATCTAAAGTTCAATCCTCTATGAGAGACAGATATATAATGTGACAGTAAGTTGTACATGTAGTAACATTTTGTTTCTTTAATATTTATATTTTATGGTAGTAATTAAGATAATTGTTTTTCCTTTTCATATTAAATTATATTAATTTCTGATGTTAATTTATATGTATACCTTTTTGCCAAATATAGACCTATGAGAGAGATTATAACCAGTACATTTTGTTTTGTCTCGTTATTATTTTTAAATTGTTTTTTAATTTCTGTTGTTAATGTATATATATTTTTTTGTATTTTTAATAACAATTCTATAATGGGATTTCTGTGTTCTTTCTTTCACACTATGAATGGAATGTGATATAAGTTCTGTAAAACTTGACTTTCCGTATTTTGAGTAACATTTTAAATAAAGTGACCAAAATGAAGAGATTTCAAAACATAACTCAGAATTTATGTGTAACCTTCAAATGCAAATAAATGGTTAAAGCATAGTTATTATTAAAATACATGTAATGGAAACTGTAAACTTTTTATCTAAAAAAACTCACCAAAGGGATTAAACAAAAACATGTTAAGATATAAACAAAAAGATTTTATTTTTTCATCAATGGATTTTACAAATTTACCAAAGTGGCACAAACTTGAAAACTTACTGAAGCGTATTGATTAAAATAATATGGGATGTTATCAAGAATTTGAAAACTTTTTATTCTTTGTATAGCTCGTTCAACATGAACATGTATATGTTTTAATTTAGTGGTAAATTTATCCTCACTTTCTGTGAATTGTGGATTCGTTAAGAATGGGGGAATATTTACTGATACACCTTGAGGCAATAGGTCAAGTATTAAAAAACCTTTATCTGTTAATATTAGATCTTCAGGATTCCACAATTTTATTAAACCACATTCCTTGAAAATGGTTTTATCAGAAGTAGATTCTGGCCACAATTTACTAATGAAACAAATTGCACCATTAGGAGCTAGGCTATCAGTCCTTTTAAAGTTTGCCTTTTCTTATACTGTGAAAAAGTTCACCTCTGAGCCTTTGCAGAGATTTTCAATAAATATTTCTGTCATGTTTATTAAAAAGTAGCAATTAGGGAAGTCAGGGTTGTTTATTGAATGTTGAATTTTATTATTGACATTAGCACTAAACTGTCATTCTCACTGATTTGAGAAAATTGAAATTTCACATTTTTTGCTGCCAACAATAACTGCAGCTCTTTATTTTTTTCCTTTAGTTGGTCTATCTCTGCTTTTATCTTTCACACCTTCAATGTTCTTCATCACAGCACACTGTTTTCTAAAGGAATAATACTAAGAATATTAAATAACAGCATAAATGAACATTAAGAAAACTCATAATAAATTTATTGTTAAAAACGTGCATTTGATTTGTGAAAAGCTAAGTACAACAAATAGAAGTTTTAATTATTTATGAGATTAATATATTATCTATAATACTACTACATAACATAAACAATAAAATTACTTGTAATTTGGATCAGATGAGTTATCCTCCTTCTCTCATGTTTAATTTCAATGTATAAAATGACTATGTCCTCAGTTCTGAGAATCAAGTACATTTAGTACTTATTGTAAAGAAAACATGTGAAATTAAAAAAGCCGTTATTAAAAACACATTTACTTCTTTCCTTTATGAGCAGGAAGTTTAATTTGTTGCACTTTATTACTGTCAAAAATTGTTGGATTATTTCTTTTATCCCCTCCTTTAAAATGGTAGCTATATAATCTGGAATCTCTACCAGGTTTTCTGTCACTATGCCTGAAAAATACCAAGATCAATACACTTTAAAACATTTGCATGTTTTATTTATTACATATATATTTAAAATTATAATTATTCGGTTTCCCTCGTATCACTGAATTGAAGCTCACTAATTTTATGAATCTAACCTACATGTTCGCTCCATATATATTTTCATACAAAAAAATCTATTATTATTTGGTTTGCAGACAATTTGACAAACAATAACTATAAAATTTAAGACAAAGAAACTATTGTAGATTTCTGTTTATAATAGAAGTCCTGAAAAATTTTCTAAATAAAAAAAAATTTCATCCTAAATTAAGAATTTTTTTAAAGCTTAAATACAACAAAAATTCAGTATGTATCATCTAAAACATTTAAAAAAATTAAATAGCTATTGAATACCATAGATTTACTATAACATGGAGACCAAGAAATGTGAAATTAACATATGTGGAAAAATGTACTCATAAATTAAAAATGAGAAAATTAAAACTTCTATTTTCAAACTTACTTTGCCATTCAGGTCCAAAGAGCGTGCTTTACATCCTTTGGAAAGCGGTAGAAGGAACAATGATTTTAACCATTTTATACTTGCAGTCTGCAGCAAAACATATGACCATTTTTTAACTTAAAAAAAAAAAAAACCTGTATTAAACATCTAAATGATAAACACATTATTCCCTCAAAACATGGACAAATGAATTTTATAATCTTTACTTATTAAATAATGCTACATTTTAAACCAACAAAGATGTACAGACTTTAACGATATAAAAACGATTGAAAAAGAATCAACTGTTTATACATATGTATATATATATATATATATATATATATATATATATATATATATATATATATATATATATATATATATGAAGACCTTGGGGGTAAAAAGTGATAAACCACATTATTGTAGTTTAGAGATAAACAGATTTATATTTTCATAAAATATTTGCTATTACATATTTCAAATTGCAAAACTTGTTGTTAAACATTTTTTGTACATAATACCCTCCTTAAAAATGTCATTAAGAGACAAAGTAATAAAATCAACATTTATTACAATTTTAACACACTGAACAATTTAATGTAGCTATAAATATGAGGGTTATAATTGTTTACATGCAATAGCAGTTAAAGAATGAAGGTGGGATGGCCACTGCTTTTTTTTTTGCACAAGAAATTGTGTACTTTTTATATTGTAAAAATTCATAATGTGATTTGCAGACAGTAATATCTTTTCATTTAAGTGACTTAAAAATAATGAGTGCAAACAGTGTCAACATTGTAAAAAGACAAAAACATTATTCATATAATGCCTAATAATGGTACAATACATTAGTAAAATACTGTCTTAATAAGCATTTTACATTAACATATGTAAATAGTTACAAACAATATTGCAGACAATGGTGTCAAACATATCTACATACAATCTGCAAAACATACCTGCACAAGTTCTGATGAACTTTCACCATCATGTGGGGAGAGATGTGGGTTATCATTTTTTAACACACTAATACTAAATCAAATAATCCCATCATAAAACCAGCCAGCAACAAAAAGGATGCATGAAATCAATGGCTGAAAAAATACTTAGCCATAAAGTCTGTTAGTAATCTTATAGTTTCATGGATTTAACTGAAAAGAAATCTGACATAGAACAGATTGACTTAAATCTATCCTACTCAGACACCCATTCAGTTTTAAGGGAAGGGAATCAAGTACACAGGTAAAGAAATTAATAAAAGCATACATCTAATACATAAAAAACAACAACAATACAGTATACTTTACTAGCCAATATATCAACTTCAAGAACCCTTTCATTCTGCAAAGTGGATTATAGTGCTTTAAGAATGTTACCATACAAATATTTGAGGAAAATCGAATGAACAATAAGGTACATACGTAGTTTTACAGTAATAATATTTATCGAAAGTGACATTTTAATACCTTTACCATCAGCGACACATTCAAATTGTAAACACAATGGCACTAGGGATAAATCAGTGTTACTGGGAATAAAATCTACTTACCAATTCATCTTAGATTATGTTAGAATATCCACATAGACAGAAACAACATATAAAACTATTCACAAACACTAAATAAAAAAGTTCAAAAGTATCACTTCATCTAAGCCTATGTTTCACATCGATAGGCTTACCGAAATGACATTTTAAAACACCATTTGCTCTTATTCCTGTACGAAATCACATTCCTCAATTTTTGAGGTAGGGTATTTTTGGCTCCTTCATCGATTTCAGGACGTGCAGGGAGATAATATTCATTAGTTTAAGAGATATTAATATTTGTTTTCCGTCCTATGGGAGAATAACATAGGCCGCCATTGCGGAGGTGCCCTAATGGCGGACGTGACGTCACCACTTCGACCGCGTATTTGAATAAAAAATGAAAATACGAATGCAATGAGATGCTGCTGGAAAAGCATTTGAGAGATATCTTAACTGTGTTGAACAAGTTCAGTACATTGGATTTCATTTAATCAATTTAGAAAGAATTAAGACAACCCTAGTTCAAATAAAGTTTCTTTGACCACATGTTGGAGTTGTATGACATCATGAATTTGTACGTTTTCACTAGTTATAACTCGTACTCATACGTCGCAGTGATTGAGTCACTGACTATTAAATCACATCTTATCTCTAACATCTGTGGTCGATGAGTGTAATGTGTACGGTTTATACGATTGCTCATAGTAAATAAGGTTTTATATTTACAGTATTTATATTTGTGTCATCGCTGAATCATAAAGTAAATCTGCAGCAGTTCATGCATAGATGATGTGAGTAAACATGAGATTTTTATTTTGATGCTAGACTTATTTTGTGATTACTTTTAGTGTGATTACTATTAGTGATTACTATTTTGTGATTACTAAAAAAAAAGAAGAGAAAAATCACGTATCAATTACACATAAAGTCATGCCTGCAATTAAAGATGTGAATATTGTGAAGATAGCTGTGGAAATGGACGATCAAGTTCCACAGCTTATCGAATTTGATCAAAAGCGACCATTAGCCGCTATTATTCAAGATTTGTGTACTCATTGGGGTCTCACAGATGCCGATCAATATGCACTACAGTTTTCTGATAATGCACGTAATTATATTACCGAAAAGAATAGAAATGAAATAAAAAATGGCAGTGTATTGAGGCTGACTTATTCATCCACAAAAACAGCTCAGGAAATACTTGAAAAATTAAATTTTGGCACCCAAGATGAGAAAAAAATTGCTTTGAGACGACTTGCCGTACTATCAGCAGATTATACATTTGCTCTTGAATTTATAAATAAGCAAGGTTCCAACTTTCTCATATCTATGATTGAAGGTGGCAACTTTAGTGGTGAATTACTGGCACTCACTCTTAAGTCATTTGTTGAATTGATGGATCATGGCATTGTGTCATGGGATAATTTGCAAGATAAATTTATAGGACGAGTTGCAAATCAAGTAAATTCTCAAACTTCAGGCCAAGAACCAAGTGCTTTGCAAGCATCACTTGCTATTTTAGAATCTTTGGTGTTGAATAGTACCGGAAAATATCCACTGGTTGAACAAGAAGTAACACTACCATATTTAATTATACATTTACAGTCTGCAATCCCAGAGATACAACAAAATGCTATTGCTCTGATAAATGCATTATTTCTGAAAGCAGATACTAACAAGCGTCGTGCTGTTGCTGCAACATTGACATCAAAACAAATAAGAAATGTCATTCTTACTCACATAATTCAAATGCAGCATGTTGGTGCTGAAATGGCACATCAGCTGTATGTATTACAAACTTTGTTATTTAATTTACTGGAAGAAAAAAAGAAACGAAGTTTAGATCCTCAAGATCCAGAAGGACGAGATAAAATTCTTGAATTAAGAAAAATTGCATTTGATACTGATGCAGAAATTGTGAATTCAGCTGGTCGTAAAGCTGGGGGGTATTCAAAAGATTATAAAAAACTAGGATTTAAAAATTATGTTAATCCAGCAGAAGATTTTACTGAAATTCCTCCAGGTATGTTAGCATTAGATAATATGATATATTTTGCTAGAAATCATGCTGAAAGTTATACTAAAGTTGTTCTTGAAAATTCATGCCGTGCAGATGAACATGAATGCCCGTTTGGAAGAACTAGTATTGAACTGACCAAACTTCTTTGTGATATACTTAAAATTGGAGAATCACCAACTGAGCAAGGTAAAACATTTTATCCTATGTTTTTCACTCATGATCACCCTTTTGAAGAATTTTTTTGTATTTGTATTATTCTTCTAAACAAGACATGGAAAGAAATGCGTGCAACTACTGAAGATTTTGCCAAAGTTGTTAGTGTTGTTAAAGAACAGATTACTAGGGCACTGAATACCGATCCTCCTCCCCCAACTCTTGAGAAGTTTAAAATGAAGCTGGCTACACTTACTTATAATGAGATAACAAATCTGTGGCAACAAGAGCGTTCAAATAGAGAAGAGTGGGAATCTCAGGCAAGACCAATTGTTGAATTAAGAGAGCGAATCACCCCAGAAATAAGAAATTTAATTCAGAAGCAAAGACTACAATACTTATGTGAAGGAACGATGTTTACTAAATATTCTAATAAAGGTCAGAGAATAAAAGATAAGTTTTGGTATTGCAGGTTATCACCTAATCATAAGGTGTTTCATTATGGTGATTGTGATGAAAATAGAGGTGTACCTGCTCTAGAAGAACTACCGCATAAACTTCAAGTTGTTGAAATAAAAGCCCTTGTGATGGGTAAAGATTGCCCTCATATGAAAGATGTTAAACGCACCAAATCTACTATGTCTTTAGCATTTTCTCTCATGCCAGACTCTGATCAGGAGCCACTTAATTTTGTTGCACCAAATGATAAAGAATTTGATTATTGGACTGATGGAATAAATGCCTTGTTAGGGAATAAAATGATCAGTAAAGAAACCAAAAATGATTTAGAAACTCTTTTGAGCATGGACATAAAATTGCGACTCTTAGACACAGAAGGAGTTAATATCCCTGAAAATCCTCCAAATATTCCCAAAGATCCCCCTAATTATGATTTTTGCTATGATTTTAAATAATTTAAAATTTTTTTATATAATTTTAAACTTATTTTTAAAAGTACGTTTTCATCAATAAGTTTTCATGATGTAAGAGTGCATGTATTTAGTGCTTAATCATGATCATTCAGATGTAACTTATGTAGTGTTTCTGGTAGTATTCTAAAAGCCTTATATAATATCTTGTTAGATAGTACATTGATCACTTAGCCTGAAACATTTTAAAATACACTAATCTAGATCTCTGTATATAGTAAAAAAAGATATTCCTTTTATTTTAATTTTTTATGTTACTCTTTGAAAAGCTTGATTTTATTCTAATATCACATTTATTATTATATTAAAGTCTAGAAACTACTGATGTAATTTTTATACTTATTATTTAATTTCTGCATATATATTGTGTAGTGTAAACTTAATTCAAGGCAGGGCATTTATCGAAATATTCGCTTATATTTTTATCTTGGATTCAAGTTAGGAAGGGTAATATTGCATGAAACTTATTGTTAAAAAATTAAACTGTTAAGATAACATCTCACCACCTAGATAATTTAATATATACTTCATAATTACCATAATAATGCTAAATCCTTCCTAAATTAAACCTTTTTTATGGAAAAATTTCTTAGCAATGATAAACATGCATAAAAGTTTTGTAATTATAATTTTGTTTTTCAATTTTGTAATTACTAATTTTGCAATATGTTTTCATTATATTATTTATATTTATAGCATTTTTACCATTATCATTTTGTTGCTAAAATTATAAATTTTAATCTTTCACTAAATTTTCAACAGTTAATTGAAAAATAAGAAGCTATTTTATTTGTGAGTGCATAGGAAAGTTTTTACAAGACATAAATGCTGATTTATAAAATTGGTGAAAAATGATTGAAAATGGGAAAAATTCATAATCATTTATGATGAAACTTTTTCAAAATTTGAATCATTTAGCATATTACTGAGAACTGAATTTTAAGAGAAAAGAACACAATCAAATGTAGTGACATTTTGGAAAAGCATGCAGAAGACGATTACTGTACATCAGCAGAATGAAATGTTATGGAGAATTGTTTTTCAAAAAGTTTTAATTAGTATCTCATAAAATACATAAGTAAAATATGAAAAATGGTTTGAATATTGTGCAAAATTTAGATGGGATAGTGCCAGTGGTGGATTTAGGACCAGGCCAACTAGGCTGGGGCTTAGAGGCCACAGGCCCATGAATAAAAAAATATTTTTTCTTGTGATTTTTCTTAATTTTATCTTTTTTTATTATTTTCTTTAAGAGAATCAGAGGGGTCCCCGAAAGAAATTTGGATCAGGGCCGCAAATCTTCTAAATTCACCACTGGATAGTGCCATGCAGAAATTTTTCAGAATGAAATAATATTAACAAAACTTTTCATATCTTGCCTCTCAATTTACTGTAATATGATGATGATTCCTGAAACTCTGTTAATCAGCACATAGAGAAACTAGTAATTGCTGAAAGTTTTTAACATTTATAATGCATAATAAATATATTTTTGAAATGTAGTTGGAATCTAATAAAAAAAAAAAACTTAAAATAAATTTTTAAAAATGTACAAGTTCTTATCATGTGCACTTTGAAAATTTCCTAATTCATGACAGGTAAAATGAGATTTAGGTTTTTTTCTTTTTAAATATTGATAAAATCAAAGTTCAAAGATACTGTTAGGAGGTTTCAGATTTGATTATTTTTTCACATTTCTTTGTTTGGAATGATTTGAAATTTATCAAAATTAGAAATGCAATTTCGAAAATTTTTATAATATACTATTTTGAAACATCATCTCACTTAACTGTATTAAATGATTCAGAAATATTTAAACCAAAATTAGCCTAAAGAGATCAGCTCATCTTCACAACAAATCTTGGGTAATCCTGTAAGATATTATTTGACTGTTAATTTTCAGAGAAAATTGTGTTTATCACCAGCTTTTAGAATTTCAGTTCAGTTCCCATGAAATGTTTGTCTTTCTAGAGAGTATGAAACCTGGTTATAGGAACATTTGTTAGTGTTAATTTAGATTGAACATGAGCTAATTCATCTATTTTTAACACTTGCCTTTGTATATTGTATTGTAATATGTTTTTTCATGATGGATTTTACTAAATACATCTAGTTTAAATCCTTTTCAAAATCAAATTTGATGTTTAAAAAATTAATATTTGAATACAGTGATGGTAACTTTTTTTGTGGGCTTAGAAAAATAAGAGAAAATATGCAATATTTCAGACCTAATCCTTATAGAATAAAAGTTCTCTAATCAAATGGTGTTATGATGTTTTTACAATTCACATAAGTACAAAAGTAAGTGAAAAAAATAATTAAAAAAAGGATTAAATACTTTTTACCTTGTTTAATTTTACTCTTTAGCTAATATTCACTTTTAAAACTACATAACAATAGAACAATTTTTCTTTCTGCAATATTGTATTATGAACAAATTTTTAACTTATTTTACATCTTGATGACAATCAAAATTGCTAAGCTTTTATAATTGGACTCATATTTTCCCACCGATATTCTGTTATAAAATAATAGAGAAATTTTTTTTCTTTTTTAAATCTCCCTACTTATGAATCCAGTAAAGCTTGTCTGTTTCATAAGCATTTATTGATTGTACTTATGTTAAAATTCTAGAATTAAAATAAATCTAAAAGTATTGTGATAAAGGAAAATGAAATAAATTTATTTGTACCAAAGTGTACTTAAATGTATGTATTCTTATGTAATGTATTTATTCTATGGGGTTTGGTATGGAACGCTATGGTTAATTTTTTCTATGCAAGGGCTAATTAGATTAGGACCTTCTGCTTAAAGCTGATTCTGAACGGCTACAAAATCCATGCTAAGAGTGGGACTCAAACCTACAGACTATGGTACCAAATGTCAGCACCCTAGCCATTTGGCCATTTATCCCATGGGAATAAATGGCCAAATGGCTAGGATGAAATGCTAAGTATAAAAAAAAATTGAAGTTCTAGAAGAGTAATGGATCATAAATTAATTGTCACCAGATTTCCTCTCCAGTGTCTGTGCATGAAAGTTGTGGTAGGCTAATTAGTTATAATTTATAACTAGTTCTAGAAAATGGTTTTAATTTCACCCATTAGTAGAAGCATTAATATAGGCTTTGCTTTTTAATGTTTGAGAATCATCTAATTTCACTTCCATTTTTAATTGATACATAAGAAGTATTTCATAACACATACTAAATATTAGTCATACTGTTGAAATATATCTTGATATATGTGCAAGTATAGTAAAATATAGTGCCTGCAGTAACTTATTCAAAGAACCTGATTATTGAATATATAAGATTATGTTTGAATAGTGGCAAAAAATACTTTTTGCACAGAGTAAAATCCCACATACATCAACTTTTTACTTCTTAAGTAATTTCTTGCTTGCAAAATGTGTTCAATTGTACCAATAAGCATATTTGAATGTATTATTATTATTTATTTTATGCTAGTCACTGTGTTTTAACCAGTTTATACAGAGGTATTTTTGTGATTTGATAGATTTAATATCATGTATAAAATATGAAATATGTATTCTATGATTTGAAATATATGTAGTATTTATGCTATTTGTTATAATAGCAATTTTGAAAATCATGATTAAAAAAATATAATCAATCTCTTGATAATTTTTTAAAGTTTTATTTTAAAGTTGTCTTATATTTATGCAATGGTGTAAATATTTGTTAGTTTTATAGATTTTATCTGTACTATATTTTAGTTTAGCTCAGCACTTTTTATAAACGTTCTTCATGTTGTATTGATTTATTTGTATTTGTCATTGTGACAATTTTAATTACCAGGAGTTGAAATTCGTTTCTTTTAATTGGAAAAGGAAAAATTAACAGAAGTAATTCCACATTTATGCACTTGACTGTAAATGAACAGTACAAATGTAATTAATCTGTAAATGAGACTATTTAACTTGTCTTAATATGCTTACTGTGTATTTTTTATCCAATATAAGTTGAACAAATAAATACAACTCTGCTTTTGTCGATGTCCTTTGTAATGTTTAGATTTGCTTTGCTGTCATAATAAAGTGTAGCATCTCAAATTGTGCCTGCTTGTATATGTTGGTACTATTATATAATCTTAAGCCCATAAGCCAAGAATCTTGTTTTATCATTCGTAGTGCATGGGCAGCACTGCTAACCAACATTTTGAGGCGACTGTGGTGGGAGTAGATTTATTATGCAATCGTAGAGGTTGGTTACTGACGTAGTTGAAGTTGAGTTCCTGGGTGTTCCTTTGTGACTTCATCTCCCGTTGCAAGGTAGTTTATTTTCAAGTGCTCAGTAATTAAAATTTAAAAGGAATTAAGATATTAAAAATTTAAGTGAAAAAGAAAGAAATCAAAAATTTAAACAAGTATGTAGTAAATTAAATTGAGAGATAAAAAAAAATTTAAGATTAATGCTATATTATGAGGAAATTTTTTTTATCAAGGTATTAAAATTTAAAGATAAGTGAATAGATCCTTAGCAGAATACAAAGATTTTAAGAATTACTAAACGCTGTCAAGAAAGAAATGCTTTCAATTAAAAAAAGAAAAAATTCCTGTTGATAATTGTAAAGTTCCATGGGGAAGCTAGAAATAGCGAGAGGGGGAAATTTGGAATAATTAAGTTAAGGAAAATAAATTAATTACAGTAAGCAAGGTAAAAGTTGGTTACTTCCCTCAGGATCGACATCTTAATTTAACAAGGAATCTCACCAGTTAGTGACTGAATGGGTTTTGCAACATTCTAAAAAACACACAAGTTAAAGAAATGCTAGCATTTATAATGATTAGCACATTAGAGCAGTATGTGTAGTTTTCATGTATTTTCAGACCTTTAAACTCTAGAAGCATCATATAGAAATTTGTAAAGGTCACTCAGAGCTAGAGCTTGCAGACCAGAGTTTTTCAATCATCATTTGGGTGTATGGGTTATTTTTTCACGAAAATACCTCTAAATTTGATTTTTTCCCTTGTAGGTTAAAAATATAGTAGAAAATAAATATTTCATATTATTAGCATAATTTAAGTACAATAAGACAGTTTAATAAAAAATACAGCTTACAATGACATTAGCATGTGTTTAAATGTAAAATGATACAAGTTGAGATCATTTCGACTGAATCGTGATGTACCTCCGTCTTACAAAACCATCCCAGGATTTTGGTTTTTTGTTACGTAATATCAAAGATTGATTCTTTAATCCTAAATATGAAATCTTACCACACTTCATGACCCATTCAACTATTTTACCTTGCTCTTCTGCATGTGTGGATGTTTCCCCCCCCTCCCCCCCACAAATTAATGGAATTTAAATACAACCACCAAAACACAAATTCTCTTATAACTGAAACCGCAAACGATCGTATGATGGCAAAACAAGCAATAAATTGATATCAAAATTGTGTAATCAGTGCCGGATTTCTGCCTAGGTCTACAAGGCCCCGGCCTAGGGGCCCAGCCAGCCTAGGGGTCCATTAGCGGTGGCTTTACATTAGCTCAAAAGCCTGGCTTGCCTTATCGAAAAGCTTTATCGAAAATAATATTATAATAAATATTTTTACTACATTTTGCCAAAACAGGACGCTCATAATATAACTTACAGCCCTGCGCGCAACAAAGCTAGAATTAGGCTTCTTCGTGATGGTGGGGGGCCCAAATGTCAAGTGCCTAGGGGCCCTGGGTCTCTAAGTCTGGGCCTGTGTGTAATCTTAGAAAATGGTGTGTATTGTCGTATTTGCAATTTTAAAAACTATTTTTAATAAAAAAAGATATATACATATTTTAAAAGCTAGTTTTTTTTAGATGCAACATGGGTTTATTCTATTTTTCTCGTTGGGTACACTGCTCAGAACGCAGGTAAAGCACTAACAGTAAGTTTGTCAACAAGTAATGTGGTAACAGATTCGCATCTGTTTCGCAAGTTTTTACTAATTACGCCGTACATCAGTGAATATGTATTTATTTTAGTTTAAAGATTTAATTATTTGGGAATGATATCTAAAAATATAATTCAATTTCACTGGGGAATTCTCTGCAGAGTAGTTACTCGTCACTTTGAATCATAGTGACATTCTTAGATGGCTTTTGATTGGTTGCTTGGAATTAATTGGGGCAACTTACACTGAATCCGGAGCGTTAAGTAGCGTCAGCGTTAAAAACTTAGACCCAGTGAACCAATCATAGAGTTCGATTCATTAACCACGTGATACGTCAAACCAATCACAGGTCATATCAACCCTCTGGGAGCCAACGAAGTAACGCAACGCAACGGTCCGGATGCATTGTGAACAGGCTTTTTCGTAACTCTTCGGTGCTAGACTTGAAAAAACAACAACAAAAAAAACACACACACACACTTGAAGTAACGCTTTATCACGTCAGGATTTTCGACCCGTTTCATCACCAAGGACTCGCTCCAAAGAGTTGTCTGTGCATATTGTAGCGAGAAACGCTCCCGTGTTGTATGAGTGCTTTAGTGATTGGGCTAGCATGGAAATTATGCGACTTTTGTCGGTATTTCACTCATATTTGTTGCCTGAACTTTCAGTCCTAAAATTTTTCACAGGTAACATTTCTTAAAAACGTAATTTTTTATTCTCAAAATATGGAATGGAAGGTATGCATTATGTTTTCAGTGAATTATAAATTTGGTGGTGACTTAAATTTTTACTGGCTGAAAGGGAGTTATTTTTTTAAACTAATGTTCTAGAAACATAAGCAATTAATTCTCAAAATATCTTTTGACAGAATAGCAGTAAACCATAATGAGATGTATCTAAATAAGTTTACCAGGATTGTAATCAATTATGTTATCCTAATCGTTAGCAGGGACAGAGGTGGCCTAGTGGTAGCGCGTCGGTTTTCGGTACTGAGAGTACTCGGATCGAATCCCGACAAGCGCCATTGAATACCTCTGTATCTAGGCTGGATATGGGTACGTTAAATCCGTAGACAGGAAAGTCCTTCATTCAGTGGGTCAGTGGGTGGGGAGGGTACGATCTCCCCCAAATGTCACCCCTTGGGGTGCTCGCTGAAAATTGAGGTGGCACCTGACTAACTCTGACTCCGACCCTCGTGGTGCCATTTTAAGGAGCCGCACTCCCCAGCTCTCAAGCCTATATGGACCTGTCTGGAATACTTCCGGCCTGGGGGTCATAAGCAACAACAACAACAACAACAAAAATCGTTAGCATTTAATGACGACTGCATGGACGAGTACACTTTAAATGTATGTAGCTAAGAAATGTACTTTCAAACAGGGCCCGATTTATAAAATTCTTGACTACAGGCACAACTCGGGATGCCCCTCCCCCTAACACTGATGTGGGCGTAAGATTTCCAAAATTAACACACACACACAAAAATAATCATGAATCATTGTGAAAGTACCATTTTACAAAGAATTGGCTATTTGAAGCGTAGAAACCTAGAACATCACATGAACAACACATGAACTTCATCATTTAAACGCCAATACAATGCAACCAGAAAACCTTATTAATCCCTTATATACACCAAAACATACATATGATGAACTATACATATAATGAACCTATCAATGAAATTTGTAAGGATATATAAAAAAAATTGCTATTAAAAAAGGTAAAATTAAAAAAAATTGAATTGGGAATTTTTTTCTTTTAAAATAAAAATTTTGGGGGGGCCCCTCAACATTCGTGGCCCGGGCCTACGCCCGGGCCTACTGGGCCTAATGGAAAATTTGGGCCTGCTTTCAAATGATAACATAGAAAATGTATTTAGAATTTGTCCAATAAGAGGTATAAATTTTTTTAACTTAGGATTACGTTCCTCTATAACGGTCCTCCGGAAAGCAAAATTTCAAACGCTAAAGCCGTCCGTTGTCGCGAGTTATAAATTTGGCAGCACGTCAAACCCAGTCTGTATTGCTTGGACATGCAGTAAACAGTTAAACAGAAAAGTGCCAAAATGCGTCAAAATTTTGGCATACATATATGTATATATATACATACGTACATATATATAGATACATATATACATAACACATACATACATATATACATACAAAAGAGGTAAGCAACGATAAGTAATCCTACGTTAATAACCCGTGGCAGTTCCGTTAGAAGAGACTACCTGAAATTTTATTTTTCCCGTTGGAAAAATACCCAAATCTGACGGAAGTATTAATAACTGATATTTTAGCCTCGATAATTAAAAATAATTTATTAAATAAAACACATGTTTCGAAGTTAAAATTTGTTCCCGATGAAATGTTTCGAAACATTAGTATGGTTATTTGTAACTACGTGAAATTTTTAAATTTTCGACGAGCGAATTTGGAAATGCATGTTAAGAATATATTTCACTACTAAAATTCATGTTTTTAAACCAGCTGGTTACGAAGGTTCAATAAATTGAAGATAGCAAGCGTGAAACGAAGGATTTTTATGATCATGAAAAAATCATTTTGGCACGGGACGATCCTCCAAACCGTAGGAAAAAATTATGAAGTAAAAGGAGTATTTGCTAAGAAGAAATCCGAAACCTCAAACTAAACAAAGCACATTCTATCACTTATTGCTGAGAAATATTTTTTACTTCCGTACATTTCCAAGTTATCCGACCTTCAGCATTTAACTGTATTTTTACATTAAAACCCCTCATTTACGGACAAATGTGACTCAAAAGAATCAGACATACGTGAGCCTGGTGTTGGCGGCCCTTGAGATGGAATACTTTTCTTGGCGACTCTTCAGAGGATTGAATTGTGAAACTTTTAGAACAACACAGATGAATTACAAGGATGAACAACAAAGATTACTTTTCAATTGAGGTGTCGAGATCATTGTGCAGGGCTGATATGGAATAAAACTGCTGTTTCTTTTTTCAAATTTTATAGAACAAAAAATTTTATAGTAAAATTTTATATTTTATAGTTTTCAGCGTTTTTATATATTACAAAATAAATTTTGTGATATATATAAACGCTGATCTTAAAATTAGACTGGTGCATGACCGCATTAGGGCCTGTTCACATAGGAGTCCGTTGCGTTGCGTTAAGGAAAAGATGACGTTGAGACGAAAATAAACCAATCATAGGCGTTAAAAATTTCATTGCTAATCGTTTGGAGGCATATGATTGGTTTATTTTCGTCTCAACGTCATCTTTTCCTTAACGCAACGCAACGGACTCCTATGTGAACAGGCCCTTAATCTTTTGCTTCATTTGACAGACAGCAACATAATAGCCTCTTCAGACGCTTTTTGAAAGTGTAATTTTTGAGCTTTCGTCGAGGAACAGTTTGGTCAGGCTCGGTACGAAGTGGTATAGTAATCCCCCCATCCTCTTCGAAGTAGACGAAGTCTTCGAAATGGAAGTCGTCGTAATGGAAGACGGGGAAACTACACTGGTGTAAGAAATTAAGAGAATTTGCAGACTTGGTCCATTATCTCTAGAACTACTGTACCGATTTTAATGAAATTTGATATGTACATACATTGATTGAATACAAAACAAATAACCATTCAATAATTGTAATACACACGCATCATCGTGTGTAACACTCGTTGGAGTCGGAAGGTATGAAACAGCGGTTTCAGAATAAACAAAAAAAATGGGTTAATAGATAGTGTTATTTTGCAGCAATCGGTTAATTTCAAATTGTAACAGTAAAAATGACTAACCACCAACGTTTAGATGATGGAATGAGGTAGAGAATTGTGAGGAGGCTAGAAGCAGGCTAATCTCAAGTCCAAATTTGTAGAGAGTTCAATTTAACGCCCAGCGTCGTGTGTAACTTATGGAAACAGTTCCAGGATACCGGATACATCAAGAGAAAGGCTGGGCAAGGTCGTCCAAGAGCCACGACGGCCAGAGAAGATCGCCATTTGTCGATTATAGCGAGGCGTAACAGGAGTGCTACAGCTTCTCAGCTCTCTCGTGACTTGTATGCAATCACAGGAACCCGTGTATCAAGGGTGACTGTTTCCAAAAGACTTCATGAGAGAGGGTTGTTTGCGAGAAGACCTGCTGTTTGCGTCCCGCTCACTTCTACGAACAGGAGAATCCGTTTATCATGGTGCAGAGAGCATAGAGATTGGAGTATGGATCAATGGGTGACCGTTCTCTTCACTCATGAGTCCCGGTTCAGCCTAAACACAGATTCTCGCCGTACGTTCATATGGTGAGAACCAGGGACCCGCTACCTACCCTTCAATGTATGCGAAATCGACCATTATGGCGGAGGAGGTTTAATGGTCTGGGCAGGCATCATGTTGAATGGCCGCACACCTCTCCATGTCTTTGAAAGAGGCACTGTGACTGGTGTGAGGTATAGGGATGAGGTCTTGGAGCCCTATGTTCGCCTTTTCAGGGGTGCAGTTGGCCCTGAGTTCATTTTAATGGACGATAACGCGAGGCCACATAGAGCTTTTCTGGTCGACGAATTTCTAGAGTGTGAGGATATTCGCCGGATGGATTGGCCAGCCAGATCTCCAGACCTTAACCCTATAGAGCATGCCTGGGACGCCCTGGGGAGGGCAATTGCAACTCGCAACGCCCCTCCGAGAACCATCCAGGGAATGAAAACAGCGTTGCTGAACGAGTGGGACCAATTGCCACAGGAAATGATAAACTGCCTTATTTCAAGTATGAAATCACGCTGCGAGACCTGTATATCTGTAAGAGGGGACCATACCCTCTATTAACCCATCTATTAACCCATTTTTTTGTTTATTCTGCAACCGCTGTTTCATACCTTCTGACTCCAACGAGTGTTACGCACGATCATGCGTGTGTATTACAATTATTGAATGGTTATTTGTTTTGTATTGTATCAATGTATGTACATATCAAATTTCATTAAAATCGGTACAGTAGTTCTAGAGATAATCGACCAAGTCTGCAAATTCTCTTAATTTCTTACACCAGTGTATCTAGATGTACAACCTATGTAGAACCTATTGAGTTTAGTGACTCCTCTGCAAAAAAGTACTCTTCCTCAGAGCTCGCGGAAACTGTATCGTAAAGATCAGAACAATCATCTTCCATGTTTTCTACTTTTATGTGCATGGATTTTTTTTTGTTTGACATGAAGAGCGTGACGATCAAGTATCAACGTGTAAATAGTGTTAAACAAAGAAATGGGAAAAAAAGATGATGATGCAGACATAAGTGTCAGCATATTTTTTATGGATGTAACGAAATCCTTGTCGTAAAGTTTAAGATGGTTACAAATAAAGAATCACCGTGATATAACGTATAAAATCACGAAAAAATTGAAAGTTTTCATCTCTTAAACTCTGTCGAGCGATCAGCTAACATCGAGCGATCAGCTAATAACAATAATTACGAGGTAAAAAGAACTTTTTATATACCATGTTTTTAAATTCTGTTAAATCATATAAACTTGGCAATTCTATGTATTAATAAATACTTTTATAATTTTTTTTGATGAATTATCCCATCAACTTGAATGAGATATGAAGTTAATTGGAAAATGAGATGAATGAGATTGAAGTTAATGAGAAAATGAAGTTAATTGGAAGTGAACTTGCATTTAACTTTTCGTTCCCGTCCCGTTCGATAGATGGCTGCACCAGTCTACAAAACAAAATTAACTGAAAATAACTGAAAATTAATTTAATTCTGCTTAAAGATGGCTAAAAGTATTTAAAAAATGCATTGTCATCGCGTTCTGAGCTATTCTAAAAGTTTCAAATGTCTAGCTAGTCGGGAAATTACTTAAAAATCGATTGCAATATTTTTAAGGGACAAACACACACACACAAACAAACAAGAAAGCAAGTTAATAAAAACATGGTTATAAAAATGGCGATCGAAAAGCGTTTGTTGTGGCAATGTGTGTTACAACAATGCGCTGAAATATTTACGATGTCCAACTCTGGCAAAAATAGTACTTTTGAGACTAACAATGAAAATATATTTGAAACTCTCAAGAATGAGAGCAGACCATTGTTCAATTTTTTCCACTGAGTGATGGAATTTGCTTCAAACGTCCTGAGATGTTTAGACAGATAGGGAGGAAAATTACCCATCGTTGAATATGAGAATGTTTAATATGAGATGGCGAGGTCAACTGATGCGCCGCATACATGTGATACATGTCTAAGTGTCAAATGGTTAAATTTCTGTCAGTTAAATAAGAATCTTATAATTGGGACAAGATTACATTGACAAAGAGAGTTACTTGATTTGCTAATTTTCCTTGAAAAGTTGGGATACGTCCGTGGTTTATTACAGTGGCGTAGCTACATATTCAGCGTCCTGGAGCAAGTAAAATCGGTGCGCCCACTTGTTTCTTGGAAGAGTTCTGGCGAAATTTCTTTTCTATCTACTCTTATTTCAATTTAAAACCTTACTTAATAACAATTTATTTGAAATTCAAGACATTTCAACAATCAGAAATTCAATCTAATAAATGTGAATATAATAATAAAACAAATTATAATTATTTAAGTACGGAGAACCCACTAATATTTACTACATATTTTTTAAACTCTATTGACAAAATGTATTTGAGCATGTTTAGTTTGCACATAAAAACCTTCAAAACTGTTTTTTTCTCGCTTTCGCGTTTACAAGTCGGTCAATCATTTTCTCCAGATCAAGTTGACAAGCTGTTGTTCTTTCAATTGATATCGTGGCCAAAGGGCTAAGACGGTGTTGTGACATGTTGCTTCTTAAATATGTTTTGATTAATTTCAACTTTGAAAAACTTCGTTCTGATGTCGCTGTCGTCACCGGTAAAGTTAAAGAAATCATGCATGTCAGAGAAGCTACTTGAGGCTGCGGTGGGAATTAAAAGTAGTTCAGCAATTTCGCGTATAGAAGCAATTTGTTTTAATTGAATATAAAAGCACATTTTAAATCGAAACAGTTGAGGTCCCAAACTAGGTGAAATATCGGAAAGATATGCCGATTGTAACAATTTTGATCCTTCCAGGATACTTTTATCAGGTGACGCGAAGAGATAAGCAGGTGATAGACATTTAAAAAGCGTACATAATTGTCGAACGGATTTAAATCTAATAGTTAATTGATTAATTTTTAAATCCATTACTCTATAAAACTGCTCGACTTTGAACACATTATTCACTGTTTTCAATGCGTTTCACTGTTTTCAATCGTGCCTCTATAGAGCAGATAACACAAGGGCATCGTTTTTAATAAACTCCCAATTATTCCTTAAGTTCTGGAATTGTGTTAGGAGTGATGAAAGCATCTCAACGGATTTCTCTATATTTTCATTGTACTTTGCAGCATTTTCGAGACTGTATTAATAGGTCCGAGTATTTTACTTTGTACAATTATCAAAATAATTGTTGAAAATTGTTTAAAATAATGTATCAAATTTTTAGCTTCACGTTGCTCGACATAATTTTTTTCATTCAATGATAAATACACTCTTAGACCAAAAAACAAAAACAAAAAAACGGCGCACCAAGAAGGGGTAATGCAAATTGGACAAAAATTGATATGCATATAAGTTTCAACGGAAAATGCAAAATTTTAAAGTTTGGCGGCCAATGAATGAACATGTGATGCTGAAACGCATCTTAACTGCTCAACTGGCAGGATACTAAAGAGGAGAAATTTCGATTCCAGGTCATAAATTCTTTGCGAATTTCATTCCGTGTACTCATGTAGACAGTAACTATGCCTCGCATACAGGTGCGCGAACAATATGCGCAGATGTCAGCATTTAAGAGAAGACGTGTAGTTGGGCTCAAAGAAGCCGGTTGGTCTAATCGGCGAATCAGTCGACATATGGATAGGAGCGATGCCACTATTAGACGATGTTGGCAGGAATAAGTGAATCATGACCGAATACAGCGTCAAGAAAGAAGCGGTCGGCCTAGAGAAACGACAGAACGTGAGGACCAAGTGATCGTCAGAGCGGCCCTCACAGCCCCAGATTCATCATTATCTTCGATAGTACGTGCAACTGGTGCTTCGGTGACAGCAAGGACAATTCATAGGCTGCTCAGAGAAAGGGAGCTGAGCTCACGGCGCCCCTTGCGCCGACTACCATTGACCTCTGTACACCGACAAGCCCGTTTGCAGTGGTGTCGGGCACATTCGACCTGGAATGTTACTGAATGGAGTAGAATTGTCTTCAGTGATGATATCCGCTTCGAATTGAGCCCCGATGACCAGAGAATACGTGTCTGGAGACGCCCCGGACAGCGGTGGGATACCAACATGACTGTCTTCCGCCATACGGGCCGACAACCAGGAGTGATGGTCTGCGGTGCCATTTCATTTCATAGCAGGACCCCTTTGGTTGTCATCCGCGGCACCCTTACAGTACAGCGGTACGTCGACGATATTCTATGCCCCGTTGTGTTGCCCTTCATATCACGCCATCCTTGGCTTACATTTCAGCAAGATAAGGCCCCACCCGCGCACGACGAGAGATTTTACTGTTTGTCTTCGTGCTTGCCCAAAGCTACCTTGGCGAGCAAGGTGGCCGGATATCTCCCCCCATTGAGCACGTTTGGAACATTATGGCCAGAGCCCCCCAACCAGCTCGGGATTTTGACGATCTAACGCACCAATTAAACAGAATTTGGCACTATATCCCGCAGGAGGACATCGCCACCTCTATCAATCAATGCCAAGCCGAATAACTGCTTGCATAAGGGCCAGAGGTGGACCAACGCGTTATTGACTTTTTCACTTTGGGATGCTCTTTCTCTTGAATAAATCATCCAATTTTTCTCATATTATAATCATTTGTTCTTCTGTACATGTATATCACATCTACCGACTTTCATTCAATTCGGGTAACTCCTTCTTGGTGCGTCATTTATCTATTTATTTATTTTTTTTTTTTGTGTCTAACAGTGTATGTCAATATTTTAATTACATCAAAATAACGAGAATGAGGGGCATCAAAGGCCTGAACACGGGAAGACAATAGTGTTGGATAAACTCTTTTTAATGTTTTTGCTAAGTTAGTTTGATTCGTTTCCTAACGCCTAATACAACTGAAAAAACGTAAATTTTTTCTAGCTGTTCATAAAATTGTCTGACTTCCTGTACATTGGTGATACTGTCAATTCACTGTTAATTACCCGTATCTAACCAAGAGCACTTAATAAAAAGTGTATTTTAATTTGATTAATCGATAGTCTGGCTGTTAATTTTATTTCACGTATCCTGTGACACGCGCTACCTGGGGTATTGAATACAACTCGAAAGTCAGGTAAAATACGCTACACCCCTTAAAGATTTCTCTTTTTAAGGAATTCTTAAAGATTTCTTTTCTTAGGGAGCACCTAGGGCCTAAGAACAACACCATACAAAATTTTAATTTTCTAGAAAACATGTACCAGAGGTAGGTTTTTGTTGTTGTTGTTTTGGGGGGATTAAGCTCATTTTAATCCCTTAAATTTTGTATTTAAAAAAAATATTTCTTTGTGCGCATCTAGGGCCTAAGAGAGAGAGAAAGAGTGTGTGTGTTTGTTTGGGGGGAAGGATTAGGCCCCTATTAGCCCCCTTAAAATTCTAATTTATTAAAAATATTTCTTAACGAGCACCTAGGGCAGGGGTGGCGAACCTTTATGGATCAACGTGCCATTTCTTCTAAAGAAATGTTTAATGAGGCCATAGACGTGCCGTCAAATAATTTTGACTTAGTGATTATTGGGAAAATAATAAAACTAAACACTAACAACTCAAAACTCTTTATTTACTAAAAAAAAGTACAGTTATATGTGTAATTCAAATTAAAGTAACATTAGTGTGACTTCTGTTGTTGGAGATTAGATGACAAATAACTTATATTAGGGTAGTAAGATGTTGCTTTTAGCAGAATGCATGCTGAACTGGAATCATCTTCCAAACGGTTTCTAAGCGAGTTTTTAATGTTATTCATCTCTGAAAATAATGACTCGCAGGCATAAGTAGATGAAAATATTGTTAAAATAGCATGAGCCAGCTTCTTCAAACAGTTAAATGTATCTGGAATCGAATTCCATATTGCCAAAATTTTGTTACTGGCATTTTTACCTATATTGCTTGTTAGTCTTTCTGTTTCAATCAATTCAAACTTTTTCCTTGTTTCAATAAATTTTTGAATCCATATTGAACTAGACTGGAAATCAATCAGCTGCATTTCAAATTCTTCAATTTCCAACCAATCGAATTGGGACAAGTTCAGTTTATCAAATGAAATCACATCAGGGTACATAATAAACTTGAGCGTTTCCGATAATTCTTTGAACTGAGAAAATCTCGCTGAAAATTCCTTGATTGAAGAATCAATTACGGAACTTAATTCATCAATAACTTTTTCTTCGTCTGCTTTCTCATGTACATCTAAATCTTTGATATTTTTTTTTCAAGTTTGGGAAATATTTGTAGTTTTTTGTAATAAAATCGTTCCTGAAAACATGCAGTTTAGCGTCAAAAGCACGAATGAGATCCATCATGACGATAATTGTTTTTTTTTTTTGTGCCTTGAAGCTTTATGTTCAATTCATTGAATTGTTGGCATATGTCTGTAAAAAACACCAATTTTGTTGGCATATGCCACATCCATTAATTTAAATGCAAACCGTTTTGATCGGTGGCGTGCCCAAAATATTGTGTTGCGTGCCATTGGTTCGCCACCCCTGACCTAGGGCATAATAGCAACCTCCATGCAAAATTTTAGCATCCTAAGACTTATGGTTCTAATGATTTCAGTTTATTTTAACAATTTTGAATATTTTTTGTGTATTTCTGTTTTGTCATTAGTACGCAATTTGTAATTAGATCTAAAATTATTTATAATGGAAATTTCGTTCTTCCTCTGCTGATTTTTTAAAAATTATCTCACGCATGTTATAAAAATACATATTTGTATTTTTATGACCTGCTGATGCTGAAAGTGTTTGCTGCCAACTTTCAGCTATAATACGTAACTGTTAAGTAGTACATATTATTCTTTATGTTGCAACATCAATTAACATACTTTATAATAAAATCACTTACTTTTAAAATTATACGCCGGAGCCGTCATTTTTTGTGACTCTAAGTCAGCTTTACAGGCCTTATCGCAAAATAGCCAGTGCCAGTCTCAACGAATTCTGGATTGCAGATCAATTTTAAAAGATCTTTCTCATAAAATCTCTTTCCAGTGGGTACCAGCACATTGTGACATCACTGGAAATGAACATGCAGACTTTCTAGCTAAAAAAGGAGCCATGGTGACCCAGAGTTATAAAAGAGCCTCATCTTTCCATTCCCTGAGGCTAATCGCAAATTTGACTTTCAGGAGTAATTTTAAATTTGAGGCTGCGGAGACATCTAAGAGCAAGAGTTGGGCGATTCTTGTCGAGAATCCCAATTATGTTCCCGAGGCCCCAAGAAAAACTGCCGTAGCGCATTTTAGATTATTAACTGGACATGACTGTTTAAGGTCCCATCTTTTCCGTACCCTCTGTGACTCTGGCCGGACTATGACGGCGGAACATTTAGACGAGTGCTCTGCACTAAAACGTTTTACTGATCTTGTTGAGAAGTATTGGAGAGCACGTGCACTGATGGCATAGGTGCTATTTTTTTTGTAGTGTGTGGCATTTGTAAAATAAATAAATAAATTATACGTCGGTGAATCCAACACGCTGTAGATAAGTAATTTAGTAAAATAATAGTCATAAATTGTACGAAGTCACTTAAAAAGAACAATAAATTACAATCCACAGTCTCATTAAGTTTTAAAAATTGTATAACACATTCATTCAAGAATCATCTTGAAATTCTTACACTGCACAAAGTAAACAATGTGAATATGAAGCGCTAAATACTAAGCTTGCTTTAAAAAAATCCTCGGATATTTGCCTCTATTCTGCGCCGATGTTAAGGCTGCTATGTAAAAAAAAATCTTTGTTTGGACTCCTGCGTGTTTTTGACTCTTGTAGTGGGAGGAGTCAGTAAGTTGACCCTTAGAGAATTCTACCCCCGCTCGTTTAGAATGACATTTGAAGGATTGTAATGACTCTCGCCATAGGGGGTGTAGATGCTCCGGCCATCTCCCTCTTCCTGATAACAAACTTAACTGGTGGCGTTTGAGGATATCTAGTGCCCAACACCGGGCAAAAATTCAAAGCACGGCCTGGCCTAATTTTGTTTATTAAAAAATATTTCATTTATTTTTTGTATATTTTATAGAAAATCTGAGGAATCGAAACTATTTATACAAAAGTTTTCACAAATTTTTATTTCACTCTTTCAAATTTTGCGCCCCTCATGATTCGTGCGCCTGAAGCAGATCGCTCCAACTGCTCCAAGGTAGCTACGCCCCTGGTTTATTATAAACTATTTGAAATCAGGATAAAAAAAATTCGTTTGTTTGAGCCAGTGGGCAACGCTTTAGGTAGGAATTTCGGTTTTCTAATGAGGAGTAAAGTTCCTGGGGGTGTAGTTTCGAAAAAAATTACTCTAGAAATACCCTTTCCTAATTTTGGGCACAAGGAAGGGGATACACCGTCACTTGTGGTTACACACTCTGGATTAGGAGACTTTCCATGAGAAAAGTATGGCCCGATGCTCCTGAAACAGAGAACGTGCCTCAAACCTGGCTGATTTTTCAACTAATCCCCCTTTCCCCCCACACTTTATGTGCTGTCTATTAGCATCTAGATCAGAGATTCCAAACCGGTGTGCCGCGAGATCTTTGGGGCATAAAAAATATATATATATATATTAATAGGGCCCACTTGAAATAAATATTAAGTTGATATCAAACATTTATGCTTTAACCCTTTCAACAACCTCCACCGTTTGCCCTATGCACATTTTTTTCTCGATTTTTTTTTTAACCTAAAAAATCTTGAAAAAAATTTCCAATTGAAGGTTGTAAAAGGATTTTACTTCTTTAAACTGATAACAGATGGCAGCACTAGCCATTTTCTGCCTTTTTTTTAAAACTGGAATACATTGAATCAAGTGAAAGATGGACGAGAAAAATGATGTCCAAAAATGGACCACCGCCACTGAAAGGGTTTTAAGTGACAAATCCGAGTTCAGCTCATCCACCTGTTTTCCGCTCTGCGTGTGACAAACGAACTGACAAACGAAATGCGCGAGGCATTTGTTTCCCCTGGTGCCCTCTGAAAAGGAACGAACGAGTTGGTCTCGCGTCAATGGATTTAACTTCACTGGGACAACCCGAGCTGGACTCGTCTTACTTTACAGGAGCATGCTTTTACTGGGAAGGAGAGAATAGGGGCTGGTTGGGAGAAATTCAGGGAATTTCTTACCACAGTTTTACGGGAAATCTTCAGTGCTATAATTTTTTTCTGGAGAAGCTTTTATTTTTCCGTACAAAACAACCTAGCTATTCTTATGATTTAAAATCTATAGCGTTTTTAATCTTTCTTGTTTTGCTCAAAAGTTTTAATTTTTTCCTATAAGCTTGCATATTTTTATCGTTTAAAGTTTTAAACCAACCTTAATTACGATTTTTTCTGAAAAACTTTATAAATTTGATAGTATTTTTAATTAAGCATTTTTTGATTTCATTTCGCTTTTTATTAGAGCTTAAGTCTTCCATTTCTTTCAATAAACATGAAAATGATCTCTTAAAACTGATTTTAACTGTAAAGTCCCCCTCTACACCTTCAAGATTTAACCCACAATGAAAATTAAATATATTTTTTTAATTCCTTACATTTTCTCCTATAATTTTAAAGGCGTTGGCTTGACAGTTACCTCACCTTTCTCAGAACTTTGAAAATAAGGGAGACTAGTTGTCTATTCCCGTGTTGTTTAAATTAAAGTAAACTTACAGCGAAAACTCATTCATGATATGATATTCCGTACTTTGGATTTCCAGAGTTCTTTTCTAACCGATATGATCAGTGGCGTAGCAAAGGGAGGGCAAGGGGGTCTATCATGCCCCGGGCGCCACTCGCAGAGGGGCGCCAAGGTAAGATCCATATATTATATTACTATATGATTTCGAGGTGGATGCCAATATAAGGTCTATATATTATATTACTATATGTTTTTCAGGGGAGGGCCCCAATATAAGGTCTATATATTATATTACTATATGTTTTTCGGGGAGGGCGACAATATAAGGTATATATATTATATTACTATATTATTTTGTGGGGGGCGCCAATATAAGGTCTATATATTATATTACTATATGTTTTTCGGGGAGGGCGACAATATAAGGTATATATATTATATTACTATATTATTTTGTGGGGGGCGCCAATATAAGGTCTATATATTATATTACTATATGTTTTTCGGGGAGGGCGACAATATAAGGTATATATATTATATTACTATATTATTTTGTGGGGGGCGCCAATATAAGGTCTATATATTATATTACTATATGTTTTTAGGGGAGGGCACCAACTTAAGGTCTATATATTATGTTACTATATGCTTTTCGGGGGGGAGTGCCAATATAAGGTCTATATATTATGTTATTATATGTTTATCGAGGGCGCCAATATAGTGTCTATATATTATATTACTATATGTTTTTCAGGGGGGGGGGCGCCACAAAGGTATCGTGCCCCGAGCGCCAGTTATGCTCGCTACGCCACTGGATATGATTAGTTTATAATTTCTTTTTATCAAGAGTAGGAGAAATCTTGTGAAAGTATTTGAATGTTAAAGAAAATGTTTAGAATAATTTTCCTCTTCGTAAACACGACAAGTTATTCTCCGAACAACGGACAGAAACCGAAGGAAATCGAAACCAAATATCACTCCAAGGCTGCCTTAAATCCGGACCAAATGGTGCTGCCATCTTCTGAGATATTTGAAAACAAAAAATTATTCGACGTTGACTCAAGTTAGGAAGAGAAAAATGAACTGATTTCTTTGTTCGAATTCAGTGTCTCAGTGTCTTGTATTTGTACATTAAATAAATATTTATTTTGTTGATAGCAAAATCCATTTGAATATTTGATCATACAGACTATTTATCCATGGAATTTGAGCCGTCATTTATTCTGAAAATTATGCAGACTGATTTAACAGAGCACAATTCTTAAAAAGCCATTAGCTCAATAGATTTATCCAGTTAGAGAGTTGTAAAATACATATACGTAGCGTGCTATTAACTTTTTTTTTTTTTTTTTTTTTGGGGGGGGGGGGGCACGAATTGAATTCAGTTAGAGCCCTCCTCAGCGCACTGACTGCCGGACGGTCCTTAAAATAGGAAATATTATGATTTTTATTGAAATTGAATAACATTATAATTGATGTTTGAGTAGTATTCAAAAGTTATACAATGAGAAAAATAAGCATAATATAAATAAAAGGAGAAAAAAATATAGCATCGAATTTTTGTTATGGATCATGTCATTGTTAAAAATTATGTGACGGCTAAAGACATAATCGGAATCTTTAGTTTCACAATTTGAAAAAGTGGAAAAAACCCGACTTTCTTAAAAGTTTTCTACAATTTTCCAATTTTAACTGAACTTGTATTAACGTTTTAATTTATTTCAAGTTAAGTTGGGGGGGAGGGTACGTGCCCCCTCGACGGTAAGCCTATCGTCAAATATGAATATTTTTGTCAGTTAATGGGTCTCTAATGAGTTACCAGCTATCCTATCATGTTGGCTAAAAGATTTAAAAAAAAAAATTACTAAATATACGGTAAAAAGTTCAATTTATAGTAACGATTCTATTTTTAGTCAAAACATTTTTAAAACATCTTGAAGTAAATATTTTTTGAAAACCTGAAGCTTTTTTGACTGCACAACTCTTTCTCTGCGGTCCATATTAATTTTTAACGGAGGTTAGCTATCTTCCTCATATTATACAAAATATTTAGATAGATATATCCATTTTTTCATAAATATCTTAATTTAAACTTTCATACATGTATGGCCCGTGGCGGCCTTGTGGTACAGCGCGCTGGTTTTCGGTGCTGAGGGTGCTCAGATCGAATCCTGGGGAAGCCCCACTAAAACGCCCATGTTTGTGTCGTCCCTTCATAGGGGGCAATGCTGGTCTGCCTATATGGCGCCCCCATAATAAAATGGCCGACAAAACTGCGGTGAATTACAGGTGAATGTCTTCGCGACAAGTGCCTCCGAATTGGGGGGAAAAAAATAAAAAAAATTTCATACATTTCTAAGTGACGAGAGGGAACTTTTGATCTTTTTCAATTCCTACTATTAGTTCACTCTCTCTATATATATATCTTGTTCAAATTTTCAATCGTTAATAAAAGTACTTTTTATTCATCCACTCAAGTTCAAATACATTTTTTAAAACTTGTAGTGGATGACACTTGATGTTAATAGAGTTTTTTCAAATATTAATGCATTAATTAAATTTAATTAATCATTTTTAGTTTTAGACCTAGAGCGTCTCTTGCTCTTGAATGGTAATTTCCCTCTTGTTACTGTGTAAACGGTAGCACTGCGGTATCTCGGGCTTCTCCCGTCTTGTAGGTTGCGAGATCGAATCCCCAACCGAATTTTTTCTCTCTCTTCCCCCCCCTCCCCTCCTAATATCGCACAGTAGGCAAGGTTCTGGCAGGCAATCCTTTTTTTCAATTCCTACTATTAGTTCACACTCAAATTTTTCTTTGTTGACCTAAGTAGGAATTGACTTAAAATTTTTTTTTTATATATCACTTGTTTTATTAAGCTGTCTCATTCCCTGAAATAGCTTATCAGCTATAAATTTGCTGGCATTGGGGAGAAAGCTGAATAATATGCGAGGTTAATATATTTATTTTTTTCCTAATACTGGGATATCATTACTCATTCTTATCTACGTGGAGAAGAAGGGTCTCTGAATTATTACTTCTTTAAATAGCATTCCGTTATCCGAATCGGTTTGCCAGTAGACCGGCATGGGTAAGCAAACTCAATAATGATAAATAGTTGCTCACTTTAATTGATAAAATTTTACACTTTTTGGCACTGTGATATAACTGGCTTCTATTATTTTCTCTCAATATATTACAGATTTAAAATTCCATGTTTTTAAAATGCTTTAATACCGTATGGGAGTATCAGTATATTATTTCTTTAAATTGGGCTTTAGATGTCTTTTGTCATGTAAAAATTAAATTAATATAGGCCCGATATAGTTCCCACATTAACTTCGACTGCATTAAATCGAAAAAAAATTCAGGTAATCTCCTAACCAAACTACCGCGGGTTAGTAATGTAGGATCATTTATCGTTGCTTGCCTCTTTTGTATGTACACTGCTCAAAACAATTAGGGGAGCACATGGTTTTAACGAAATTACGCAAATACTTACACCGATAAGTAACATAAAATAAATCATTCAAAATTTAAAGCCTAGCAGGAAACAGAAGAAGAGAACTTCATATGCAAATCAAAGTTCATGACGTCAAAAACCAGAAAAAGAACATAAGGACGGAAATCGGGATGTTGCAGAAACGTCTGTTTCACTGCCTTAACTGTGAAATTCGATTGCTCAGTTATTCTTTTTGAGAAAAGGTGACTTGAAAATGTCTCAACAACGTGATTTACCGGAACCCATGGCATGGCGTATTATAGGTAGACTTGAATCCGGGCAAACACAACGTAGTGTCGCGGACGCTGTTGGAGTCGCCAGAAATGTCGTTGGAAGGCTGTGGAATCGATTCCAAGAAACAGGGAATGTTAGACGTCGACCAGGGCAAGGTCGGCCACGCGCCACTACAGCGACTGATGACCGGTATATACTGTTAACAGCTCGTCGAAACAGAACAGACAATGCTACTCAGCTGCAAAGACAGTTGCTCTTGGCAACAGGACGAAGGGTGTCCAGCCAAACAGTACGTAATAGGCTTCATCAGGGAGGTCTCTATGCACGTAGGCCAATGGTCTGCATTCCGTTGACCTCACGCCACCGTGCGGCCCGAAGAAGATGGGCTGCTGAACATCGAGATTGGGAGCAACATGATTGGAGCCAAGTGCTGTTTACAGACGAGTCCCGATTCAGTCTGAAGTGTGACACCCGACGTGTTTTGGTATGGAGGGAAAGGGACACTCGAAATAACCCCACATTCGTTCGTGAAAGGTCACAATACAGACGAGTTGGTTTTATGGTATGGGGTGGAATCAGCATAGGTGGACGTACGGACCTGCATATCATTCGGAATGGTACTTTGACTACCCGAAGGTATGCAGACGAGATACTGAGACCTCATGTCATACCTTACGCTGCAGCCATTGGAGATTCCTTTGTTTTCCAGCATGATAATGCCAGACCGCATACAGCTCGTCTTGTGGAGAACATGCTTCAAGCTGAAACAATATAGCGTATGGAATGGCCAGCGTGCTCTCCTGACCTGAATCTAATCGAGCATGTTTGGGACATGCTCGGATGACCCATTGCTGCGAGACCAAGGCCTCCTTTTACTCTCCGAGACTTGGAGATTGCACTTCTTGAGGAGTGGAACAGTATTCCCCAAAGTCTTATCGATAACATCATCGCATCCATGGAAAACAGGTGTGCAGCAGTCTTAGCTGTTCTAGGAGACCACACGCCATATTAAAAAATCTTGCATCATTTCTAAACAATGCTTTTTTTTATCGTTTACATGTAACCAAATTGTTGCCCTAAATCATCTTTTCGTGTTTTTTCCATATTTTCAAGGAATTAAAGCTTAATTACAAATTTTTTTTACGTCTTTTTTTCTGTATTGTGCATTGATACGCGTGTACTATCCATTTTATGCCAATACGTGGCTGTCTCGCACGGTTTTCTTAACTTCTTTGCTTGCTCCCCTAATTTTTTTGAGAAGTGTATATATGTGTGTATGTATGTGTTATGCACAGGGTGTCCATAATTAAAGTCCCACTTTCCAAAGGCTGGAAATAAAAGAACCACTGGTCAGAATGCCTTCAAATTTGAACTGAATATACTGGAAGAAGTTGAAAACTATTTGGCATAATAAAAAAAAGTTCCAAAATGTTACTGATACATGTAAAAATAATCGAAGACGACTAGTATACCGTATACCGTTTAGGAGGAGTTCAGTGACATACACACGAACAGAAGAAATACAGTCGAACCTCCATATATCGAAGTAGCTAAATGCCGGGAAAAAATTCGATATACAGAAATTTCGATGTATAGAATTGATCTTAGTTTTATCATAATTCTCCTAAAACATTAAAATTAAAGCTAATTTTCTTATACGAAACTCCATTTCCAATTTATATGCGAATCACATTAAATGAAAGTTAATAACTAAAAAATAAATTAATGTGAAAGATTTATTGAGTACTATATACCTTTTAAAAAAACAATAATCCAGTTAGTGGTTACAGTGATCACAGTTACATTCTTTTAAAAAAAAACTACGGATATCTTGCTGAACAGCCAGTTTTGCGGAAAGTTCATCAAAGAAATGCTCGCATTTATTCAGTCCATTAAAAACTTCATCCGGGACGTTTTCCACGAATTGAAGTCCACGAAGTATTGTTTCAAACGTCAAAAATTGGGAGATTTTACTCAAAATTGGAATAAAATTTCCCAATATGTAGTGAAAAAAATTTCGATATATAGAGATTTTTTCGATATATAGAAACAGTTTTTCTATGTAATGAACATGGAGATTTGCTAAGAGTTCGATATATAGAAAATTTCGATATAGGGAAGTTCGATGTATGGAGGTTTGACTGTATATATATAAAGATATATATTATACTAGTATAATATATATTTTTATATATATATTTCTTCTGTCCGTGTGTATGTCACTGAACTCCTCCTAAACGGCTGGACTGATTTTTATGAAATTTTGTGTGTGCGATTAAGTTGATTCGAGAATGGTTTAGATACACAATAAGACACCCTAGCAACCCTAGGGGGGCAGGGGGGACATGTAAAAATAATCGAAAACGACTGTTATCACTGTCGAATCCATAGTTTTCGGGGTCGCTGAGATTAATAGCGACACTCCTGATGTCGTTTAAGTGCAAGTTCAGCCCCCTCATTAGCATAGGGGGGGGGCGAGGGAGAAGAAGGGGGAATATAAAATCTCCAAAATGACCTAGAGTAGTGTCGAATCCATAGTTCGCGAGGTCACTGAGAGTAACAGTGGCAATCCCAATGCCGTTTAAGTGAGAGTTCAGCAACCCCCCCCCCCATCAACGTTGGGGGGGGGGGGGGTTAAATGTCCAAAATGACCGAGAGTAGTGTCGAATCCATAGTTTTCGGGATCACTGAGACGAATTGTGACACAACTGATGTTGTTTAAGTGCAAGTTCAGCCGACCCCCATCAGCATTGGGGGAGGAGGGGGGAAGGGGGAAAAATGAAATGTCCAAAATGTCCGAGAGTAGTGTCAAATCCATTGTTTTCGGAGTCACTGAGATGAATATAGGAAACTAAAAGTGTTGTTTATAGTCAAGTTTTGAGTTAAATAATAGAGTGAATTTGTAATTTTATTTTATCATTTGTATACTGTGCACATACTTTTAAATACCCGTAAATAAAATGACTTAGATTTTACACTATAGGTTGAATTCATTCCTTTTCCTGTGTAGTAAAAAATTGAGATTAATAAATACCTGGGCAATGCTGGGTAAACAGCTAGTGTATCTATATATATGTACGTATGTATATATGTATATATATATATATATATATATATATATATATATATATATATATATATATACATATATGTATGTCAAAATTTTGACGCATTTTGGTACTTTTCTGTTTAACTGTTTACTGCTTGTCTAAGCGATACAGACTGGGTTTGGTACGCTGCCAAAATCATAACTCGTGAGGTCATGAGGTACGGACGGACAGTTTTAGCGTCTGAAATTTTGCTTTCCGGAGGACCGTTATGGAGGAACGTAATCCTACGTTTAAATTTTAATCGCTGACTGTTTCCGTTGTATAAAAGAATAGAACACAATGTGGCCAATTGTTACTCTCTGTTTTAGACTACATACCTCAGCCTAGCAGATTTCCTTGTAAGTAATGCGTGCTACGGTGTTTATGAATAGGCCATTAGCTGCATAAAAAATACATTTTTATGAAATTATGTTTAATCTTCTTACGCCTTAAAAAATCGTTTTGCGTTTGAATTACTTGACAATTCGGGCGTCTTCGACCTTCAAAAGCTATCTGTCTGTTTTGAAAAGCATAAATATTATTCCGCAGCTCCAATAATGTCAAGGATTCGGACTGAGTCCAAAACTGGAGATCATTACTTGGGAAATTTTTATCTTTAATGCATTTCCGCTTCATAATGACTTATTTATTCTTCTACAATTGTCTCAACATTATATTTCAGTTTTAGGGAATTTGCAGAACTCTTTTTTTCCCCCTCATGGCTAAAAATGCATCCGCCTACAAGCTTCTACCCCACGACTGTAATTTTCACTGCTATTTTCGATATTTGAAACTGTCATTAGCCTAAAAATATCTGCAGATACATGTCATAAAAGATTTGATCAGCTGGCATGCAACATAATACGCCGAAAACTGAAATTCTCCGTTTTATTATTGAATTATAATAGATCTCTTTGTCAAGATAAAATATCTATGCTCAAAGTAAATGAATAAATTGGACAGGAAATTTGGATAATGTAATAGCCTGCAGCTACGTTAGAAGTCTTTTAGAAATCAATGCATTAGATTTCCTGGAAAAATAAATACAATGAGGCTTGAGTAAAGTAGAAGAGGTACAGCCGAATCTCAACTTTTTGGGATTTGTTTATCCGTACGTTTATTTTTTATTTCTAAGAGTATGATTATTTATAACTTTGTTATCAATCATGAAACATGAATTGGGTTTGGAATTTAGCGGCTTACTATACTACTAATACTGTTACAGCTTATAAAATACAATATCGTCCTGTATATGAAACTAGGGTTTAAGAAGTTTAATAATTTTACAGCTATTTAAATACTGTATAAGTATTATATATAATGCACACTTACGTGTACTGTATTCTTGCACGGTGTATGTGTTCTGTGTTTGTCATCTTTTAACATGGTTGATGCTGTAATTTTACATTAATAAACTCTACTTTTGCAATACATGGAATAATAGCTTTTTTTTGTGAGCATTAAATCTATATATATAAAACAGTTCCGTAACTGACTGACTGACTGACAGATAACGCACAGACCAAACCGCTGGACCTAAAGGGCTGAAATTTTGCATGGCAATTCTTCTTATAGTGCAGGGGTGCACTAAGAGAGATTTTTGAAAAATTCTTCTTAGATTTTTTAAATTAAATTTTTAAGCTGTTTTTGTAACATTCTTTAAAGTTTGCATTTAAAATAATAATCTGAGGGTTATAAAATTTGTATCACGAGAAAGATCATAAAAATTCCTTTAAAATGAAATCCTTTTCGTATCTTTTCCTCCATTTTCTGATTTTTGGTTTTTTTTAAAGATTAATTTTTAGAATTTAATTTATTAAATGCTGATCACGTGACTTCTTTTCTTTTTCTGATACTTTAAATTAATTTTGCGTCACTTGCATAACAACGAAATAAATTGACAAAAAAATATTAAAATACGGTAAAAGATAAAATTTAACCACTAGACTAATTGAGATGGAAGTTTTTTAAGAATTTAATTCAAATTAGTATGTTTTATGGATATTGAATTAAACCTATAAATAAAACTGCAATTTTCCCTCAAAGTATGCTATACCATGACGATAAGTGAGTTTCAAGGCCAAACTTTAAAATACGCTGGCGTAGATTTAAGAGAAAATTGTTTCTCCCAGTTTGACGTAGCTTGCTCACTCGTAAGTTCGCAGACAAGACTGGTAATATTAGTTACACTCAATGAAAAAACAAAAAATATTGTTTATAAGGAAATCCCCTAAAAAGGGATTTCATTATTTTTTCATTGCAATTATCCTAAAATGTACTTCGTAGCGAAGCACGGGTATTCAGCTAGTATGAATATAGGTATTATTATTATTTCTAAAGGCTGGGGGTGCTATAACTGAGTAGGTTAGATATTCCCTTTTTTATGAAAGTCATACGGGCTGTGATAAAAAATAGAGATGTTTTCAAAAGTCTCAGAATCTAAAATTATTTAATTTCTCTTCTCTACGTTTCGCAACAAGAGATCATATTTGGATCGAGAGATTACCATTTGCATGTAATTAACTAAGGTGATAGGAGTATGTCGTTTATATCGGACATTTATTTCAAAAGTAAATTACGTCATATTTACGCTGAAGCAAGATAACCACTGTAAAATTTGCATGATAAGCCCTGACGTAAAAATAGCAAGCTGTTTATTTTCTGATGTTTATAGTACCTAACAGGCGGCATATATGTCCAGAGGAATTGTCTTACAAAGATTTCTTTTCTAAAAGAGAAAATGTTTCACACTTATTTTATAAATTTTTTTAATGATTTAACAAATCATTGAAAGTTTTCTTTAGTAAGTCATAAAACAAACTATGTTCCGAAGCACAAAATTTCTAGCTTTTCGAATACCTACGGGAGGAAGAGGCCTTCCTAAACGATCTTTCCAAGACAAAATGTGTAGAAATCATGAGACACTTGTAGGGTTCGCGTGTTGCTCAGATGCAAATTTCTGGTAGCTGCGCAGTGCAGGCCAGTCGAAGTGAGTTCAGAGCAGGTGTCTGGTCTATTTGAGTGACACACGCTGAGTTGGCAAGAGCCCAAGAAGGGAGTGGAGATTTGTACGGTAGTGCGTTACGCTATTAGTAGAGACACGAAAGAGTCGAGAAAAGTTAGATTGAAGGTGATAGCGGTATTTAACTGATAGAGCACGTATTAGTATTTAGCATAGGTGGCTGCACGAGTTCGATAGTTATTTCAGAGCCCGATGGTTACGGGTATTGTTAGTGAACGTATATTCTGCCTGAAAGGGTTCGTTACGACTTTAAAGTTCAGTTTCTTAGTACCGCAAGTTGCGGTACTGTTGTGTTATTATTTGAAGCCCCAAGTCGGTCTATGTTAGTCTACCTCTAAATAGAAAATAAAGGAATTATTTATATTTATGCCTATTACTTTATAGTGTGCCTGGACCGTTAGATGATTCACAGGGTAAATAAGAGGCAGAACCATATACACTATAAAATCCCATCAAATAAAATGGCAAACTTTTCCCGATGAGTCACAAAGTAAAATATTTTTAAATATATAAGTGATTTTATCTGATAAAATATCTGCCATAGATTTCTGCCTTTTAAAGCGATAGTTTTCTAACGAGAAGTATATTATATATGTGTATCATGCTAGGTAAACTGTGGTACACTTTACCACTGCGGACAAGCCACGGAAAATGGAATGATTGTCCGCGAAATGACGAAGTTCTCCAGGTTCAGCCAATTCCGCACAGTTTATCTTTGTATTTGTAATATTTTTATTAAAGGCCACCATTTTTCAAGGATGGTCAATTTATCTTCAACTTATTCTTTAGAAAAAAAATGGCTAAAATTATTTTAATATAAAAATTTCATTTCAAATGAGATATCAGCTTATTTTTATGGTGACATTTTAGGGAGCCTTAGACACAAAATTATGTATATGTATATATATATATATATATATATATATATATATATATATATATATATATATATATATATATGTATTATATATATATATATATATGTATTATATATATATATATATGTATTATATATATATATATATATATATATATATATATATATATATATACAGTGGTACCTCGACTTACGAGTTTTTCGAGATACGAGCATTCTCATTCTTTCATTCAGATTTTTTGCTTCGAGTTACGAGCTAAAATTCGGGTTACGAGCAAGCTTCAGATAACCCACAGCTACTTTGCGCAGCGAGCTCCATGTGCTCTTCAAATGAGAACACGAGAAGCATATAATATTTACAACCTGTATGTAAAATTATTCTACAACTGTATACATATTATTATAAGACCATATCTAACACCATATCTAATCTGGATAAGTCTATATTATCCAGTCTTAAACCGAGAGAATAACACTCAACAATTATCACCCGGGGCAGTTCGGGTTGGGAGTCGCTCTCCGAAACCGAACAGCGTCTAACCTCTCTCGCAGAGAGATAGCTTAAATTCCCTCCCCCCACACTGGTACTCGCCATGGGTTCTAGGGGATGGGATGACCTTGGTCCTAGGATCGCAAGCTCTCCTCCTTCTACGGATTCTGAAAAAGCTATCTTCGGATTCTCAGAAAGAGGAATTTGGGCACTACATCCCAGTGAACGATGCAACAATCGCTCAGCTTCCGTGTCTCAGTTTAAGAGGGTAGCTCGTAATAAAAGCGAAAGCCAGGAAAATGTGGCGAAAAGATAAAAAATTAACGAATAAGATTTAATTTTTTTCAGTTCAGCTTTTCTCCTTCTCTTTCATCAGCATCTTCAAGTCTGATCTGCAAGGTAAATGTTGTACATTACACTTAATAAAACAAGTTTATTGCAGTACATTCTATTGTACTGCGTTTTGATACAACATTCGTCATTTATAAGCACATTTTTCTTATTTAAAAACATGTAACCAAAAATTGCTGTGTTTGGGGGGCGGGGGGGAGCCCTTAGCGAATTAATGGCATTTCCATTCATTTCAATGGGGAAAATTGATTCGAGATACGAGTATTTCGAGTTACGAGCTCCGTCATGGAACGAATTAAACTCGTAAGTCGAGGTACCACTGTATATCTATCTATCTCTCTCTCTCTCTCTCTCTCTCTCTCTCTCTATCTATCTATCTATCTATCTATATATATATATATATATATATATATACAGTGGAATCTCGAACTATCGTTTTTCAAGGGACCGATTGAAATGAACGATAAATGCGGGAAAACGATAGATGCGGTAACATAACAAAGCAATATTTTCGTTGGGACTGGATAAAATGAACGACACATACGGAAAAACGATGGATCCGAAAACGATCGATCGAGATTCCACTGTATATATATATATATATATATGTGTGTGTGTGTGTGTGTGTGTAGGACTCAATAAAATAACAAAAGATAGGCCCCCTCAAAATAAGTCATTTTTGAGAGTAATATTTGTTGTAGAAAAAATATTTTTGGTAAATCCAAAATAATGAAACAGTTTAATGAAAGTAGAACGAAGGAATGTTGTAAAAATTTTCATTGAGATACCGTGTTAAGAATTTTAGATATTTTCTTTTAAATAGGGTAAATTATAAAAAATTACCCTCCGAGATTAATAAACTTAATACTTATGCACGATAGGGCACTCATAGATGATACTGCGTAAAAAAGTTGCAACTGGCAGTTTAATTCTCGTAGAAACATGAAATTTTTGTTAATTGGCTTTCAAACCTCTAAACGATGGTTGTATGATAAGACCTTCCAAAATCAAAGTGATGGCGCCACTGCAGTGAAATTGATGGCGCTCTCACATTAAGCATGTTTCAAAGGCACGCATGTCAAATGGTAAACAGATTTGACTCTGATTGATAGCCATTTTAGCCAATCAACGCTTGTCACTGCTCACACGATGGCGAAAAACGCTTTTCGCGTGTTGAAAAAGCATTACTTTTTAAGAGACAAACTGGCAGCAGGAATTAAATCCATGTAAATGTACTCCCCGTTAATGTTATGACGAGACTGCACCTTTGCTTAGAAAGATTTAGAAGCAGTTTGTTTACTTTCATTGCGGCCGAATGGACACAAGTGACGCTGAACGTTCTCGTCGCACTGCTGAGGTCACTACGCCAGAAATTGGTGAACAAAATTTCCACGGTATGATGATGAAGGATAGAAGATTAAAAGCGCGGGAGATTTCTGAGAATACTGACGTCTCATCAGATAGCGTACATAATATTTTACTTCAATATTTGGGTATGAGAACGCTACCGGGAAGGCGGGCAGTGGTTCTGAACCTTCCCGGGGTCGAGAGTACATCGAAGTTTTCAGATAGTATGGCGGGCACAACCAGTAGTTTTTGTGTCACCAATGATCATTATTTACTCAATTGAAATATTTTTTGTTAAACAGTACGTTACCTACCTTCTAATATTTTTACAATAATTATGTTTTGAAAAATAATAAAAAAAAAATTTCAGGTAGTCTCTTCTAACGAAACTACCGCGGGTTATTAACGTAGGATTACTTATCGTTGCTTACCTCTTTTGTGTGTGTATAATTATGTATGTGTTATGTGTATATGTATCTATATGTATGTACATATGTATGTATGTATATATATATATATATATATATATATATATATATATATATATATATATATATATATATATATATATATATGTATGTATATATATATATATATATATATATATATATATATATATATATATATGTATGTATATATATATATATATATATATATATATGTATATATACATGTATATATGTATATATATCTGTGGCTTGGTACAAGAAGTGCTTAAGTCAGTTTTCTCCAAGATGATTTTGTTTGCTTATGTCTCTTTAAAAAATTATTAATTTCGATGTAAGAAGTACCCAAGTATCTACAATGATTTAGAAAACACTTTTAAAGCATCGGACAGACTTGGGTACTTCTTGTACCAAAGTCACAGATATATATACATACATACATATATATATATATATATATATATATATATATATATATATATATATATATATATATATATATATATATATATATATATATGCCAACATTTTGACGCATTTTGGTACTTTTCTGTTTAACTGTTTACTGCTTGCCCAAACGATACAAACTGGGTTTGGCGCGCTGCCAAAATTATAACTCGCGACACAGGACATCTGAAATTTTGCTTTCCGGAGGACCGTTATGGAGGAACGTAATCCCACGTTAAAAAGAAGAAACATAAATAAAATTTTAATTATTTTACCTTATAATTAGGTACATGGAAAAAAAATTTAGTAGTATAAATGGGTTTATCACTTATAAATACTTTACTTAAAATTTAATGAAGATTTTTGACTCTGAACTGAATTACCTAACTTTTCGTAATGGGGAATATAAGATGAAATTCCCTTTCTTAAGAAATCGTCCAGATGTTATTAATCGTCTCAACAGTAAGTCGAGATCTGAGTTTTGATACTATAATATTCAGCGCTGAAAATAAGGCACCGCACAGATATGTTGAACGAAAGTAAGATTTTATTTTATATTAAGCATTTTTAAAATTAGGAAGTTTTTTACGTTTCAACGAGATTTCAAAAGTTCTCATCAGACGCACTAGCTTTCAGAAGAATATCTTTTTGTAGGTATAAAATTTCCAATTTTTCTCATCGCAGTAAATTATAAAATATGTTAAAGAAATTTTAAAATAAAGTCTGGCGCATTCCAACACCTTCGCGGGCGCACGTGCGCCCGCGGACGAAGGGTTGAGAACCACTGCCATATAGAATACGCCTCCCCCCTTCCGAAAAAGACGGTCTCGAGCTTCCACTGTTAATCACTGTAACCGAATTTTATGTACGTTTTTAAATTTTTTTTAAAGATCATATGTCATTACAACATGCACATTAATGCAGTGGGGCGAGGTGGTCCAATTGGCAGGAGCAGCGGGCCAGAGATCTGAACGTCCTTGGTTCGATGCTCGTCGCTGCAAATCCACCGCCGTGTTCACTAATGGTGGCCGGGGTACGTAAAATAGGTCGTGGTTGCAATGTCCTCCAAGTTCTCAAATTTACCCCTGGAGGTACGGGGTCAAGTGTTCCGGTCTCGTCACTTGACTCGGTTCAAATATTACGGCATCGGTCATTTAGCCAAGTCGGACTCCGACCCTTGTGGTGCTAATTCAAAACAGAAGCCGCCCCTTTCAGCCCATTAGGCTATTAGGACCTGGTGAATGGAACCTCCAACCAGCGAGCATTAGCAGCAACAGCAACAGCAACATTAATGCAGTAGTTTAATTAGTAAGCAGGATTCACAGGACTTGCTTCTGAAGCGCTGACAACCCTATGTATAGCATGGCTTTTAAATCATATCGTGAGAGGAAAGTGAAAATTCAGTGGATGCCATTGCACGTCGGTGTTCCTTGCAACGAGATCGCTGATACCTTGGCCAAAAGTGGAGCTGAAAACCTTGACGAGGTGGCTCCTCGGGAAACAGTTCTCTCTCAGGAGGATTACCTCTCCATTCTAAAGAGAGCAATTTTAAAGAGTGGCCCTCAACACTTTTGGTATTTCGGATTTATAAGGTCCCCGGAGATCTTATAAATCTTTCAAGAGGTAACATTTCAGTACTCTCCAGATTAAGCACTGACTACATTAACACTAGAAAAACGGGAATTTTTTTCTTACTAAAAAGACTGAACTTCGTCATTTTGACGGTTAAAAATTAAATCAAGTATTTAACATATTTAATGTTTTTTTTAAATGGTTAAATAATTTAAATTTTCATAACAATATATAATAAATTAGTATATATTTCGATATATTTTTATGCAGGTATGCCGCGATGACAACCTGGTATTGTTTATCCGTAAAAATATATGCATGGTTTGTGCAGTCCTTATATTTCAATACCAATATTTCCGAAGACCCAATATTTCTGTTATTTGAAAAAGGGGCAAGAGACGAAAAGTATTTAACATTTTTTCTGTATTATTTTAAAGATTTCTGCCTGTTTTCAATATTGCCGTCAAATTGACGGCTTTCTCTCTTAGTAGGTATAAAACACATTTTCTCCCCCTTTTTATTATCGAATATAATTTTGTAAATGTGTGTGCATATTTCGCGTAAAATTAGAAAAAGTCATAAAATTTCAGAAGCCTGAGGGACATAAATACAGACATAGCGCTCAATGATGGTATGTCCGAAACCGTCAAAATGACGGTTGACGTCTTTCTAGTGTTAAGGATATGATTTTTAGTAGCAGTTAGAAAATATTCCCACCATTCCCTAACTGCAATTCCGAGGCTAATCCTTACCATATTTTATTGGGTTTGGGAGTCAGCTATTCTACTCTTTGAGAAACTTTTGGAGGTGTTGAAACATATTCACCTACGAGATATGCATGAATTTGTCTAATCACATGGGATAAGAAGGAAAAGAAGAAGAAAAAATTTAATGAATTGTACATTTTCCCGAGTTTTATGTTATTACAAATTGTAAAATAATGCAATAGCTGAATTTTATGTATGTTTTTAAAAGTTTTATTCAACATCTTTTGTCATTACAAATTATATATTAATGCAATAGTTTAATTCGTACTACCTTTTCCTGAGTTTTATGATATCACAAATTGTAAAAGAATGTAATAGCTGAATTTTATGCACATTTTAAAATGCTTTTTAAAGATCATATGCCATCGTAAATTGCATATTAATGCAGTAGTTTAATTAATACTATCTTTTCCTGAGTTTTATGTCATCACAAATTATAAAAGAATGCAATAGCTGTATTTTATGTACATTTTAAAAAGTTTTTTAAGATCATATGCCATTATAAATTGTAAAATAAGACAATAGCTGAATTTTATGTATGTTTTTAAAGTTTTATTTAACATCTTTTGTCCTTACAAAATATATATTAATGCAGTAGTTTAATTAATACTACCTTTTCATGAGTATTGTGTTATCCCAAATTGTAAAAGAATGCAATAGCTGAATTTTATGCACATTTTAAAAAGGTTTTTAAAGATCATATGCCATCGTAAATTGCATATTGATTCAGTAGTTTAATTAATTGTTTTCCGGAGTTTTATATAATCACAAACTGCTAAAGAATGCAATAGCTTGATTTTATGCACATCTAAAGCCGTCTAAAAGCCTTAAATTAGTAACGTAAAGGTTTGGGTAGGCTGAAAAATTCCCTTGAGGGATCCACATCTATTTCCTCACGCATACTACAAACATACCGCACTTTCCTGCAAACACATCCTGTAAGCGATTATCGCTGATTTTCCCGAGCTTTTCTGTCAGGAAACAAACAAACAAACGTGGAACTAGAAATCGCGAAAAAAATTGTCCCATAAGCCCACTCGACAAACGAAATTGCTAGATTAAAATTCCTCAGCGAGAAACCGTTTTTCGCGGATTCCGATTTCGAAACTGAGAACGGGCGCGCAACCCGTTTGTCGGTCACGTGACGGACCCGTTCCTTTTTTCGCTTTGCCAGTCGGTCTCACTCCTTGGTTCCTCACTTCTCCAAGATCTGCTTTCTGTTCCGGTCGACAGGTGATTTTCTTCGGAACGGAAGATGCCGTGATCGTGGACCCGCTTTTCCAGAAACTCGCGAGTGATTAATAACGCATGCCTTGGAATGAGATTTGTCGGGAAAAACAACAGGTTCGCGGAGTTTCTGGCGTCGGGGAACTGGATGTAAGTGCTCGCCAACCACCGTCATTCCTCCTGCAAACCATAATGTCTCTGTCGTCCAAAGAGTGGTGTGATTACGGAATTAATTACTGCGCATCCTGAAGGATTTATCTCCGTCTTCCCATTCAGATTTTGGTGGAACACCTCCCTGCTGCACGCTCCCGAAAAACCTGTGTTCTCCACTCTGTAAAACGTCTACAAGGATGCTTCATGCACGTCTCTGAGTGATAAGTGGTTTAATAACGGTATCAAACTGACGTTTTGATATTTGAAGTTAGTTTCTCTTCCAGCGACCAAGTTTGAAATAAAACAATAGAGAAACGAATACCAGATACTGTTGTAAATTTATATACGAGTATCTCAATCTTTTTGAAACGACATCTACCAAGAAAAAAACAAACAAACCCGATTTTTGTTTACATCTGCATCAGTGTTATGAAACTGTCTTTTATGTCGAGGATCTTTCTTCCGTTCCACACATTTGCCTTCTTCTGGATATAACATTTATTTTGCATTCTACATTTTCAGTGTACACGATCAGCAAACAGTGATTACTTTGTTTCTCAAGATAATTACTTGTATCCAGTCAGATTTAAAAAGTCAGTTTCCTCGAAAATCAAGCTACTAAATATTGTTCTACTATTTTTATGCATAGAAGCAGATTCATAAAAAATATCTCGTTCATTGGTTGTATGATTTAGCTCTAATTTATATTCTTCTGTTGATTCAGTTTTGAAATCTTACAGAAAATTATTATTTTTTTTCATTAGTACATATTAATTATTTTTAGCAGAAAGACAATTTAATTCGGGATAGTGTATTTCTTTAAGTGTGTCTTGTGGGATATTCTACTTCCTAGATCCTTCAATCCCTTGTGCCAACTTGATACAAATCTTATAAAATAGCTATTTTATTATAACAACGTATACCACCCTTTTTCTTGCCGAATTAAATATTTTTGCCAAACAGCAGCTGTATATACATGGAATTATTCTGTTGATATTCCACTCCGTGCAGCTTTTAAGTGTTTGTTTGTGCTACTCTGAATTCCCAAGTTGTAATACTGAAATAGACCTCCTTGCTTCAAGAGGCGATATCAGTCGCTCTCCTGCTCAAGTAGAATATCTTTGACATTGAGCATATTCCTGAAAGTGCCCAGCTGATCACTCAACACATCAGTAATCCTCAAAGTGCCTCTGCCAATTTGAAAGTGCCACGACTTCTTGCTTGTATTATGTGTATATATTGAGAAACAAGATGAATACAGTTCTGTACAGCTGGTTGGCGGCAGCCGCCGTCTCTCCTTTTGTGGCCATTCTCTCGTGCTGGACTCTGGCAATCTTCCGGAGTTACCGCTCGGACTGGAGGTTGCTGGACATCTTCCTCTTCGCTCTGACCACTCTGGAAGGGGTGTCGGCGCTCTTTTCGTTTGGATATTCGATCCTCGGCGTCATCCGACCGGCGCTGGAGGCCCCTTGTAGGTTCATAGTGTGGGGTATCACTGCTACGAGGACCTTTCACCTTTCGGCAGTGACATCACTGCTGTTGGACCGCGCCTTGTCTACGAAGTGGTCGAAAGCGTACCGGGCCAGCGTAAGACACAGCCAGGTAAGATTGCTAATTGTTTGATCAAAATTTCTCTCTTGGTAGCACTGGGCTTGTTTTAATTATAGTTATCAGCATCATAGAGAACTGAATATATATATATATTTTCCTGGTTTTAACGTCTGGGGATCTTCCCTGCGACAGAAGAGCTAATCGTTGTACTCCTGAAAGTCTACTCAGTGCTGTACGTATGACTCACAAAGGTTCCCATGATCCTTGAAAGTCATTAAAATTTTTTATTATGTCTTCCATTTTAATGTAATGTCCGTAATAGTCCTTAAATTTTACTACTAATAAGTCTACTAAATGCTGTGCGTATGGCTCACAAAGGTTCCCATGATCCTTGAAAGTCATTAAAATTTTTTACTATGTCTTTTATTTTAATCTAATGTCCGTAATAGTCCTTAAATTTTACTACTAATACGTCTACTCAATGCTGTGCGTATGGCTCACAAAGGTTCCCAAGATCCTTGAAAGTCATTAAAATGTTTTATTATGTCTTCCTTTTTAATGTAATGTCCATAATAGTCCTTAAATTTTATTACTAATAAGTCTACTAAATGCTGTGCGTGTGTCTCAGAAAGGTTCCCATGATCCTTGAAAGTCATTAAATTTTTTTATTATGTCTTTCATTTTAATGTAACGTCCGAAATAGTACTTACATTTTACTGCTAATAAGTCTACTCAATGCTGTGCGTATGGCTCACAAAGGTTCCCACGATCCTTGAAAGTCATTAAATTTTTTTATTATGTCTTTCATTTTAATGTGATATCCGTAATAGTCCTTCTACTTTTAACACGTGAAAAACCTCACTCTCATCTTTATTTTTTATTGGCTAACCACAGATCATCTAAGAAATATCCTTTTCTGGTTTTAGCCTGGATCAAGCAATATGAGATGGGTGAGGAAGGGGGGTACTATTCCATGGGCCTTCAAGCTCCAGAGTTTCAGGCTAGCCCCAATACACGGGGTCCTGAAAAAGGACCCACCATTGGTTTCAGTTAGTTCCTTCTGCAAGGAAAGTAGATGTATGGTAACACAAGAGTAAAAAAAAAGATAGCGATTGAAATACTTATTAGTTTATAAGACTGATCATTTTATTTAAAAAATCAGTTTTACCTGAACAGGATTATATAGTTGATAATTTACAAAAGCTCTATTATAAAGTAATTCTTCCCAAGTTAAATGTAACCCTAATGACTCAATAATACAAAAATAATATGTTTCTCGATGGAATTTGTGTTATAGGGTCACATTTTCCTAATTTAAATATGATTGCTTCTGACATATTTCTTATGTTTTAGGGACAATCAAATCTCTTAAGTTTTATGTGTTTTGTAATGCCTTAAATAGTATTTTTAAACTAACTAAATTATACACCGTGTATTGCTTTCAAGGAAAATGATTTATTCGGAGACATATATGTAAGAATCTCCAAACTTAGTGAAGAAGATTCTGAAAAATCCTTCAAGAGAACTTAATTTTTAGATTTGAAAAAAAAAAAAAAAAATTGAGAACCATGTTTATGGAAAACATTTTCTAAGTGTGCAATTCATAGTTACAATAATGCTTAGTTTTTGGTGAAGCTTGCATGCAGAGGATACGTGAGATAAAGACCAGGAATCTAAATGTCTCCGAGTGTTCGATTTACAATACTTTTAAATTAGCCGGAAATGTTTAAGAGACCTCCAAAAATGGTATTAGCTCAAAGCAGGCAAGGGTGACCATACAATATTTAACTATTGTATGTTCATAGATACTGCCTATTGTATACCGGCTTTATGATGCGGCCGGTCAGTTTAGACCACTCGCAGAAAAATATGACCATATATCCCAAACTAATCAAACAGTCTTTTGCATGCGTGCCTCGTTCCTGCGAAAACACTCCCCTAGAGAATGATTAATCCCGAGGAGCGTTGATTTCGCAAATTATTGTCCTCTGTCAACGAATGCAACGCAAATACAGTCGAAACCCGTTATAGCGAACCCGGTATATAACGAACTCATGGCTATAACGAACGAAAATTTTGGTCCCGCAGTTATCCGATTGTACGGAATTTAAGGGGGTCCAGGACACAAAATTGTTCGAATTTTCGAAAAAAAATTTATTGCATTAATAATTTTTGTATTCTTTTACGCTTAAATTGACTTTTAAATCATGTTTCTATCTTAATTAGAACAGGATAATTTTTAAATTTTTTTTGCGACATTCTAATAGTAGCCAAACGTTGTTTAAACCTGCAAGTGCGTTTTTCTGCATGATGGGTTTTTTCCCCCATTTCTCGTCTTTAAATTGTTATAAGTCGAGAACCGTTAAAGATAAATGGTTGAAACTTGGAACATGTCTTTTTTAACTATTTTACTTTAATTTTGATTCAGGAAATTTGAAAAAAATATTCACTTTTAAAGATATGATTTTTTAAATATAAGTTACAACATTTTTTTTGTAATTTTTAATATAAATATTTTTAATTTTTTTAAAAATTATTATTTTAAAAAATGCTGAATCAAAATTAAAACTTATATATTTCTGTTTAATTAAATAAAAAAAATTGAAATTCGACATATAATATTTGGAGTTATAACAATTTTAAATTACCCCACTTTTTTTAAAATTTTAAAAATTTAATATTTTCTAAAAACATTTTGAGAAGTTTTATGCTGTGATTTTGTTTACAAATTACATGGTTAAACATGACAAAAAAATTCAAAATTTTAACTCAATAAAATTTTTTTTTTAAATGTGTCCCGGACCCCCTTAATTAGTATTGTGACAGTTTAATGAAATCGATTTTAGTCGATTTAATTCATTAATGATCATTTTTAATAGATTTTATCATTTTTTAATGCATCATTATAGAATACACATTGCAACTAATGAGCTATACATTTTGCGAACGCTATCATTTTTCTTAACTGTTCGGATATAGCGAACCACCGGATAAAGCGAATAAAACCTTTGGTCCCTTGAAGTTCGTTATAACGGGATTCGACTGTAATATCCAGTCAAATTACAGCAAAGTTCCGAGTTCAACTGATAAACAATTGCGTTAAATCGATGTTTTAGCTACAAAAATAGGCGAAAACCTTCAACAAACGTATTTTCAGCGTTGAGCGAACGAATTGCAAACCGTTTAACACTTAATATCTTTTTACATCTCAATCCAAATTAGCGGTAGCCACAAAATATTCATCCGTTGCATGACAGTAATTTTTTGCATCGGGTCGGATCATACTGATTATGTGTTTTTAAATGTCCTTGAAATAGCACTAAGCTGATAAAGTTACTTGATTTTTCGAAGGCGTACCGACATGTGATGTGGTTCGTTTCTGAGGACTTCAGTACCTGTCATTTGATGGAAATATGGAGGTATTAAAATTTTTAACGATTGTCTTGATCTCAAGACAACGGTGATTGAGTATGAGATGCTAAAACTGGTTGTGTTTTTCTGCTTCGACAGTTAAGGCTGCTGGGTACTAACCCTATTGGATTCACTCACCACAATATTAAGGCTGCTATGTACTAACCCCATTGGATTCGCTCACCTCAATGTTAACCTATGGAGAAAATTTGTCCACGGATTGCCGAATTGGATTCAAAGATTTTTTTTTTAAATTGTACTCCGTCATAGAGAAAGAAATTTTACATTTGTGTACATTTTTCGTTCTTTAAAAAAATGCAATTGATATTTTAAAATTCAAATTATTTGGGGAAATATCTGGTATAGTGTGTTTTAAACGCTCATAAATTCCTTCGGTGGACGAAATTTATAAAATGAATCCTGTAGTGCTTTGCAGAAAAGTTCAGGCTCTCTGACAATACCAATTTTATTTGATTATCAGAATTTATGTACCTGTAAATAGTTGACAAAAATATTTTAAATAAAAAATTTAGGGGCAGCGCTTAACCCCCCTATAGAGAGAGAGCCATTACAATCCCTCAAAATGTCAATCCTAAGGGGGGTGGAATTCTCGAACTGTCAACTGGACTCCTCCCACCACAAGAGTCTGCAAGAAGAGGAAAAGAGAAAGACAATTTTTTTTCTTAGTACATAGCAGCCTTAACCTATGGAGAAAATTTGTACAAGGATTGATAACTTGTATTTAAAGATTTAAAAAAAAAATCTACTCTGTAATAGAGAAAGAAATTTTACACCTTGAGGCATATTTCGCTTTCTTGAGAAAAAGCAAAAAAATATTTTAAAATTTAAATTATTCGGGGGGGGGCGGGGCGGAAATCTGGTATAGTGTGTTTTAAACGCTCATAAATTCCCTTGATGAACGAAATTTATAAAATGAATCCTGTTAGAAGGTGCAGAAAAGTTCAGGTTCTCTGACAATATCCTTTTTATTGGATTATCAGCATTTATGTAGCTGTAAATAGTAGTTCTTTCAACTTTCTTTTTAATTTTAAATTTCCATCGTTAATTTCATTTGAAACTTCAATTAACCCTTTTGCCATCTAAGATTTTGTTCTGATAGCCTGAATGGGTTTTTCAACCTCTCCCGAATTGATTTGGCAGTTGCGTGAAAAAATAACATCAATATAGAGTTGTCATGCTTTTTAGCTTCTAATAATACACTTCAGAGGCTTTATAGTACAGCCGTGAGCTAAATTACGCGGCATTCCGTTTGGAATCTAAAGATGCCGTCTTTGTCGCCAACCTGCGGATCTGTTACGGTGAAACACTTCAGAATAATTCTTTCATCTTACTAATACAGCGGTAAACAAAGAAGCTTAACAAAATTTTATTTTAAATCTTCATCTTTTGAGACCAGGATAAAACTATTACCGGACTCTTTTTTTTCTTTTTCTTTTCTTTCTTTCTTTTTCTTTTTTTTTTAAAGATAATATACTTTACTAGCCGAAAACCCGCGCTTCGCTACGGAGTACATTCAAATTAAATACAACGGTCAACGTATGCAATTTATGCCAAAAAATAAATATATATATTTATAATAAATGCGATGATCAATGTATACAATTGATGTAAAATATATATCTATCTATATATATATATATTTATAAAAAAATCGTAAGGGATATGCATTTTTTTTTGCATAATATCCAATCGTCTGCTGCATTAGAAAGAGAAAAAAATATTTTTTTTTGTCTATTTAGTTGTTACGCACGTGACGATAAATTTATTGAAAGTACCAGAAAAAGAAATCACGTGATCAGCATTTAATAAATTAAATTCTAAAAATTAATCTTTAAAAATTCACCAAAAATCAGGAAATGGAGGTAAAAATTTGAAAAAAAATTTCATTTTGAAGGAATTTTTATGATCTTTCTCGTGATATAAATTTTATAACCCTCAATGTATTATTTTAAATGCAAACGTAAATAAAGTTGAAAAAACAGCTTAAAAATTTTATTTAAAAAAATCTAAGAAGAATTTTTCAAAAATCTCTCTTAGTGCACCCCTACACTATAAGAAGAATCGCCATGCAAAATTTCAGCCCTTTAGGTCCAGCGGTCTGTGCGTTGTATGTCAGTCAGTCAGTCAGTCAGTGAATGAATGAGTCAGTTACGGAACTGTTTTATATATATAGATTACGATCACGTTAGCCAACGTTTATCCAAATGTTCTACTACATTCCTGCTCGGGGTAATGGGACAAATCTGAAATTTTGATGAAACTATGCAATTTTTTAAACTGTAAAATTAAGTGCTATTTAGCTGTAAAATTAAGAAAAGTATACTATAGCCATCGCGCTATCTGTGGCAAAAATTTTATTCTTGACTGACTTATGGCTGAGAGGCTAAGACTGATCTTTGACTAAGAGAACGAATAGCACCAGGTATAGGAAAAATCACAAAATCCGTAAAGTTGTACTCCTTAGACCCCATATAATACAGTTGACTTGCCCAGGACTAAAAGCCGGAATCTTCTGCTTTCTGGACTCATGAACTCTCTGTCGAGTTTCCAATCTTTTCCGGGAGGGGGGGGGGGGTACAATGTCAAACTAAAACATAATTACGGGTCGTTTCCCATGTTCATGCGGCCAGGTGATGGACGAATGGCTAGGGTGCTGGCATTCGGTTCAGATCCTGTGGGTTCGAGTCCCACTGTTGGCATGGATGTTTGTAGCCGTTCGGAATCGGCTTTAAACTGTAGGTCCCGGTTTAACTAGCCCTCGTGTAGCAAAAAGTTGACCGTAGCGATACAAACCAAACCCATGTTCATGCCTATGGTAAACCATCCCTTGATCTGTGTTGGGGGGGGGGGGCTGAAATAACCCTGGCGGAATGTGGGAATTTATTCTTGTCCCACTTTACCACATATTCTCAGATTCAGTAATTTATGCTAACTTAAAATAAAACTGGCTTTCACAAAAATCGAGCCCAGAGCCCTAAGATGTGCGCAATCAGCCTTAAACCCGATTCCACAAGGTCAGTTGTAGAGAGCATACTAGATTTTCGAAACCTAAACTTACTATTTTCTAGACAGAACTGCTGATCTTATAGCCATGGCTTGATCTGCGCTGATAAAAGATTCATGTCTTGCTTACAAATTGCACGTTTAATTCTCTTAAATGTGAATTAGTAATTTCGCTTCCTTATTCGCAGTTTCGTAATCTCACAGCTTAGGACATTCCCAGAAATGATGCTAGAATGCCGCAGATTCATGTTTAAGTACAACTTACACGAGAAAGTGCATTCCGCACGCTTGGAACGCAGAATTAATACATATATATGACTCAATCTCAAAAGTGCGAGAAATTATGCTGACGAATTCTCAGGTTGTTTGATGTGGCGGAAAGTGAAAGGTCGGGTGCTTTCGCTGGTGATCAGTGCAGGTTTACGCTTTGTAACACCGCAATCGCAAATTTTTTTTTTTGTTTTTCTTTCTGGATATAGCTTGAACAAACCTCTTCACTTTCACAACAGTAGTTCTTACCTTGAAAAAAGATGCATTTGCAATGGTACTGAGTTAATTATTTTCTGCTCGTATTTGATTAGAAAACCTGTACTATTTGTAAGTTCTGCCCGTTACAGATGGTATCATTCATAGTTGTGTGATAGTTGTATCGTGTTAATACAGAGGCTGTTCACACTTTTTTTAGACGATGTATATTGTATTCACAAAACGAAATTACATAAAATTCTTTTAACATTAAACAACGTACCTTTGCTATAGTCGAAGATGTCCGTTTTTTCCTTGAATACTTATTTGAAATTTTTGTCCCACTTGAGGCTCCAATTTGACGTTTTTTTCCTTTCTTGTTGACGATATTACCTATCGACGCTTTAGATATCACAAAACCATGACTCTCACATCGTTTTTGGATAACGGAGTATGCATATTTCTCTTCGGAAAGAGCATAAATGTAGCCTTCGAACCACTGCTTTGTTAAAAACGCCATTTTGAATAAAAACAAAACTTTCAAGCCGTAGACTATAATTTTGACTTTTAAAAACATAGTACAATTGCAATTATTTCTTTTGCAGTCCCGTCGTTTTCCTATTATACGTAATTGAATTAGCATTGTGTCAGTTTAATGTAATCGATTTTAGGCGATTTAATTCATTAATTATCAATTTTAATAGATTTTATCATTTTTTTTAACACATCATTATTGAATACACATTGCAACTAATGAGTTATACATCTTGTGAACTCTAGAATTTTTCTTAACGGTTCGGATGTAGCGAACCACCGGATAAAGCGAACAAAACCTTTGGTCCTTTGAAGTTCGTTATAACGGGGTTCGACTGCATTACGTCCTGTATTGCAGGAAATTGGTGGAGAATGATAAAGATAGCGATGGCAATTTGGTATTTTCGGACTTGAGTTTAAATGTTAATCTAAATCTAATATCGTATAGTCTATATGATAAACGAGAATTTTACAACTTTAAAACTGTCAGGATTATAAATTGGAATAATGCTCTACATTTAAATATTAAACGTAATATAGTTACTAATCAGTTAATACATTGCCAACGTTTACATTCAAACACAAAAACTATGGACGTCAGTATAAATAAATTCATAGCTCTAGCCATTGACCAGGGTTTTCCGGTTAATTTCCTCGTTTCAATTCTATACCAGTTTTTTAATTTAGATAATAAAGATTTCGAGAATCGTTTTAACATAAGTTGGCAACACCAAAAGTTTCCCTAATACGGCAATAATAATCCCTACTATGTCTATAATAGTGAGTGTGCAATTGAGATTCGTGATTCTTGCTTGGTGTGGAGTTAAGTGTTTTAGTATCTTAATTTTTTTTGTAGTGTAATTGTTAATGTGTAATTATTTAGTTGATTAGTATTATTGTACTTCTGTATCTTAGTATTATGCTTTTTTCTATATTAAAAGGTTTAAACACTATTCATCTTGTATTTATGTTTTAGATTACTCTATATTTAAAATTATATGGTTTAACTTATCAGTTTCATCTAAAAATTTTTTTTTCTTCATCATTGTTTCTAACTGTCTTGGCGTTATAGCCGACCTCCGGGAGGGTTGCCTGGCACAAAACATGTTTAATCGGGGTTGGGGGGGTCACAACCCCCCCCCCCCCAGTCATCAACTATACCACCTCCACTTCCGTTCTGCTTAATTTTATATGTCTATTTTGTTCTATGTCATTGGAGTATTAAATGGTCGTATCTGCCCCTTTAAGTCATCTTAATTTTAAATATCTAATATATATATATATATATATATATATATATATATATATATATATATATATATATATATATATATACTTCAAAGGAGAATGATTGCGACTATGTGTTTCTTTACCTTATATCATCCTTTTGTGCCGTGTATCGTGGTCGATGTGTGGTGAACTAATGTCTTCAATCTACTTCAACATTATTAAGGAATAATCAATGTTTTTCCCAACCTCGAGTGTTCTTTCCTCGGTGACAACGACTACATTGTGTTTGTGTGCACCCTCTCCTTCACTATGTGAATGTCATCACACACACACACATATATATATATATATATATTGCAAAACCAATATGTATTTACTATAGCTGCTTTTCAAGTGGTATCATTGTAGTTTATTAGTTGTGTTACGTTATTTGTATCACGATACATACAATGTTTCTGTTTGACAGATGTATCACGGCAGTTTTATCACATTAGTTGTAATTTTGCACATCAGAATGTGTCAGGTATATCTGTTGTCTACAGTAACGGCACCAGTTTTGTCCTGTCAAAGGAATCTTACCATTTCTGTCATCAACGCTTGTCAATTAGTTATATCATGGTTTTGTCACGCTAGTTGTAACCTCTTAAGATAGCATATACAAAGTATATTAGTTATATCATAGTCGCTGCATTGGTTTCATCTTATCGTTTTACATCACGCAATTTCAACCAGGGCATTGTTTGCCAGCAGAATCAAAGTAGTTTTTTTTTATCAAGTTTGTTTTATCATTGCATGTCAGAATACATTAAATATGTCCAATGTATCTTGATAATAGAATAAGTTTTGTTCTGTCAGCTTCCCCATATCATTTTAACCCTCGTTGTTTGGATGTAGTATCATAATAGTTTTTGACTGGTTTGACGTATTATTGTATGCCATCGCATAATAAGTATGTATCTTAAAGGTGGAGTTTTGTTCTGTTAGTTTCATTTTGCTCAGGGGTGTCAAACTCAAAGGCTAACTTGGGCCAAACAAACAAGGTTTAACTATAGGTGGGTTAGAAACGTAGAAACGTAGGTTTATTTGCCTAATTACAGTATATTCAACATAAATATAGGCATTTTATTTAATAATAGCAAAAAAAAGAGTATAATTAAAAAAACATTTAGCGAATTCTTCCTATCTTACTACAATTCTGCGTCGGTTATTTTATTATATATTATTGTGTACCACTATATAGGCCGGGCCGCAAAAATGTCCGTCGCGGGCTGCAAGTTTGACACCCCTGATCCAGCTCCTTCAATCGTCGCTGTTTGCATGTAGTATCGTGGTTGATATTGTCCGTTTGTCGTATTTTTGCATGCCAGCAAATGCTGAGTATATTTAATGTAGGAAAGCAGTCGCCTCAAATATATTATGACTGTAGCATCAGCATATATATTATTTCTAGAAGCTGATTTTTAGCGATTATCTCTTTTTCTCCCTTCATACTTAACCAAAATCGATAAATGAGGTACCATTTTAAAGATAACAATTCGTACGAAGCGGAGATCGTAAATTTAGAATTGCACATCTTATTGTTTGTTTAAAAATCAAAGTATAAACATTTTAAACAATTTTTCTTCCCCTAGATGGCGCTCGCTAGCTTTTTAAAATTTTATCATTATCAATAGCACTGAACTTTCAAATTAAAAAATCATTTGCTTTTATTATCATTCTGTGATTTCATTAATGAGTATCTTTATTGGCAACATCCGCGTAGGTGTACTTTACTCTTTTTGCATGGAAAAACCATATATATTATTTCTAGAAGGTAGATTTTTGTGACTATCCCTTTACTCCCTTCATACTTAACCAAAATCGATAAATGAGGTACCATTTTAAAGATTAAGTTTTCCGCTTCTGACGAATTGTTAATTTAGAACGACACATTGTATCGTTTGTTTAAAAATCGAAGTTAAAAATTGACTTTTGACCCTAGAATTCTTTCCCTGGATGCGTCGATACGGCGAGGTCAAATCTTGTGTACAAACAGGTTCTGTAATATAAATATCACATTTTCCACAAGTTTGTGTCATACTTAACTTTTAACATTGTCTACAAAAGTGTTTTGATGTTTACACATCTCATGTTCCCCTGTTTTGTGTTATGCGTCACCTCCAACAGCGTGTCCAAAGGTCCTTTTGTAATCGGTTTTGTATTATCCTTACGCACCATTGTTATTTGACAATCTCGAAATAATTATGTCGACCGGGACGGTTAGTCCATACGGCGAGTGTCAAACTGAAGACCAGCGCTGCGTAGCAATGCCGGCAAACTCAGTCGAGGGTTTATTTCCCCTGTTTGGTCAATGAATAGTATAAGCCTGGGCGCCGAACGGTCAGTACGGATCTGCCGACCAATTTGGGCAATCCAAACAAACAATGCTACAAATGAACCTGTACTTCTTTCATCCTACTACAAACCACCAACATCGCTCTAAAAATTAATCTTATTTTATTCGCCTTCTAAATTTTCGCAAGGGCCACCTGGTAGTATTTATTGTGAATTGCATCGCAATATTCCCATAGTCGCTTTTTGTTAGTTCACCCTTGAACGTTAGCGTTTATCGAGTATAACATTGTTAACCTTGTTAAAGTAAATTCATTAGTTTTGTTGTGTTCCAGTGTTATGTGTTACTTATCGTGGTATCTGAGGCGTATCAGATGTATCATAGTAGCGGTATCAACATTTCAATTGTAATGTTGTTGCTGTTGGTTCTGTTGTTGTCCCTTGACCGGTATAATATATCAGTTCAAGTCCCTAAGGGCCTGTTCACATGGGAGTCCGTTGCGTTGCGTTAAGGGAAAGATGACGTTGAGACGAAGATAAACCAATCATAGGCCTCCAAACGATTAGCAATGAAATTTTTAACGCCTATGATTGGTTTATTTTCGTCTCAACGTCATCTTTCCCTTAACGCTGCGCAACGGACTCCTATGTGAACAGGCCCTAAGGCTGTTGGGTAGAGGGATGAGGCTCCGGTTCAAATAGCACCACAAAGGTCGGAGTCCCACTTGGCTAAAAGACCGGTCCCGTAATTTTGAACAGCGTCAAGTAACGAGACCGGAACACTTGACCCCGCACCTCCAGAGGTAAATAATTGTTGTTGTTGCTAACGCTTCCTGGCAGAAGTGTTCCAGACCAGGTCCATATTGGCTTTGCGGGTCTGAAGAGTGCAGATCCTGTCTACAATAGCACCACAAGGGTCGCACCCTTTCCCCCCTTCTCTGACCTCATAGTGGGACCAGTTTCATCTTAGTAAGCTGTATTAGAAGCATTACGTAGTTGCATCACAAGTATATTAGTTTCATTATTATATCTCTATACGTATATCAAATATGTCTGTTGAATCACAGTAGTTGCACAAATGTGACATATCGTACCTCTGCCAGATGAGTGTTACATCTCAAAATAGCCATATTTTCAGGAAAAGCTGAAGAAGAATATGTCGAAATTTTATTTCTTGTTTTATGAATGCCTATGATAATTTTTGGAAAACTTATTGTTCGAATCACTTCAGAAGGCAAAACTATATACTATTAAAGTTGTTTTCAATTTTTAAAGCATGATTTTGAATTTTAATTACAAGATATAACCCTCTTCTATTAACACATTTTGTCAACATGACCTGAAAAGCTTGAGGGAATACTGTCATACTTCTATGCTAATGCACAATCTATCTAAACTTTTCACAGTACAAAGAAAAATCCTTGATAACATGAACAGCCCGTTAGAAAAAAAATACAAATTTATTTTCCAAATAAAATTTAATGAACATTTTTATTGCAGGAACATTTTAATACAACAACATTAGGCACTGACAAAAATCCTATTTTCATTCTTCGCGCATGAGCAAGTCCCCCCTCTTAGTTGTGAAAGATGCTAATAAGCGCCATCTAGGAAATTGTATTGGTACTAGGCTTCTAACATTATTCGAGAATGATAAGCACTTCTTACAGAGCATTGTAGTGCAATTATCTCAAAATCGAAAATTTCGGAGATGTAACACTTCTAACAGAGGTGCGATATCAGTTGTATCTCCAAACTTCAGATGTCGCTGTATGTCCACAGAACTAGGGGAGTTGTACAATTACATTAAGACAGGTTTGTCAGTTGCATCATAAAAGTTGTCGACACATTTAACACTCCGGGGCAGTTGTTTCACTATGTCGTTTGTATACTTAGTACAAAAGTCATAAATCATGCCAAAATGATGGAAAACGTGTAATTTATGCGGCTCGTTTGAAAGTGCGGCCAACCCATAAATATTTTTACATATTAGAGAGAACATGCTGTTCCATTTCTGTTAAACCCTATTTGCGACATTAAAAACAAACAAAAAAAAAACCCTGGAGTGCATATTCCATCCGTCCACAAACGGGTTTCCTTGCCTTTTATACACATTCTTTCGCAATGGCGAATAAATTAGCGAATTGTTACAAATAATCGCTCAAAAATACGGTAATCCGGATAGTGAAAGATTGCTCTGCCCAGACACAATTGAGAATAATGAAATTCTTACCTCGACATATTTGCAGAGCGTTAAGTGGAGCGAAAAGGAGTAAGAAAATTCTTTTCCTTCATTCTTGAAAATTAAATACCTGCAGCGAGTATCATACACAGGTTTTTATTTTTTTTTATTTTTCCTCTGTCATTTGTGGAAAAACGATTAGTGTGTGTGAGCGAGTGATAGGGCCGCGTCGCCGACAGGTGTTTTCTGCGTCCTGTTCGCAGAGTGAATAATGATTTTCTGAGATTATCTCTGCATGTCGTGCAGAATGTCGCATGAAATCAACTAAGCAAGGCGTTAGCCCTGGTTTCTGTTAAATTACTTCGTATACCAACATTTATCGACAATGGCCGACTGACTAGAGCGCAGACCTTTGGTTGCAGAGTTCGACAGTTTAACTTTCACCCCCCCCCCCCCCCCCCTGGAACTCCGTAAACATTTCATTACGAATTTGTATGGTCCCGGGGAGGGTCTTTTTTTTTAAATTACTTGCAGTTCCTATTTTTTAATAAAAAAAACAAAAATAAATATATCTTAAAAACTTTATAAAAATACAGTCGAACCTCCATATATCGAAGTAGCAAATTGCAGGAAAAAAATTCGACATATAGAAATTTCGATATATAGAATTGATCTTAGTTTTATCATAATTCTCCTAAAAAAATTAAAGCTAATTTTCGTATACAAAACTCCATTTCTAATTTATATGTGAATCCCATTCAATGAAAGTTAATAACTAAAAAATGAATTAATATGAAAAATTTATTGAGTACTACATACCTTTAAAAAAAAACAATAATGCAGACAGTGGTTACAATGATCACAGTTACATTCTTTAAAAAAAAAAAAAACTACGAATATCTTGCTGAACAGCCAGTTTTGCGGAAAGTTCAAAGAAACGTTCGTATTTATTCAGTCCACTAAAAACTTCATCAGGGACATTTTCCGCGAATTGAAGTCCACGACGTATTGTTTCAAATGCCAAAAATTGGGAGATTTTATTCTAAAATGGAATAAAATCTCTCAATTTGTCTTGAAAAAAATTTCGATATATAGAGATTTTTTTGATATATAGAAACAATTTTCTATGTAATGAACATGGAGATTCGCTAAGAGTTCGATATATAGAAAATTTCGATATAGGGAAGTTCGATATATGGACGTTCGACTGTATTTACAAAAAAAATTAAAATTAATTGTATTCTTACTAGTAACATTTTTTTACTATGGGCCTTTTCTCTTAGCTTAATTACTTTTTTTATCGTGGATCTTTATTTTTTTTAATTTTTCGCTTGCAAACTTAACTACCTTCAAAATTTTTCATATTTTCTCAATTTTTCCCTTATTGAAATTTTTTCTTTTTCTTTTATTTTTAAAATTTTATTTTACCTTAAAATTTTACCAATCTTAACTTTTAAATTCCCAACTACTGAGCACACGTACGTTGATAACATTGAACTTGCGGACAGGAGATAAAGTCAACATGACCTAGGTACTCCGTTTGTAAAAACTAAACTGATTTGGATTTGGATTTAAATTTTTTTTCGTTGTTAGGGGGGGAGGGGGCCTAATGCGGAGGCTCTTGTTCGAAGACATTCGCACTTTATGTTCAGAATCATTGTTTGATTTCAATGGAGACACCGTACAGGTTCCTCGCCCTCCCCCCGGGGCCACCTCAATTTTGAACGAGCAAACCCCAAGAAGCGACATCTAGAGGGCTTGTACCTCCCCCATCCTTCTGACAACATGGAATGACTTTCCTGTCAGAAGATTTAACGTGCTCATATCCGGCTTAGATAAGAAGTATTTAACCCTTCAGCGGGCGCACCCGTGTACAAAGTGCAACATTTTCGTAGTTTTGAATGGTTTGTTTTTACATGTAAGGTTTGAATGTTCTAAGCAGTTTTTATTTATAGCTACACCCTTCCTAATGCAGGTCTGATTTTCTGACACTTTTGTATTCCTCTCCATTCATTGTTAGTCGTGATTTAACCGTGGTAAAAAAGCGATTATACTGGATTTCAATAAGACAGAAGCAGGAGTTGATGTAGTCGATCAAATGTGCGGCTATTACACGGTATCCCGCATATCACGAAGATGGATAATCTCATTGTTTTTTTAGGTTTTTGGACATAGTAGGAATCCATTCGTAAGTTATCCTTAGATCCAATAAACAGGACAGTTTTGAAATAAGGCGATTGTATTTGCATTCTTTGGCCTTTAATTATAAATATATCTCAGTATTATCAACATGTTATATCTTGTCATAAAACCCAGAATTAATATTTTCAATTTGAAAAAAAAAGTTTATTACAGAAAGAATAATAAAGGTTGAAAGAGACGTTGCACTTTGTGCCACGCGCGTCTGCTGGTGTTCCAAAAATTGGCGCGCGGGATTGGAACAGAACTTCTTCCGTCCGAAGCCCAACGCGCTACCACTGGGCTTCTTCAGGTCACAGGTGTTTCTAGTCGTTCAGAGTAGGCTGTGAAATGTGGGTTTCTCATGAAGCCAAATAGGGCCGTAGCGGTCCGTAACCTACAATGGAGAAACCAGCCAGCCAGTATCACCAATTTATTGAGTTTTGTATAGAACAGAACTTGTTGGCTTACTAATCTAAACCAGTATTTGTTTACGCAGCACATGCATTGCACCAGGGCCCGATTTAGAAAATTCTTGACTATAGGCAGAACTCGGGATGGGGGCCCCCTAACACTGATGTGGGCATAAAATTTCCAAAATTAACACACACACACAAAAAAAAAATAATCATGAATCATTCATTGTGAAAGTACCATTTTACCAAGAATTGGCTATTCGAAGCGTAGAATCCTGGAACATTATCAAATAACAAAAAGCAATACAACATATTAACTTCATCATTAGAACACCAATACAATGCAACCAGAAAAACTTATTAATCCTTATATACACTATAACATACATTTGATGAACTATACATTATAACTATACATATGATGAACCATTCAATCAATCAAATTTGAAAGGATATATAAAAAAATTGCTGTTAAAAAAGGTAAAATAAAAAAAATTTTGAAATGGGAATTTTTTCTTTTTTTCCTTTTAAAGATAAAATTTTTTTGGGGCCCCAAAGGCCCGGGCCTACCGGGCCGAATGGAAAATCAGGGCCTGCGTTGCACTGTTAAATATATCATTACGCTGTGCTCACAGCCTGAACTTTCGACTGATTTTACGCTTTCTTGTGTTCCTCGTCAAGAAGTGTTACTTTTCATTTGCTTTAGCCAGAAAAAGAAAATAGAAAATGGAGGCACTATTCTCCTGAAACCACTGCTACTCTTTTATTTATATAGTTATTTAATAATTTAATACCAAGAGATTGGAAACTAGTAACTTGCCTAGTTTCGATAAAAAACTGGGTGGATATGTAACCGAAAATAACATGTTATGCAATTTGAATATTACTAGGCTACCAGCAACTCGTTGAGTAGACCATAACTCATAGGTTATGAAAGATTCGACATAAGGTTGGTAACGTGGCGCCGTGGCTTAGTTGGTTAAAGCGCCTGTCTAGTAAACAGGAGATAGTGAGTTCGAATCTCGCCGGTGCCTAGTATTGATGTCTCAAATGTTAGGTTTTTTTTTAGAAAATTGAATGAGAATTTCTATGTGTTATTATCAATATTAATTCAGGGATTAATTATTCCTCCATATTTTGTGAAGTAACTTGTTTGAGCTATATAAAAAGAGCATTTGTGATGACTTTTTTAGCTCTTTTATCATGTTTAAAAAACTCGAACATTTTACATTTTTTTACTCTAAGCTTAGAGCCACAGTGTAAAGTTTGCTTTAAATATAATATTTTCTCTCATTTAAACTGTAACAGTGACCCCAACTTTCGTCCAAACTAATTGCCAAACTCTACGGTTTGAGTTCCAATTGGCTGTTTTTCTTGCTTTCATTGTATTTTTTGGGGGGTGATTCATTGCCAGACTCGGCTACCTTTGACTGTTATTAGCACAAGTTTACAGTAAAACGAGTGATATAGAAATGCCTTGGCAACGTTTAACAAGGGAAGAAAAAAACAAATTTCAGGTAGTGTCTTCTAACGAACTACCACGCGTTATTAATGTAAGATTACTTATCGTTGCTTACCTCTTTTGTATGTGTATATGTATGTATGTGTTATGTATATATGTATATATGTATCTATATATATGATGTATATATTTACATATATGTATGTCAAAATTTTAACGCATTTTGGCACTTTTCTGTTTAACTGTTTACTGCTTGTCGAAGCGATACAGACTGGGTTTAAACAATGGCAATTCTTTACAATGACATATAAATTATAATTTAATTATAAGTTTGTAACTATGGAAAATATTAAATTTTGTAATCGGACGATTCTTTCCTGATAACCCTGTATTATTTGCATTTTTTTTAAAAAAGCGAAAAATGCCCCAAAGTGCAAAATTTTTTTCTCTATTATGAAGTACAATTAAAAATTTTTTTTTTCAATTCAAGTCGGCAATCACTGGACACATTTTCTCCATAGGTTAACATTTGAGGTGAGCGAACCCAATAGGGTTAGTACACAGCAGCTTTAAGGTTGCTATGTAATAAGAAAAAAAAATCGTATTTCTCCTTTCCTCTTCTTGCCGACTCTTGTGGTGGGAGGAGTTCAGTTGACAGTTCGAAAATTCCACCCCCCTTAGGATTGACATTTTGAGGGATTGTAATGGCTCTCTCTCTATAGGGGGGGGGGGTTAAGCGATGCCCCCAAATTTTTTATTTAAAATATATTTTTGTCAACTATTTACAGATACATAAATGCTGATAATCAAATAAAATTGGTATTGTCAGAGAGCCTGAACTTTTCTGCAAAGCGCTACAGGATTCATTTTATAAATTTCGTCTACCGAAGGAATTTATGAGTGTTTAAAACACACTATACCAGATATTTCCCCAAATAATTTAAATTTTAAAATATTAATTGCATTTAAAAAAAACGAAAAATATACACAAATGTAAAATTTCTTTCTCTATAACAGAGTGCAATTTTTTAAAAAAAAATCTTTGAATCCAAGTCGGCAATCCGTGGACAAGTTTTCCCCATAGGTTAACACTGAGGTGAGCGAATCCAATGGGGTTAGTACATAGCAGCCTTAACTGTCGAAGCAGAAAAACACAACCAGTTTTAGCATCTCATACTCAATCACCGTTGTCTTGAGATCAAGACAATCGTTAAAAATTTTAAAAAGCGCTACAGGATTCATTTTATAAATTTCGTCCACCGAAGGAATTTATGAGCGTTTAAAACACACTATACCAGATTTTCCCCCGAATAATTTAAATTTTAAAATATTAATTGCATTAAAAAAAAAAAACGAAAAATGTTTACAAATGTAAAATTTCTTTCTCTATGACAGAGTACAATTTAAAAAAAAAAAAATCTTTGAATCCAAGTCGGCAATCCATGGACAATTTTTCTCCATAGGTTAACATTGAGGTGAGCGATTCCAATGGGGTTAGTACATAGCAGCCTTAATATTGTGGTGATTGAATCCAATAGGGTTAGTACCCAGCAGCCTTAACTGTCGAAGCAGAAAAACACAACCAGTTTTGCTTGTTCACATAGGAGGGCTTGTTCACATAGGAGGGTTGTGGGCTTGTTCACATAGGAGTCCGTTGCGTTGCGTTAAGGAAAAGATGACGTTGAGACGAAAATAAACCAATCATAGGGCTCCAAACGATTAGCAATGAAATTTTTAACGCCTATGATTGGTTTATTTTCGTCTCAACGTCATCTTTTCCTTAACGCAACGCAACGGACTCCTATGAACAGGCCCTAAGAGTCTCTCCGAAAATTCGAAAAGGCGCCGTTTTTAAAACTTGCCTTAGGCGCCACAATGGATGAGCCCCGGCTTTGGTTACGTATATTTGCAGTTAAAACTGGAATACGTCTTTCAGTTTATTACGGGAAAAATTACTACAAGCCCCGAGGCTTAAATTTTAAATCTGAGCAGATATTTCAGTTTACCTCACGAGAGATTCATACGCAGCTTTGCTTTACGGACTGGTTCAAGCATCAGCTGAAATCCCCCGTTTTCTTTGAAAACCGACGCAAATTGCAGTAATCATTTTCTCGGATCACGTACCGTGAGTGGGCTAAATTATTAATTAAAAAGCACGCTGGCTTGCTGAACCCCAGCAAGTTAATAAATGGTCGTTAGTGAAAGAGAGTATAATTTAATATTCAAATGAATGCCTGAGCATACAGATTGAGAGAGAGAGAGAGAGAGAGTGTAGGATTTTCTTGGAACAATAACAGAATTCGGGCAGTCGGTGCCCCAAATTAAACAGGTCACGTCCGTTTAGTTTTAAAGCGTTCATGGCAGTCAGATAACGTTGTGTTAAAAAAACCACATGTGGAGTAATAGTGATAAACAAGTTATGTGTGAAAATTGAATCAAGCGAGTGATTGAGATTTCTCGATAGTTTTCATTTCTCGGGAAGGAAAAAAAAATTTAACTCTTATTTCTCGAAATATCTCGAGAATTCTCATGTAATATAAATATAACATTTTCCAGGCCTCAATAATGTTTAAGGCATCTGACTACGTTCGGAGCCCTTTTTTTGAAAAACTGCACTTGCGAAAATTTTCATCTTATTTTTTTTAGGAATATAAGATCCTAAAAAAAAATAAGATTAAAGAATAGATGCGGACTTATGCGGATAACACGAACACTCGAAAATGAGGAAAAAATAAACATTAACTATGCAAAATTTTACAAAATTGAGGAAATTGGGTCGAAATTTAGCAAATTTTTACCAAAACGGCTCTAGCGCTATATATATATATATATATATATATATATATATATATGTACAGATGGTGGACAAAATAATACGAACACCTGTGAAATAATGGAAAATCTTTATTAATAGGGGGTTGGACCACCCTTTGACTGA